>JACCIC010000028.1:1767500-2297500 GCA_018907035.1 Sycobia sp. Sy_11
CGTGGCCGAGCCGACGAAGGTCTTCGGGAGGTTGGCGTACCAGCCCCGGTACAGGCCGCGGATGCCGCCCTCGCGCCAGACTCGGCCGAAGGCGTCGAGGGCGCCCGCGTAGCGGTGCTGGAAGCCGACCGCGATGCACTTGGCCGACTGCGACTGCAGCTGCGTCTTCACCTGGAATTTTTAGTCCACGTGTATGCATCGCGCCGGGGAGACGGGGGGGGGCGGAACGAGCCCCTCGCCGACGCGTTTAAATGTGGCATTTTCAAATTTTCTGCCCGATGCATCATTGCCATGCGCGTAAAGTGCGTATGTATATTGTTCGTCTAGAAATATAGATCATGCGTCGACGTATGGCCATTGCGCTTATCAGAGTTTCATATCAATATTAGCAGATAACAAGTTCACTGATTATTTAATTAGTCTAAACATAAGTATAGGGTGTATATATAATATACACACGTTTCTATATTTTTCGATGGCATTTACAGATGTGAGCTTAATTTATTTAAACTTTGATTCGATCTCTCTCTCTCTCTCTCTCTCTCTCTCTCTCTCTCTCTCTCTCTCTCTCTCTCTCTGTTTATACTCATAAATTTAGCGAATGAAGAGCAAGATTAAAATATGATTATACAGTTAAGTATTCTTTGATTATATATATAGGAAAAATTATTCTAACGAAAAAGGAAGTTATGCAGATTGCGATAAGATATAAAATTTAATCAAGAAGTATTTTTTATGGAGAATAAAGAATCCAAATAATTTCAAAATCATTGCTTAACGCGAGTAAAAAGATGGTTTTAAAATCAATAGATCCCGAATTTCGTTTCTTACGTAAAAGCAATTTTTCGTCGTGTCTGTACAATTCAAGATGATTTAGTATCATAAAATTAATATGTTACCTTTAAATTTATTCGTAAATGTCCGAAAATGATATACTTAAAAACGGTTATGATTAACTACTATATACTAATGTTTATATAATAGCATATATATATACACTGGCATATAATAGCATATACAATACACTGGCTCATCCTTACCAAATAGAAGGGGCTGCCGACGATCGCGCCGGTCGCGCCGGCCAGCCCGGACACCAGGGCCGTCTTCGGTATGCTCGTCTCGCCCTTCTCGTTCAGTGTCGCGCCGTGCCGCTTGGCGAAGTGGTAAGAGCCGAGGCGGGTGCCGTTCAGAAAGACCTGGAAGCAGAGGGCCGGCCCGAGGCCCGACTGGAGGGCCAGGGTGCCCTCGTGGCGGGCTATCGTGCGGGCCGCGTGGAAGGTGTTCCTGTAGACGCGCGCGTACGTGCCCCGGGCCTCGAGCTCGCCCTGCAGCTGCAGCCGGATCTTGACGACGTCGATGGGATTGGTGATGCAGCCCGCGGCCACCCCCGAGATCGCGGCGAACACGTACTCCACGCCGAGTCTATATATATATATATATATATTTGTATATGTTTACATGGGAATTGTACAGTAGTAGTGCAAGCTAAACTCGGGTGAAAGAGAGAGAGAGAGAGAGAGAGAGAGAGAGAGCTCGTATATAGCTAACCGTATATAGCTTGGAATTTAGGCGATTTCAAGGGCGCGTTAATTGCGCTAAGACGCGCGGTACAGCAGCGAGACCCCCCGCGCGAGCCGTTCTCCGGCTCGCGTCCGTTTATTTTTGTATACGCGCGGAGACCGGCTGGGAAGTTATACTGGGCGGACCACGGGAGTCGAGGAAAAAATTTATAAATCAGAATTTTAGCGCCGCTGCCTTACAGGGTTGTAATTGATCGTTGTTTTATAATTTTGCAGTTCTTGTAGATTTTTGTTCATTGTAAAAAGAATGATAAAAAAAAAACTTCTAAAATTTACGAAATGAAAACAGCAATTAAATCCTTTTCACAGTTCATTATTTATTTTAGTGAAAAATTTCTGTGATTGTTATTTGCTTTGCTTGGAATCACTTTACACTATTGAAATTTCAGAAGTAATTTTTTCTCTAACATAAAAATTCTATACATTTTGTTTACATTTTATTTCGCTGTTGTAATATTTGTTTAATGATTATTTATCTATTTATAAAATGACCTTAATAAATTAATGTTAAGTTATACGATTGATCAATAGAATTAATTTTGAATTATTTTTGCCATAATAGCTTTACGGCCTTGATTTACATTCGAGTATGCGTTATTCTTCCGAAAAAAGCTCCGATAGGAACGAAATGAAAGCTTGCATTTAAATAATACTTAGATTATTGATCGGCGCACGAACTGTCTTCTAAGTATTGTAATCACGCCTAAACATAACCAAATGCACAAGCTACATGGTACACGCGGCACTCGACTTGTAAGCTTTTTAAAAAATATTTACGTAATATTGATGTCTATGAGCCCGCTTAACAACACGCGCGAAAATCCAAGGTATTACCGATTGAGAAACCAGGGGTGCAAAAACAGATTGAAAAAAAAGTTCTCTTACGGCCTCTCCAAGCTCTGCGCCACCATCGACATGCTGACGCGATCTCAGCCAAGGAAAAACTTAGCAAAACTGTAAAGTATTATATCGGATATTGGGCCGCCTCCTCCTTGGTCATTCGCTGCTGCAGACATTCAGCAGGTGCGTCATTAAATTTTGCATACAGGCAAGACCAATAATCACCTTCTTCATTATGATCGAGATTCATCGAGCGTTCAAAAACTTATTTTAAATGTAAACTCCCGACACACTCTGAAGCCTGTAGACTCTAGAATGCATTTTTAATGCACAGTTACAGCAAGCATTAGATGCGAGGCTCGCCAATTGCAGATATTGCAGTGGAACACTGACGCCATCTTTTTTGCACATATACTTAAATTAAGTGTATCACCTATATACTTCGCGCAAGATATGTATTTTGCTATTTTAAAAAATGCACTATTTAACGTAAATTATTTATTGCTTATGAAACTTTGGTACAAATAAACATTAAAAATTGAGATTTATCTACAACAAAAAATAAATTAAAGTATAAATGTTACGTATTACAATTATTCTAACATAATAATTCACAATTATTTTCGATTTTATGGATTATTCCATAATTAACTTAAGTATTCGCCTTATTAAATAATAAATCAACGAGTAATATATTTTCAATGTAAAAAGAACTTCACAGTCCACGTGATAAATAAAATGTATTTTATTAGCCTATCCTTTTTTGACAATTTTTCACAAAAACATTGATTTGACACATAAACTCTAAGTGGAAATACAAATTTTTAAAAACTTTTTTTACAAATACACATCTTTAACGTTTATTACAAATTTCTTAAGAACCTTATTAAGAATATATATGTGTATATGGGACTGGGATACATAATAAATAATTTATGAACGTAAATGAGCCACTTATATGTGCAACTATAAAAAAAACTTGGCATGGACAATAACAAATACGATTTTTTCACGAAGTTAGCAAATTGAAGAGTTGATGTTAAAAAGAAAAATATGACGAATTGAAAGAATATTTAAAAATTATTTTTACAAATGGATCTTTTAAAAATATATTGCATCAAGAACTTAAGAGTTTTACTGTTAGTATAAAAGTTTCCTAAGAATGATCTAATAAGTTATCGTTTGCTAGACTTGACTGGTTTAATAAAAGAGTTTATATTTACAAAAGTTTATATCGAAGAAATTCGTTCGATGTATTATTTACTTGTATATACATCTTATACAACATCCGACATAAACATCGTATCACGACTTATATCGACCTTAACGTTTACATAACAAAAATGCATTTTTTCTTAATTTCTTTGAGCGTTTTTGTATTAATTAATATTTGTTCGCACTGAACTCAGTCCGCGTGCGCTTTTTTTGACGTACGCTTAGTATTCGACGAAATTATTGAAAGACACTATTGTCCTTTTTAAGATTCACGTTTTCTTCTCTTAGATACTAATAAATGCGATTTATCGAGAAAAAAAGGAAAACATTAAGACATCTATTCTCAGGCATAACGAGAGCCTAATTTCTTGATTACATTCAATCCTTTCTCTTCGTATTCTTCACGCATTATCCAAACGCTATCACGATCCTTCATAATTTCGGCTACAACTGCACCACCAATGAATACCATGTCCTTTCTCCTAGGTGAATCTTCAATTTTGATTTTAAATTTCTATGAGAGAAAAGAAAATATTAATTCAGAAATTACAGTACAATTAATAAAATATTTTTTTGATATGTATTACGAATTTTATATATTAAAGTAGTTTTCAAAAATACATTATGAAAAAATTGTCTGGAGGTTTTTTATAAAAATTATTAAATATTTTATTCTTCATTATAACATATATATATTCTTCATTATGCATTTTAATTAACAGAAATATATTTAAAAAATTTATTTACTTACATTGAACTTTGAAGTATCACTCTTTAATACTTGCTGCAAATAAAGTTGTTTAATTTCTCGTTCAAGTCGCGATGGTAGGCCAGGATACATTGTACTACCACCACTAAGCACAATATGTTTATACAATTCACTACGCATATCTATATCTGCCGACTGGATTGTGTTGAATACCAATTCGGCAATGCCCTGAGCTTCAACATTAATTAAGTGAGGCTGGAATAATGCTTCTGGTGCTGCAAACCTTTCTCCTCCAACTTTAATTACTCTTCCATCAGGTAACTATTAAATTAAGTATCAAGCTTTATTAACAGTCAAAATACTATAGAAATAATTATTTTAATAAAATTATAAAGTGACTTATATAGGTAATTTTTTACATTTACAAAGAAAAACACAAATAAAAAAATTAAATATCAAATATAAACTAAGCAAATATGTTTTTTATAGAAAATATGAATAATAAATAATGTTATATTTTTAAATTTAAACATTTTAGAAACTCGTAAATAAAAATCTTACGGTATAGGATTCTACAAGAATAGTTGTTTCAAGTGCCAATTTTTCTTCTGTTTCTATATCATATCCGATATAGCAAAGTTTTTCCTTTATCATTCTTACAGTTTCAAAATCCGCAGAATGATTAAAAGCGTAACCACGTTGTAGTAGCAGTTTTATAAGATACATAGTTATATCGCGCCCGGCGATATCTAACCTTCGTGTCAGATGTGGTAAAGCATATTCTTCATATACAGGACAGATATGAGTCACTCCGTCACCAGAATCAACAACAACACCACTAATCAAACCTTGAGCATATAATGTTAATACAGCCTGAATTGCAATATATGTCCCAGCAAACTGATACTTTTCAAACATTACCTGTCATAAGAATTGTAGTTAATTTAATAAATTTAAAGTTTAAAATTATAATTATCTAGATACTTTAACAAATTTTATAATTTACATACTTCAATCATTTTTTCTCTATTTGTTATTGGATTCATAGGAGGTTCTGTTAAAAGAATTTTACATTCCCTTGGGTTAATATTCATCTTTTCTGGACCAAAGGTGTAGTCCCAAACATGGCACATATCTTCCCAGTTCCTGTGATAATAATGTAATCACTAGTGCAATAGAGTCAAATCATGGCTAAACAGACAATAACAAAAATCTCACCTAACTATACCATTTTGCATTGGATAACTGATTTCTAACATAGATCGCAATTTACTTGCTTCCTCCCCAACCATGAGATCCTGTAGAAAAATTGAGAACGATTATCTCGCTCGTAATAAATTTGAAAGTATAACATAAACACTGATGTACAACAATCTATATTAATTAAATCTAATTGTTATATATATTTTAATTTCAATATAATTATTTATAATCTACTATCAATGACAAGAAGTGCGGTTTAAACTTACAGGCATCTCAAGCATATCCTAGCAGAGGCAAAGGCAAGCACGCAACATACAAAAATCATTATTACTATTATGCACGCTCAAAAAGAAAACTTACAGGGAAATTCTGGCGATATTATTTGCTCAAAAGGGTTGTGTTAGTTCTCCTCGTGTATCGAGGTATTTTTTTTTGCATTTATATGCATTAAACGAACGAGAATATACTAGTTAAAAAATATCATTATACCACGAAGGAAAAGGGAAAACTTTTGACAGATCGTTATCTCACTCTCTTTTTCTAACTTGCAAGCGTGCGAGGGTGCATCGCTAGTTTTTTGAATAACCGAGATCTGATCAGTGTGTGACGTCGCGTGTGACTCCAGAAATCGACTTACACGAACACAAAGTTCTTGCTGAAAATATATAGAATGCCGCAATTAGATTGCTTTAACACATGGTTTTCATCCCGATCCACGCCGAGATTAATATTTTTTGAGTTGTGATCATATAGTAAATAAAATGAAAGACATACTTCCTTTCATTGATCTTTCTGAACAAAATTGATTTCTTACCTTGACATCGATGTCTCCAATCTTGTTGGAAGCTCGGATGATGGGTCGTCCTACTATTGATGGAAAAATATGTGCTGGAAAGTTAGCTCCAGCATAGCCGCATTTGATGAACTGAAAATTTATTTTAATTAAATACATAAGGGAAACTATTATCATACAAGGTAGAGTAGAATGAAAATATTAAAATTTTTATTATTCCTTAATTTATTAATATAAAACATAGAAATGTATAATATATTACTTGTACAAAAATGAATAAAATAGTTAAATAATAAAACAAAAGTAAGTAAATAAACTTTTAATTGACAGAAAAATCTCTATCATTAGCTAAAAATTAAAACTGTATCTATATACCAGAGGTAATACATTTTATTTATTTTTAAACAAATAGATATAGAGAAAAAGTAGGTATTAACACCATAACCTTACCCCTGTCCCATTATCACAGA
Source organism: Sycobia sp. Sy_11 (assembly GCA_018907035.1). Taxonomy (NCBI): domain Eukaryota; kingdom Metazoa; phylum Arthropoda; class Insecta; order Hymenoptera; family Epichrysomallidae; genus Sycobia; species Sycobia sp. Sy_11. The sequence goes on from JACCIC010000028.1 coordinate 1,774,311, forward strand.
CGATGACTTTCCTACCCTTGCTATCCATTGTATTCTTCTTTGTTTGATTTTACAATTAACAGCTCGCACCTCGACAATACACTTGACCCCAACTATCTATGTTACTGTCCTTTCCTTTTTTGAAAACGTAGACATTCACCTCCTATACCTATAGTAGCCGTGTGACTAATTCCTCAGTAGGGGATGATGAATGGATATGGGCGTCGCCGGCATAATCTCAATATACTCTTAATCTTAATCCTGTTTTTCAACAATTCAATGTGCCCTTTTCATGATTTGAATATTTTGTACATTAATCTTTCAATTTTCAAAATCCAAATTTAAACAAAATAGTTTAAATAACCGTTCTATACTTACAATTTCTGGCAATAAAATTAAAGTTTTCTAAATTATAATAACTGCTTCCTTGAATAGTCTAGTTAGTCTATTAGCTACTAGCTGCTCCTGCCGGCTGCCGCCTTGGCGTCCTGCCTTAGAGCCTTCACAAATCCCAATCCTCAATGTCCGAAACTCCCAACAGTAATCCTAGAAACTCACTGCGGTTTTTGGGTTCTATCCTTCTATATACCGAGGTTTTATATGTACGTATATGTATGATACATACACCGATATACAGGCATCGATACATGGAAACAGGCACAGCACAGGATATGAGACTCACCACGCGAACCAGACGGTACACACATGGATACCAGCGTCAGTGGATACACGGTTGATGTGCACTGTCCGTGTGACGGGGCATGAAATGCACGCACCGCGCACGTCACTATGTTCACCTTGCTATTCACGCATACTTATTAATAATGCATTGTTGCCAGGTTGACAATTATTGTTACTGTTGACAGCTGACTCTGGAACCATCAACATGCTCAGAACACAGTAGCGTGGTTTGGAGGTCTAGACTTAGTGCCTAGACCTGGACCAACGACGATCGTTATTCTGCCTGATGGACTTTTCCTCTTGCTTGGTTGCAACTTGTCGCTGTCGAAATAGAGTCGATTGAACATGCGAAAGAGTCAATCAAACTCAACTATAATTATTAAAGTAGAAAAACAGAATGTCGAGAGCCGGATAGAATAGACCTGAATCGACCGGTCACCGGACTGCCTCGATCCAATTCCAAGGATCACCTCACTTAGCACAAGTTTTAGCAATTTGTCCAAGATACCGGATTTCTTCTCTATTTTCATGATAGTTCATAAATTATATTTCAAAAAATCTATTTTAGATTTCTAAACTAATGATTTATTTAATATTAGTTAAAATCTTTAAAACATATTAATTCATTTTCAACAATTTTTTACGAAAAAAAAGTTTTTATTTAAAAAATTGGAATCGTTTATATTTATATATAAATAATGATAATTATAAGGAAATGCGATTCCATTTTATTTGTGCAATTACCCTTTTTAATTTGCAGTAATTTTTATGTTTCAAAGAACATAGAATTATATCTATAATAATATAAATAATTAATTATAAGGAATACGTGTTAAAAAATCAATAAACTTTTAGTAAATAATATTAAAAATACGTAAATTAATTTCAATCAATAATTTTATATTTCATATCAATGTATTCTGAAAATATACCATTTAAAATGTAAGTAAAATAATTATAAAAATTTGTTAATTTGGGTTATTATTATACAAAGAAAAAACTCATACAATTTTAAAATAAAATAAGTAGAATAATGGTTTCATTAAAAAATTTTTTAATAATATAACAAAAGGCATCATTTATTCTCTTAATAAAAAGAAAAAAAGGAGGCTTCTAACATCATTATACATTAACTGGAATAATGTATTATATTACTATTATAAATAACAAGCGCATTATCACGCAGAATAGAGAATATATGAATGATTATACAAAATCGTAAGTTTTCATATTTGGTATAACACAGAAGCCTTCTTACATTTACAGCCTAGGTTCTCACATTACTATATTTTAATTTTATGACTCTTCCTTATTTATATATCTAAAATTTATTACTTTCTAATTAAGCATAAAATAATTTTAAATAATCTGCTATACATTTTAAAGGCAAAATTTTATAAATATGTAAATTATTTACAAGCTACTTATTTAGAATAAAGATTGCATTCTGCTTTCACGTTATATTGAAAATTCATTATCAGAATTTATAATAATTATATTAATAATACACACATGATGAGCAAAATAAGTTAAAAGCACAAATCAGTCTTATGACCCTGCTACACAACTAATAAGTGTTATTTTTAATAGAAAAAAAAAAACAATAAAATTTTCTCAACAGTGACCATTAATATTAGTTAAAAGTAATTAACGTCATAAACTTATACTTTAGAAAACATACAATTTTTGTTCAATCATTCATAATTACAATACTATATTAGACAATAGAGATTTGTTATTCGCTAGATGACTAGTTTTGAGGACTGAGTGTATAAGTACATTTAGTACAATTTGCAATTTACCCCTGAGCCTTTTCAATTTTAACAACTAGTCTCATGTTTATCGAATCCATCGAATGTACTCGAGGTTACTTCTTTTATCACGCATCCCTGCAAATTCCTATTAACAGATTTTCTACACATTTGTATTTTTTGCCATGTTAGTTTTCTTCTATTGTAAACGAAAGCAGTGTAATAATCAGAAATGATTTCTTCTGATTCAACCAAAGCTTTTTATAATTTATGGCGATTGAATAAAAATATAACTTTCCGAAAATTAATATCACCAAAAAATCTTTAAAAAAATATTCTACAAAAAAAAGGAAACAAAAACAAGATTAAAAAATTTAAACAAAAATTTGACGAGTTAAAGTCAAATACTTGATATTGGTATTAATATAAATTTCATTTTTGGAATCTATTCAACTTGAATTAATACTAAACTTTTTAACTTTTCTATTTAAAGAGAGAAAAGTTTATATTACAGCATTGAGTTTTATCAATTTAAATTTCTAAGATAGTTAATTGATTAAATTATATTGCTTAAATATATCAATTACACTCCTTTCATACAAGCGTATTTTTTTACTTAAATTTGATGTGTATAACTTAGCAAAAGCTTACATATTTAAAAAAAGTTTTATATAATATCAATCTAGAATTTACCAGCAATGCTTAACATTAAATTTAAAATTTCATCATTACCAAGTATCTCACTTGAACTCTTGAAACTTGAATCTAAATTAGTTTTCGAAAATGCTTTTTTTAAAAGTTAATATAGCTGTACCAATTTTCGTTTTTTAATCACATGATATAATAATCATTTTGCTAAAGACAAAAATAATTGAATTTGTCTGCTTGAAAAATTTAATAATTTTCACTTATTTTTACTATATGGAAAATGTTGAATTTAAATAAAAATAATAAAAGAAAAGTAATACTGATATTAACTCGACCGATTCAGCATTACAAAATACTGCTAAGTGATTTTTAGAAAATAAATAATTAATTTATAAAAATCGAGTCAATACAATCACGAAACTGACAACTCAATTAATTAACATAGTTATTTCATTTGAATTCAGTTATAGAATAATAGTAGCTGAATGTTAAAAAAGCAGATAGATCCTACATTACATCCTATGGCCATTCCAAACATCTGACTCATTCATATCAGATGGTAGGCAATGCTCTAAATCCTTAACTTTCAACTTTAATATTTTCAGACAGCTCAATGTTAAAAATTCTTCGCATAGAAGATCAGAATTATGCTCTAATGAATAAATAAAAAACAAAAGCAATCAAATGCTAATGTAATTGTCCATTCTATCGCATGATTTAAAAGAAGAACCTTATTCTTCTATTTTAAACGTAAATTTTGATTATTTTTTAGATTCTTAATTTTTTACACCTTCCAAAACTTCTGTAGCTTATTCAATACCAAATGTATTTGTTTCTTCAACAGCAAGAAGTAATTTTTCATAAAGAATTTCTGGCGTAGGATAAGGTGGTAGATCCAATCTATTAAAACAGGTGTGTGCCCTATAAAAAGAAAATGTAAATCTTACTACATTTTCAAGATATGGTTATATAGATATATTTCATTCTTAGTATATAAAATGATTTGAAATATTTTAGTTACATACACTAGTATTTAATTTATTTTATATTTCTATTAATTAACTTTTCAAAATTATCAAAATATTTTATAAATTCTATAACTGTAATAATACCAAAAAAAGTCTCTCAGAAGTAACGAAAATCGTAATCTAAAAACAGTGCATTAAATACTTCGAAATTACTGTTCTATCAAAATATGCTTTTTTTAAAAAAAATACTACACATAAAACCCATGATAAAGAATGTAATATAAAACATTGTAAATAATGTTTATACCTTGGCAAGCTATTTGGTCTGCCCCATTTTTCAATACAAAATTTACGTGGGCCAGTGGATCCTCTAAGAGCTGCAAAACCCTCATACGGTATACTAGAGGTGCCAGTAACAAACTGTAAGAGTCTAAGTCTCTGTTCATTCGTAAAACGACTAATACTACTCCAAAACCATTCGATTACAGGATGAGCGTCATGGTAGCCGCTTCGATATTCAGTATGTGCTCGCCAATCATTTAAATCAATTTCTGCTGCACCGGCAATTACGAGCTCAAGCTCGCGTGCATCGAAAACAGATACAAGACGAGGGTCTACAACCTCATAAAAACCGCGCACTAGAGATTCGGTTTGCTCAGCCACACCGCGCTCAAGCCGCCAACGTAATATCCGCTCAAGATATTCTTTTTTATTTTTCTCCGTGACAGGAATGTTTCTACCACCTTGTTTTAATTCACGCTCAGCTACTCGACCTATGAATGAAAAAAAAAGTTGATGTGAAAATTCTATTACTTCTTATCTTATTATTAATGAAGGATTATTTTAAATTAGCTTATAATTTATGTATTTTAGTATCTCTTACGTAATGGATATAAATTTTCGATTACACAATAAGAAAAATTTTTATAATCTTGCATTCGAATCGATAAAATTTATTTCAAATACATGAATTTAAAATATTCTCAGAATAAGTTGAGATCAAAATCAAATAACTACAGGTTGAACTGAAAATTAATTGAATTAAAAAATTTATTTAAAATTTATGCTAATTTAAATTATCAAATAATTTATTTTATGAGACATTTGTTATTTCTATTGATGAAAAAAAAATATTTAAAAAATTTTTTCTACAAACCTAACAATTCTTCTGTAACGGAAAACGTAAGTTCGAGAGGTTCAATACTTATATCTTTCTCCTTAATCCACATCAAACTCTGGTGAAATTCCTGGTCTAAGCTCTCGAGATCACTAAGACTTGCTGGAATACGTAATAGCACTTTGTAAAAGGGACGTGTAAAAAAGGCATCCAACAAGTACTGATGAACAAGAGCGAGACCGAGAACTCGACCTGCAAATCTGAACCAGTCATGGTAATTGTCAACAAAAGCAGACATCGGTGATACCTGAACAGTATAGGTATCATTGGCAGAATACTCAAATAGGCCATAATAGGGGTTGAATAACTCGCGGGAAAGATGAAAGAAAAATTCACGTGACGGGCCTCCGTAATCGAGACCTTCTTCACGATCAAATATCACTACCAATTTTCCCTTTTGTAAATCTTTTTTTGACACTGCCATTATGTGTGTAAAAGCGTCTTCAAGTAAATGTTCTCGACGAATATGCAATCTAAATAAAATTTTAATTCGATGTTTAAAATTTATTACCCTCAAATTTTATTTATTCTTTTACTTACTTTAGTTTTCCAGGGCCTTGACCGTAGCCTTTACTTTCAAGTTTTCTATAAAATGTTCTTAGCTTGGCTTCAAAATCTCGTCTATAAGGAGCTGGTGCTCTTGCAGAAGCTCTTGCAAGACCAGGTGATGCATGTGGACTATTTAAAGGAGATCTCCCAACATTTCCAGGTATGTATGACATAATTTCTTGTTCAAATAAACTGAAAAAAATATACAAATTAAAAACATAAAAGTGAAGATATTTATGTGACATTGAATTTATTATTAATATTTTTTCAAATAAATATTTTACAATTATTATTTATTGCAAAATAAATAATTGATCTAAATTATAATCTCATAATTTTTACATGAAAAAAAATTGGTAAAAAGGATAATGTGAGATTTCTACAAGTAATATATTTTATTAATATAAAAATATTTATAGGGTGAACACTATTTGTTGTTACATGATTGAACAAGTGTAAAAAATTTAATTAAATAAAATATTAATATTATATTTTTAGATACTTTTAAATATGAAAGCCTTTAATTGTTTATAAAATAAATTTCTTTGAAGTTCTGTAATTTAATCTTTCTTTACCTAAGAAGAAGAGCAAGAGGAACATCATGTCCTAAGCGTTGAAGTGCTACACTGCCTTCAACACGTATAGCATTGACCTTCTCCCTGAGCGCAACGTTCTGGCCTAGGCCTGCATGTCTTTCTTTCAGTATATCCATAATGTTAGGCTGACGAAGAAATGCAACAACCTTGTCATTATATGCTATAGGTATATCAGGTGCACTTGTCATCATTGACTGTTGCGGTCGTGGTGGAGGGATTGGAGCTTCATCTAACAAAGTTCGAGGGTGAGCCGCTTCAGTAGGCAACCGCGGATCAATAAACGACGTTGCCTTCCGTGCATGGTTAATGAAAAATTTCTAAAAATTAAAAGTATGAAAAACAATTTAGATTTTTTTTACTATTATTGACTATGTATTTTATTTTTATAATATCAATATTTTATAATTTGTTTTTAAATCTACAAAGAATCCTTTTATCACCAAATTTAGCCATTTAGGAAATTTTAAAATAGCAATACAGTGATAAAAAGAGTTATTATATCACAAATTACACATACTTTTCCAGTTCTATCGAGCTTAGATTCATATCCTGTTGGCAACTCCTTAGTCTGATCAGCAAAAAAATTTATTAGTGCCACGAGATCCCTGTTGTGTTCATATCTTGGAAATACTCTGGGTTCTCTTCTAATTTTGCTTATCATATATTTGAGACTAGTATTTCTATTATAAAGTTCCATTGCCTCGACATTCGTGTGAAGTACACTAAAGAGATCGGGCCTTGTAAGAAACTGCACGGCTGGGGTCGTTGTTATATCAAAAGGGTCCGAACTACTAGCGCCACTCCTTTCCTGATTTTGTGATGACTGCTGCTGGGGTTGTTGGCAGTCTGAGCGCGAGCCATTGGAACTTGAGGATATCGCGGCTTCTCTGTCAATATTATCTGGCCTCGAAATTGTCCGACGTACACTCTGATAGCGACGATCCAACTGCTGCAAGCGTAAATCGCAGCCCGCATTGCGAGTAGATGACCCTATAATTTGAAAGATTAAGAACTTGAGATTTTTAAGATAGTAATTTGATATTCATTTTTGTCAGATTAAAAATATCATATCGTGAAGAATTAACGCACTTGTTGAAAAAATATTCATATAAAACTTGATAATATTTTTCAAATAAAGATGTAGATATAATTTGTACAATTTATTGTACGTACCTGGACGTTGCCATGTAGTTGTGCGGTTTATATGGTCAATGTAAAATACACGGCCATGACTATCTATACGAGCCTCCCAAGCTAAAATATATGAAATTTCGTTTTAATAATATTAATAAAAATTCTACATACTATCAATAGAATATAAAAATAAGATTAAATAAACAATACATTTTTTAACTCTAATAAAATTTACTACTTTTCAAAATAAGCTAAAAAAATCAGTTCGTTCATTATGAATCTTCGATTAAATTTTATATTATTATATTCATTCGTATCATAACATTTACATTATTATACATTTAACATGATTTCAGTCATGAAAAGATTACTATTTTATAATACTGTATTATATTAAAATATTAATATTTTCAAAACTGTATTAGACAAATGAAAATATTTTTTTTCAAAAATTAAATATCAAAAAAATAAAAAATAATTTACAGGAAGGCAAGGGATCTTCAGAAGAGCTAAGGACTGGATTGGCAGTAGGACACATCGGCAATGGGCGCAGAGGTTTCGGGCGATGTGTCGGTGTAGGTGGACATTCAGATTGACTGCTTGTACCAGCAGTTTCTGGCCTCATCAATGGACGGTGTGGTCGAGGTGAACTCAACAATGCAATGCTCTTTGTCACTGCTGTTCTTGTCTAGAAAAATATATAAAAGGTATTCTATTACTTGATTACAGGAAAAATGTTACAAGTTCAAATCGAAAGAGTTAATATAACTCATAGATAAATATTTATTTAACCAAAAATAAATTTGATATCAGAGAACTCTTGCATATTGCTAGTAGTTCAACCCCATTAAACAATTACTTTTCTTTTATAATGTTTTTAATAAAAATTCTTTAATAAAATAGAATTATAATCATTTAAATAGCAAAATAACTTGCCTTTAAATTGGACGCCTCATCAACATCAACTATTTCAAAACCAAAACAATCTTCTGGACGTAAAGGAGCTAACAGTTTTTGAGCATGTCTTCTCGGTAATTTTAATGGTACAGACGACAAAGCATTTGTCCTGTGTAATGGTTTATGTACTGCTCGTGGTGGTAGTGGTGGAGGATTTGGATAAAGAGTATCATAAACAGTATCTGAAGATGAACTACCACCAGTACTTCGCCACAATTGATAGTATTCAGCACCTTCACATGATGCATGACCATTTGTACTGGTTATATTCTAAAAAATTTATTTAAATAATGATGTTTTATTTCTACAACTTCTTATTTTCCTAAATGTATAAAGATTAATAATTTTATATTTATATTACCTTATTTCTATGTGCATCAGAAACTTGCTGAGATTCTGTATCAGAACTATTACTCTCACTATTAATAAACATTCCTGAATCAATATCCATAGATGACATTGCATTAAGAACATCACAATCTTCGAGTTCAGCTCTTTGAGCTTCGGCTGCTTCGTAAAGATTTACTAAACTAGGCAACTTAAATGGTTTATTTCGATTAACAAGGACGATATCATTATCACAAGCGGAAGATCCTTCTCCAGAGGAAGAATCTATCACAGGAATTTGCAATGGCAAAGAAGCTGCACCATCAATGGAATCACAACTTTGATCATTTTCTATGTTATTATCATTTAATCTGTTATGACTGTATAATGAACAGCATGCAGTAGTAGATTGGGAATTATCTGAATTATTCACATTACTTTCAAGACACCTTGTAAAATTTTTTTTAGAAGACTCACTTTTAGGTACATGTGAAACATTCGGTTGAGTATCTTGTAAAGAAGTTTGAGTAGTATTATCAATAGTACATGTAGAACTAACTGTAAGAGACATATTAATACCATTGAATTTACTGTTTTGAGTTTCATCTGTACATGTTAATGATTCAGTCAAATTATTATCTATGTCATTCTCCATAATTCGAATTCTATTAATTTCACTCTCACAAGGTTCATGTTCCATGATAGTTGCTTCTTGATTCAAAAAAAGTGAAGCATTATCCAAATTTCTAGTTTCGGCAACATTATGGTATGCATAATTATCATTTCTGATAGTTGTATCTTCATTTTCTTCATCTTGTGAATAGTTATTACTTTCCTCCTGCCTGGTGTTAACCAATGAGGTAAGGTCATTATCTGTTTGAGAGTCTTCAACAGTTTCATCATCCTGTTTGGATACCATGTCTTCTGTCTCTACTTCTGAGGGCATTTCTTTTGGTAAAACATAACAAATAAAATATTGTATTCCTCTTCTAGAGGCTGCACACCTATATAACAAATTGACAAAAATAATAATTGATTTACTAATATCAGAGTTAATAATTAAATAATAAAAAAATAATAATGCTGAAATTTAATACAAAACTTGTATCAATTTGATAAATGGTATTGGATGTATATATGTAATTGAACTGTAATTACATTAATACAATTTAAATTTATAACAACATATGTATATGGTATATTCTATAATTTAATATATTTTTAACATGTATTTGAAATAAAACGTTATATATTAGATACATTCTCTTGGTTCAACATTTGGAAAGATTAAATGAATAATGTAATATTCAACATTGTTTTTGCAAAATTAATGTACTTTAAACTTATAAACAAAAGAATAAAATACAGTTCGTGATATTTTAGTTCATATGTATACAAAATAAACACTTGATTCACCTTGTATACTACATGTATAAAGCAATAAAACAATGATGGTCTCTGAAAACACGAATCAATAATCTCAATGAGCGTAATTAAAAAAAATTACCGAACCCATTAATGAAGAATACACAAATCATGAGTTACGGAAACTATTTAAGAACTCATATTACTTCTTCAGGATTAGTACAAAAAATAGAACGGTTATAATTATCCGTAAAGAATTTAGTTATGAAGATCTGGTTATCCGTTTCAAAGTCGTGAATTAGTCTCTCCAGTGATCAGGATGACGAGAGCGGAAGGAAATGAACAGAATGAGTAACAGAGAAATAAAAGAAGCAAAGCATCATAATATAATAATATACCTTGCACGTCACATTTCGTCGGCGCGTTGGAGTCTAACATACACTTTAAATTAATCTACGTGCTCGAGGCCTTTGCAGGTCACAGACTGCACTGCCACGTTATAGTAATTCCTCCCACCCCGTGTTTGCAAATAATTAAATAACTCGCTTTCAGACTTCCATTTTTAATTAGGCTCGGATGTTCGATGATTTTTGCGCCGCTTGAACGACGCACATATCGAGGCGCGTGCGTGACTAGCGTTACATGTGTTTGACCATGTGCATGTGCGCACAAGCCGCCCGCGAGCCGCAAAGCCTGGCCTGCGACGAGCGACGACTGCGAGCCTCCAGCCCCACCCCACCACCAGAGGGTGTGCATAGAGGCTATAAGAAAAATATAGATATAACATAACCTAATATAAGAATATTGCAATACCACTACAAAACCAAACAATGGTAAATCAGAAGCAAGCCACCGCAATAGCGGATGCAGAAAATATAAATGGAACAAGCGGATTTCGGACAGATTTCGGAGCGAGTTAATTAGAGATTGTTTTTGATAAAGGAAGGTTGGATGAACGGTTGATGTGCTTGATATATATATATATATATATATATTTGAAATCATTCATTAATCCATCTTATGTTGACGAATTCGCACAATTCCTTCTGCTCCTAATCGCTGTAGGTACGAACTGTACCGGTAAAATAGTAAAAAGCTGGTTAAAAATGTATAATTGTACATAAAATATATAGTGTTTTTTTATATAATTATAAAACATTGGTGTATAGATCTCACATGTATTGTGATCTTATCTAATGCTTAATCTTATCCATCTGATTTCCGATTTTAATTAATTTTGAATTCTGAAATTGGAATTCAAATGTTTTCAATCTACATTGGTCCAATCTGCTAGTAGGCTATATCGATCTGAAAAAACTAATAGGATTGGTTTAAAAAATTGACCTTATTTCATTATTATAATTGCGTGTTAAGAACACGTTTTATAAAAACAAGATAATAACTTATGAAATAAGCAAAAAGCGTTTCATTAGAAGATAAAAAATGAAACAATAATTGATTAATGAAAAATTCAATTAAAATTTTCATTTTCTTATATGCGTCTAGAATTTTATAGCCAAACGATTTAAAGAATAATAAATAATTAGAATATTTAATACTTATCATATTTTTTATAGGATTTAAATATACGCTGTAAAATTTCTACAAATGACATTTCTATTAAAATTAAAAAATAAAAATATTACATCAGTTACATTACTGAAGCGAATACTTATAAAAATATAGTATACAAATTATTAATATTTATAACAATTAAAATATATTAAAATCATAATTATAATATATTATACATTAAATATCCCCTGACATAATGCGCGCGATTTTCTCGATTTCTGTAATTAGCTCGATATAACTAATGAAATAATGGATTCGCTCGTTATTGCTTACATTTATAATTATCTCCCTTTAGAACGACAAAATCTATTCTCTATACTTTCTGGTCCTTATCTACTCTGTAATATCGTAATGCACTCCGATTTGACAGTTTCATTCCGCGATCTAGTTTTTAGCTGATGTATTATCATGTATTATCGACATCATTGAAGAAGTCGATATATTAAATTGAAATAATATTTTTATATACGTATATATAATATTATAAAGTTCGAAACCAATGAACATGCAGTCGAACCTTTTAACAATCTTAACTGTCTTAAAAATTAATCTTAACCGTAACTAAGAGAGCAATCTCCTCGCCAATCTCTTTCTCTTTTTGGAAAAAATTCGAACGATTTAATGAAAAGAATATATATCTATATATCTATATATCTATATATATATATATATATATATATATATATATATATATATATATATATATTCTTTCAGGGTGACCCATTTTAATCGGCACAGCTGGATTACTCGCAACCTAAGCCAGATAGGGCAAAGTGGTTCTGACAAAAGTTGTAGAGGGCAACGAGGGCAACACAATAGGACTAAAGTTTTTGACTTCAACTTCCCTTCAAGGTTATTTCAAGGTCAAAGTGACTTTTTAAAATGGAACCAGCAATTTTTAACCCCGGATTCGGAAAGAGAGAGAAATTTTACGTTTAACATCATATTGAGAACATTTTTGCAAGGTTATTTCAAGGTCAAATCAGACAGGCTAACCAATCTTAATAGCATCCCCACAAACCCTTACAAATACCCTTACAAACCTTATAGTAATATTGCTTGCTTAAGGGTATATTTAATAGGTCAAAAATAGGTGTTCCCATTTTAAAAAATCACTTTAACCTTTAAGGGCAAGTTCAAGGTCAAAAACTTAAGGCCTCTTGTGTTGCCCACTTTGCCCTCTACAACTTTTGTTAGAACCACTTTGCCGTATCTGGCTTTCGTTGCGAGTAATCCAGCTGCGCTGATTAAAATGCGTCACCCTGTATATATATATTTTTTTATACTTATAGTAGCTTTGGAAGAGTTACACAAATTTTGCATAAAAATAAGTTCACATTCTTTACATCTTCGTTTCTACATTTTAATACAACACTGCAGTACGGAGGTTAATTAGATTTTAAAAACGTTATAAATTTTAGATTTCAAATTCTCTGAATTGATTTATTTCATTTCCTCATTAAAAATTAGTTTTTGACGGAATTTCACATTCAAAAAAATATAAGATTGTATATTTATATATATATATATATATATATATATATATATATATATATATATATTTCTGACTTTATATTTTATATGTAAAACTCGATAGATTAATTTCATAACAAATAAATTCTTTGTAAACCATTCTTTAACGTAATAAATTGACGCTTGCAATTTTCCAACGAACTATTTTCTAATTCATCAAAATCTCATCTTCTTTTTTGTTCGTGCTATTCGGGTATAGATATTTCAACAATTATATGGCCTACAGCTGTTAGTTTATAGTCCTCTTACTTTTAACTCATTTTACATCAAATTTAAAAATACGTAGAGCGTAGAAATACATAATACGATATCATAATATAAATTGAAATTGATAAAAACTAAATGATATTAATATACAGGAAAACGCTATATTATACAGTTAAATCTAATATAATTAAAAGAAATATATATATATATATATATATATAAATAATAATATATATATATATATATATATATATATATATATACTTTATTTATTTTCTTTTTATAAAACATTAGATTTATGGTCCCTTCGCATTTATTGGTACGTCGGTGAAATATAGATTGTAATCACATAAAGAATCTTTTGAATTCAATAAGTGTAATATTAAAAGAGTTGCGGGGTTTTGTTATTTACGAGCACTGCACAGTTTTTTTATATCATTTCCCAATGTTAAATAAATTCAGAGTTGAACAAAATAAAAAATGATGGTCTCATATACTATATGGCACTAAAAAAATCGGTTAAAAAAAATTGTTGATATAGTACACAAGATGTGCCCCTTTATTATATATATAAAATAAAATAATATCAATCGAGAAGAGTTGTGCCCTTGTGCATAAACTATTTCAAAACTACTTCTATTTCAATAGATCAACGCCATTTAAATGTCGTAGCATTATCTCACAAATATCACTGAAGTATTATCGCAATGTCCACGATTGATCAAAATATATCCTAAGTACGCCATCGATTTCTTAGAAATATTTCCTGGAATAGTTTTGAGATAATGTTTTTTCTAGCGCATTTACATCAATCGGGGACAATGTGTCATAAAATGTTATGTGGGTCATATATTATGCGGTATTATTTTTGTCACGTTTTTTGAGACATTCTGGAATCTTTCGGCAGCTTTCGGCGAACGATGTATCAAAGTGAAATATATTCATGAGAGATCGCTGACATATCGTGCTGTAATTCATCAGAGAGCGCAATATTTTTTCGATATTATCGTGGTTTGATATATCACTTCGTAAGGTCTGCGCGAAATTGCCGTGGCATTTCCAAAATATTGAAATATTTCTGAGATATATTCGCGAAACATTGGATCTATAATGTTTAATAAGTGTAATCAAATATGAAAATTTATCTAATGAAAAAAATTTACTTCGATATATATTCAAATAATTTACACAATTTTTTAATTTTTCTATACACTCCAACATTATATTCTAACAACAATTCTTACAACAATTACTACATGCTTAATCGTAAAAGTCAAATCAATTCTTTTTTAACATACGCTTATATAAATTATAACAATTTTAGTATTAAAAGATCGAAAAATTAATTGGCGAATTATATGATAAGCTCGTAATGAAAGTAGAAACCGATAAAATCACTTCGATAATTTATCAGAAAATTATTTTTTTCATATGTAACATCTGTTTTCCGGCGGCTAAGTCATCATCGAAGTACACGAAACAAACTGTCGATAATATAGCTTCAAAATAATAAATTATATTTGTTTTACTTCATACCGACATCTGTTGCGATTTTTATATCATCGACGTGCCAATATGTTATTGCTAATATGGCTCGATCACTGAAATTCGCTGAAGCCCAGCTGATGTCGATATATAAAGAAAATGTATAAATAATTATAAGATTTTTGTTAACGCTAAATAAAATAAATAAAATCTTCCGACTTTATTTTTCATTATTTAAATTTTTTTCTTTCGAAAGAATTAATTTTCCATTTATATGTGTGCAATGGCTATATATACTTAAAATCAGCGCGGTACTAATGGCATGTAACCGAAAGCACGGCTATAGACGATGCACTATTATATTATCCATGAATATAATAGAATAACTTAAAATTATGCTCCGCCGCGGACTCAGTATATGGCTAAAGGTATACCGATCGGCATCATCGCGATTTCTAAGCAGAATGGAGGTCAGCGCCAGGCCCGATCTAAGAGTGAAAGGCTAAAAGAGCGGCTCGTAAAAGCCGAACCAGGACTATAAGTCCTTGGAATTTTTGAGATGCAAGGTTTGCGCGCGCGCGCGCGCATATACGCCGCGCCGTTTCCTCGCGTGTATGGTCATGGGTTTTGCCTGCGGCGCGCGATCGGCGCCCGCAAGATCTGCGCCAAGATCGGCACCAATGAAGGAAATCTCTTTTATACACGAGCTCCTCACGTACGGTTTTCCTATATGTTCTGAAACGCATCGCCTCGGATCCAATTACTCATTTGCTTCGATTCATGTATACGTACTCGGGATTTTTTTTATATTGCGGAGATTAACGTCAAATTCCTAATGTCTATGTATATATATATATATATAATATTAAATTAATCGGCATAGGGGTGTAGATACTTTCTAGTAACAGAAATTAAGATTAATGACAAATTCATATACGGATAAAACTATTTTATGTATTCTTTATATTTTTCAGTAATTATCTTATTAATTCGCGTACTTCGTTTCTTTCAATTCCTATAAATAATTATAAAAGCATATACGACATTACTAGACTCGTAAAAAATAGATCAATTTGCATTGATTTATATTTCAAAAATATTGTGCTGATTAGATGGATCATTGCATATATATATAATACGTCCAACAGCTGTTTCATCTGTCCCAGTTGTCTAGCCTGTTAAAAGATATAAAAATGCATTTAAAAATTTTCTTCGAAATACACGCACGCACGACGCACAAATTCCGCTTCACATTAAAAACGAAATTTTACTTTTATTTACGTGCCGAATTATCAAATTAAAAATCTATACTTACGTCGATTGATGTAAAGCAAACCAATAAAAGGTTTTTATCGGCGTTTTAGTCTTCTTATTTGCAAGACTATTATTACTATTAGTTGGATTAGAAAATTATTCTTGTCAATCTTAATAATATACATATCGGAATAATATAATGAATAAATAAAAATTTGAACGCGTTTAATTTGATCTACCTATATCGTATTAACATTGCAACTTGTAATTGACTTTCACATTTCATACTACTTGTCACTGCAAGGCTATCAAGTAGCTCAGTTAATAAAGTAGTATTTTTTAGCTCATATATTAGCTCTCCGTGAATCGAATTTTTTTCCCAATAAAAATAAAAAATGTTTCTTGCAATTTATAATGTAATAATCAATGTACTTATGGTTAGCATTAAATATTATACGAGATGAAATTGTTATCAATTCAGACATTTTAGAATTATTCAACATTTTTGCGCTAAACTATATATGCGTATATATCCGTTTAGAGATGTTTTTCGAGAAACTTTCGATAAATGCCTTACCTGATTTTGCTAAAAATTTGTACATGTTTGTTTGACATTCTCATTATGAATATCGTAGTGTTTCTCGGCATAAATTTGATTTTCACGGCAAAAAATATATGTAAAAAATAATGTTTCTTTAAATTTATCTTTGGTAAATACGATAAAGTGTAAAACAAATTCAAACGAAAATTATTGTACCTATCATAAAATAGATTGTTTTTATTTTATTTTATGTTTTTATCCATTTATGAATATTCCAATTTACGTGTTTACGTTACGGGCTCGACATATGTTATAATTTAAGACGTGTGCGTACTTATGTGAACAAATTTCACTCCAGAAATAATGATTGTACAGAAAAAATGCATATAGACTGTTAAAAGTTTATTTTTTTCGTAAACGAAGCTGAATAACCATAATTAAAATTTTTTTTATAAAATCTGGCAAGGAGATGAATCAGAAGTGTCTTTTTTTAAATAACAGAGAATATATGATGAAATGAAGCAATAAAAATTATATTCAATGGAAATGTCATCAAAATTTATCATTTCACCGCTACCCGTAAACATATATATATATTTACATTATCTAACTATAAATTTTTATTAATTTAACGAGAAAGAAAAAGAGCGACAAATTCGAAAAATTAATTAATCTAAAAATTTTACAAAAGTATGTTATTCGGGCCAAGTCGTACACATATAAAAAAAAATCTATATTTTTAGTTGAATTCATTAATTTCAACTTATTATAAGACGTAAATATGCGTGTGAGTGAATCAAGGTATCAACAATGAGTCATTGACCAAAAACTTGGCATGATTTAGAAACAGTCATATATGCAACCGTATATAAACAAAGTAAGTATAATTAAGAAAGTAATTAAGCAAACAAAGTTTATTTGACAATTCTTTTATGCATGTCACATTGCACGTATCAAATCGCGTATCATATAGTCATTCTAACACAGATTAGCTTTTAATTTTAATACAATTTTACAGATTTTAAATAATTTTTTATCAATAATATATCAGAATTCAATTACATCTGTGTTTCAAAAGAATCGCAGAGTTGAAATATTTGAAAGCAAATAAATTGATAACTATTAAAAAGTTTACCGAAATTTAATGAAATTAATTTAATGAAATTAATCCCAGCTTAAGTAGGAGTTATTGATGAGCAGTTGAGCATAATTATTGTTATTTATAGGTTTAAATTTAACTTCACGCACACGCCGCGAGTCGCAGATATAGAGTAAAACTATTTTCATTATAATCCAAAAGATCTGAGCTAAGTTCTCTATATTATACAAGATGGTTAGAAATACCAACTGATCTAAAATTAGAGAAATTTGTTTTTTAATTCCTATGATACTTTGTCAAGAGATAGATGTTGTCTAATAAATGATTGGTATAAATTTAGACCATTTCCGCATTCAAAATCGATCGGCTTCATCTAACGGATTAGAGTAAAATAATCTCAACAGATAATCTGTATTATATTAATATAAATAACTAGATTTTTGTTAAAGATGTTATTCATTACATTATAAGTAATTTACAATATATACATGAAATTATAGTAAAAACAATTTAACATTTTAATTTGACAATTTTACAATTTTTGTATATTATAATATATATGCCGTTCACTAATTTACATTTTGTTTCGAACACTGCGAAGTAAAGTGTCTGATATTATATGCGCATTTATTTTCTTGAACGACACAGTTATTTTATATACTCACTACCAGCGGCGTCAAAAGATATATCTAGCATGTGAGAATTTTTTGTTAAATCTGTGAAGAAGAAAATCTGAAGATATAACAATTTTTTACAATTTGAATGCGCAGAAAATTTAAAATAAAGTTAAAAAAAAGGGATTTAATCGAACTTAATAGCTTAAGATTAAGAAATGAGGGATATACCTTTTTTTTCAATCGTATTACTATAAAGATATTATCTATTTTGGGAACAATTATAGAATTATAGACTATTTAATTAAAACTGAGCATTATAAGAATAAACCAACTCAAAAGAAACTGAGAAGTAATATTAAAAAAGAAATTCAAGAATAGAAATCTCCTACTTATAAAGGTGCTTATCAGTTTCGGGGCTTTTGAGTTTGAATCGTAAGATTCGAGGGCGCGCATACATACAACAGAAATGGCAAACAAAGAAAAATGTTGTAATGACGCCGATGCTTGATACTTATTGCGCGAAAACGACGCTAAAAGATGGAATTGTCGAAAACAACGTATGCATGCTGTCCTCTTTGTAGCGTGGAATGACGTGTATAGTTGCGTATGATTTAAAATCACCAATAAAGTTAAACGTAATAGATATATATATATATATATATATATATATATATATATATATATATATATATATATATATATGTATATACACGTGCCGAATAAAATGCGCGAGGAAAAGAAATGTTAAGCGTGAGGAAAGAGTGACTTTTTCACTCGCTTTTGTTTTTTCTGGTCAAACATAATGTGTATATATATATATATATATATATATATATATATATATATATATATATATCACAACATGACATATACATGCAATCGGGGGAATCATAGCGCCCGCCGCGGCATTGTATCCGAGTGACAACGATTTAATTAGCCGCGCACGATATGCGCGTCAAGTGCGTGAAACGGAGAGCCGCTGACCTGTAGAGAATGGCGTATTAATAATATATGTAATAGGCTGATATGAATTTCAAATTTTTATGCGATCGTATATCCCACTGCGCCTCTCTGCCCCCCCCCCCCCCAGTGAAATGCTAATGGTTGATTTTTATTCGTCGACCGACATACGCTATTGTATACAGGCTTCTTTTCTTTCTTGTATTTTTTTGCCAATGCGAACACATAGATATGCTTCATTAAAATAATATATATATAATTGTGCTTGCGAAGATAGTAGAATCTTGAGCGGATTTATAATTTCGAATAAGTGCCGATCGGTGCGCGATTTTTTTGAAGAGCACAAAGGAGGGTTGGTAAAAAAGTACTTACTCCGAAATTGACCAAAATTATGGCATTAAAAATTTTTTAAGAAATCGCGGTAAGTGGGGTGCCAGAGTATGAAACAAGCCCGGATAAGTCATTAATTATTATAAATTGATAACTGATTCTCCATGACCATTAAAAATTAACGATATATATCATCGTATCAAAATCACTTGTATATAGTGATTCTACTGTAGGATAATAATTATTATTTATGTTTTACACAATATTAAATATAATACAAGTAATTATACTTATATATATATATATATATATATATATATATATATATATATATATATATGCGTGCACGCACACACAGATATATATATTGTGGATTTTCGGTGAAATTGTGATAAAAAATTATAATAGTTACAATAATATAATATAGTAATTTATGCTTTTTTATGCCTGAACATGAAATTATTTCACCTAGAACATACAAAATATTTTTCTGTCCCGGTAATTATTTTAATTTATTCGTTGCAATAATAATAATTGATGATGTCATGCACGTATTACAGATTTTACGTAACGTTAAATTTGTTGACAAAATTTTCCATTTAAAATTTTCATGGTGTTGCATTATAACGGTATTAATTATAAAAATTGAAATTTCTACTTATGCGTCGACTGATTGTATATAATTAAGGTATTAATTAAATGAATTGATTAAAATGCCAGAATATAATAAATTAATTATTTCTATAAATTGACAAAGCGCGTTATGTACATATATAAGTTATAAATTTAATAACTTTAATAATGGTCAACGTACAAGATAAACGCCTTTCAACTTTTTCATTAATCTTTCACACAGATTTCCGAATGGTGTTTTTATAATATTCCATCTCCTCTTTGGACAGAGTAATGTGTGTGCGTGTAAATACAAGGTCAGATGGATTGCTCCTATCAAACGGTTTCTCCAGTTTTCCGACAAAAAAAAAAACAATATTATTTACAATATCCATATATGCATGATATTCACGTGATATTTAGTGGAGAAACCTCTATCTAAACGGTATAACAATGAACTGTATTTATTTATATTATAGATCTTTGTATCAATAGCAAATGGTATTTTCAATATACGATTTTTTTACGATTAAGAATTGGAATAGTATATGATGAAAATAATTTTATTTTTAAAATATATATTACACGTGTACAATAACTGTGTTCAAAATTTAATATGAACGTAATTAAATATATATCTTAAAGATATTGAACAAAAATGTTTTTGATACATTATATATACAGCTTACATATATAGAATCTGCGGATGAGATGTTTCCTTCGAAACGTTTCAAGTGTGTTATGTAAATTTGTATTAAAATTCTCAATGCATCGTCGTTAACAGTGCTCATTATCATAATAACTATCCCAAATTAAAGAGGTGAAGAAAAAAAATTGCCTCAATTCCCAATTACAAATTTCAGACTGCCTTATGAGGTTGTATTGGGAATGATTCGGGGAAACCCCAAGGGATTATACATTGGCTCCGGTATTATATGCGCGTGCAATTAAAACATATAGACCTGCGTTCGGACTGACCATTAGGGATCTACGGCACATTGGGACTTGAACTTAAGTACCGTTAGATTGGCTATTGAGCAGTGTCTTGGGAAAACGGAAAGTAGTTTTAGTTTTGGCACCGAGCTAGAGGGTCGTCGGATAAACATTTATTGTACTGTTTATATGAGTGAGAGTATAACCTGTATTACTTATATTTCTTGTCCATCTTTCTTCAATATATATGTAAAAAATAAATGTCAATATTTATTTTTTCCCCACAGATTTTGGCTGTACTTCTACATACAATAACTGCACAAATTCTTGTAACACAAAAATTTATCATCGACTATTAGTATTATTTATATAATCCTTGTAGAACTGAAGATGTGGTTGTATGTAGTTGTTTTCTTAGACATTATATATATATATATATATATATATATATATATATATATATATATATATATATATAAGTAACAGTGATAATGTTTGTATACTTTTATAAATAAAAGTGGAAAAATGAAAAAAATTAATTATTATAGAAATCTCAGATGTTTTTGTGTCTTTCACAAAGAAAATATACTTTTCTTATCAGGTTTTACGTACGATAATGAAATAAAGGAAAAGCAGGAAGTGGCGCATGATATATATATATATATATATATATATATATATATATATATATCATCGCCTGTATCAACTCTCATGTATTTACGTACATATTATGAAATCGAAATTAATTAAAAATCTAAATTAAATATATAATAATTAATTATAGGTAAAATATTATAAAGATTCCATATACAGATTGGATTTTAATATTCAGCAAATATTGATTAATCGTTGTCAGTATCATAAATCCTATAAATCATTCTCTTCGTGATAATTATACTTTATTATTAAATCGTTATGATTAACGCTTTGTATATTATATATATATATGTATATATATATATATATATATATATATATATATATATATATATAACTCAAATTATAGTCGCGCGTACATCATATACATATTATAAAACGCAATTTGTCCAATAACTACTCTTTGTTATCAAAGCATCATACAACAACTTTTTTATAACGATAATTATTTAATAAATTAAAAAATAGTTGAATAAAATTGAGCTTCGAAAGAAATGTTTGATATATTCACTATATATTTATGTATATAAAAAACAAAATGAACTTTTGAAATGCATCGTTGCGCGATTTACATTGACCATTGCGAGATAACATATACTCGTACGTCACGTGTGATCAACGAAAACAATATGTCCCATAAAACCGTATATTGCACAGCGAGCTCGACAGTGAGTCATATAAGCTAAAACAATTTTCATAAATGATAAAAACGTATATCTATAGTTCTAAAACTCCTATAAAGATATCGACTATTTATATATATATATATTTTGTGTGTGTGTGTGTGTGTGTGTGTGTGTGTGTGTGTGTGTGTGTGTGTGTGTGTGTGTGTGTGTGTGTGTGTATTATCGAATGTCAAATTGCACGAGGCCTTTTTTTTTGTTCGTTTGAATTTTATTTGACAGTTATCTTTCTAATTTACAACTTATTATCAGATAAGCAAATTTACGTCGTACTGCCGCGCGCACTCGTATTGCACCGAGAAAACAAAACGTGAATTCTTTTTTTGGAATTTCGAAATTTCTATGAAAATTAAATTTTTTTTTTTTATTTGAAAACTCTATTTTTGTTACAAATATCCATGTAGGAATCAAATTTATTGCGAACTAAGTCATGAAGATCCATAAAAGCACAATAAACCTTGAATAACGATTACCGCGAGGCGGATCATACCGCTGTGAGGAATAAATGTTAATTAACATTTTTCAAACACGATTCGGAATAAATGCGAGAAACAAATGGAGAAACGTGCGTTATTTTACAGCATCGAGCAAAATATAGTCACTGTAATTATAAATAAATATTGTAGTTCGCGATAACCTATATTAATAGCAATATTTAATTTTTACATCAATATCCTCGCGTTATCTATTTCAATAATAAAAAAAAAAGAAAAAAAAAATAAAAAACGCCGTGTCGACACTAATTTATATAGAGTGATAAAAATGTAATATAAGAAATGGAAAATGCCTGATAATCAAAAGCAATTTTCAATTGCTCAGTTCTGTATGTATCAACGAAAAGTGCGAAAAATCCTCCTAACTGTAATAATTACATAAAATGACCATAAAGCGCATTAAGCTTTTCAGAAGTGCGACGAGCCAGCTCCACCAATTCGGGATTTGTTCGATTCGACCACTTTATATCTGGCACCCGCGTTCGCGCGCGCGCGGCGAAAGGAGCGGAGAAGGGGAACGACGCGGCCGTAGTGTGGCGCGGGAGGGGCAGAAGTAGGGAGGGGAGGGGATAACCACATGGCCACTCGTGCCGTCTCTCTCTGATCTCCCAGCGAGGACATAGTGCGCGGCGAGCGGGACGGGCCGACGTTATATACGTACCGAACCGACGTCGCGTGCGGCCGAAGTGCGCGAGTTCGACCGACGGGCGAAGTGGGAAACTTGTGTAATATATACGAATATATTGTATCGAGCAGTCGACGACGACTTCGTATTGTGGACCGATGTTATAACCTACTCCTGTAAAAGAGCGAGTGTGCCACCACCACCGTCGCCGCCACCGCCGCTAACTTTTGGTTGTTTTCGCCGTGTCCCGCAAATTAATTGCCAAAGTGAGTTATCGATTAGAAAAACGAGTATTAGCCTATATTTTGTTCGATGCCTTTGTATAAAGTATCCGAATAAAAAACTACGCTGCTGAAGATGAGCACGAGGTGTGTGCGCGCGCGCATGTGTGTGTGTGTGTGCATATGTGTGTGTGTGTGTGTGTGCGCGCGCGGGGTGTTTCCGCGTAGAAGCGCATTGTGTACTAGTGTCATGCGCGGCTGCTATTACGCTGTTACATTTATCGCGCCGTAGTAAACAAAAACACATTGTTGCATGTTTAATAGGTAGCAGAAGATATATTCATTCTTCGAAGCGCATATATTTGTTATACTCGCAATGTTTCCGCGTGTTAAAGCAGTATAGTTCGCATCAGCGATATATATATATTGTACTCGATATAGTCGAAAGTACGACGGTGCTCGAATTCATAATTTATAATCGTGGCCTCTCCTCTGTTCTTTATTGCGTAGCTATCCATTGCGCGGGTGTCACGTGTGTACAGTAATATTTAGGTGCCTCTTTGACTTGATCGCGCATTTATACGCGGTCAAATAGGTTGTATACCGAGGTTGTACTTTATACTGCGTCGTGGTATATGTAAGTATATATACTTATAGTCGCCAAAGAAAAGCGGTTCTCTAATGCATAATCGCCGATCGAACGAGAGAAAAGGAGAGGTATATAGACCTGTATAGAGTAGAAAGATGAGTGAGTGAGGGAGTGAGAGAGAGAGAGAGAGAGAGAGAGAGAGAGAGAGAGAGAGAGAGAGAGAGAGAATCGGGCGAACCCGCGTGCGCGTATTGTGCATATATATATATATATATATATATATATATATATATATATATATATATGTCGCATTGAGCAGCCCATATTGCGTTGTAGGGGGGGAGGGAGAGAGATAGAGAGAAAGAAAGAAAGACTGTGAGAGGAGTCAGAAGAGCCGAGCGTTTTGGAGAACAAAGAGGCTCAGGGTGTACTTCTCGCTTTCCTCGGAAAATACAGGTATATAGAACGTGCACATTATTCCGCAGGGTCACATCATTAAATCCACCCACGCGGCTTTGTCTAAAAGCGTTTGATTGCTCAAGACGCAGTTTATTGTTAAATCGGAGCGCCCCGAAAATCCAGAAGAGTGCGCATTAACGCGTCGCGCAAGAATAAAATCTTTAACCTGCTCTTCCGTTTGCGCAGTTTCAGCTGTTACAAGAGGCTCCGATGTGTGCAGTGTGCGGGAATACGATTATAATATAGTGCCCGTGTGAGAATAGTGTCAGTCAGATCGCGGAGACTGCCTTTTTTTTTTTGTCGCGATTCCGTGGTTTCGTTTCGAGGCACTGGCGAATTAATAAAGTATCGCTCCGCTGACTATAAAGAGAAAAAGAGGGGGGAAAAAAAACAAAAATAAATAGTCGCGTCCTATTATCTAATTGCGTTGGGATAGTCGCTAACGGAATGTAGATCAAAGCCTTCCCCCCCTCTCCATCATTTTCTTGGGGCCTTGAGGGGGGCTCGCTTGTTATGAAGTTTGCAAGTATGTACCTAATAAATCATTGTATTATATATATATATACATACATGCATACACGAAGCATCAAGAGATTACAGGCGAAGTGCGGACGTATATACACTACACGAACGTGGAAGGCCAATTGTGTTTTTTTCTTCGGCTGGGTTATTTTTTTTCCCTCCAGCTCGGAAGGGGAGGGCTGTGCATCGTTAGGCGCTTTCGGCGTGTTTTTCTCGCCATTTTCACGCGGCGGAGCATCGTCGCATTAGTATATCGCAAAAATAGGTTGACATAAATAACGGGAGTCCGCTATTTCAAAATTGCTTCGTCGCGCAAATATAATATTAGTAGTGTCGATTTGTGCGGAGTAAAAAAAAAAACATAAAAAAAAAAGAGAAGGAGAAAAACGTTTACTTTGTGGTGCACTTGTCGTTGCTTTTTCTCGGTTCCTGCGTTTATTCCAATTACTTGTTAGTACCTGTATATACATGTTTTATATATATATGCATGCATGCGTATATACACTACTTAAACACGCCTGCCTTTCTACCAGTTACTTTATTTATTTACTTACATCCGGAGTATGAAAAATGACGTATATATAGCCCGATATTTTTCTTTTCGTTCGCAGTTATAATTTGAAAGCGCGCTGCATCAGCATAAGCCAGAGAGAGAGAGAGAGAGAGAGAGAGAGAGAGAGAGAGAGAGAAAGAAAAAACGCTTGGCTCCGTTTTCGCTCGGCGGCGAAAATTGCACGCGATAAGATACGTGTCTTCTCTTGTTCGATATATTTATTGTCGGCAGGGATATTTCTATATCCTTATCGGTACGAGTTCAGCTGATCGGTGGCGGGTGGATGGGGGGGGGGGCTCGTTTCAGAAGCCATAAAATTAATATTGGCATATCGTATACGCGATATATAATTGCCGCGTTCTTCTCCATTTAGAAAATTAGAGATAGCGAGGCAAGCTTTACAATGATGATAATGCTTGCCTCGGATTTTCGGAAAAGCTTTGCTCTATATCTGGCCGGATTTTAAAAACTTTCCGTTCAAAATTTATCAAATCGATTGCATAATTACTGCACGAGAGCAATTACAGACGACGACTACGTCCGACTATTCAGACGAATAGTCGTATTTCCTTTTTATTTTCAGAATTTCTTTTTGTTCGAAAAATAAAGTTTTATTGAATAATAGTAGTGCATAATTGATTATAGCGTTATGTAAGCGATGAAACATCGCCTCTCAGATCGTAGACTTTACCTTGAAAACTGTGTACTCCGGCTCATACAGTAAAAAAAAAAAAAAAACTAAAAAAACTTGTAAGATCGCGGAATTACAGTTATTTGTTGAGTATATTAATGTACCCGTAAATATTGAGACTACGTTCATTCGTATGTATTTATGGATTTTAATAAATATTTAGCCTCTTTCTTCAACATATATACATTATTGCTCAATGAATTGCTTATATTTATATATGTACAGACACTCGGGCAATGCGAACTCCGAAAAATTCCAACACGTTTGAATAATTTGTACGTGAAAAACGCAGCCAAATTGAAAAAAATATTTATAGAATTTCCATTTAATTCGAAAATGTGTATTTATGTTTATTTTTAGTCGAGGGTACACGCTCTTCGCACTTGCAGACACGCACACACACGCGCGCGCGCGCACACACACACACACAACACACACACACACAGAGTTTCTATTTGAATTAAATACACTTCAAATCTTCCATAAATTTTCGGTCGAGCTCAACGGGCCGCTGTTCGGAATGCTTAAAAATATACCCGTTCGTCAAAATACAATGGGATAAAAATACACTTTAACGAGCCCTTTCATGCTTAATGCACCGTTGCTTATTATAAACTGTGTCGTGACCATGTGAATTAGCAAACCCTCCCCCAATTCATGAAAATGCATTTCACCGAACGCACGAGACCGAAATTGCACAAACATTTGCAATAACTCCTCCTCGTAATGCGCAATGAATCGGTATATACGGCTCTCCCCCCCCCCCTCTCTCTCTCTCTCACGCTCTCACTCTATTCAACTTTTCTCTCTGATAATACGATGCGTCTGGTCCCTCAGTTCTTCCCTTTCGACGACATAAAATTCAATTTTCGGTTTGTCGAAGTTTTTATTATCAATTTTTACATTTCGGTCGATATGTTATTTATATATATATATATATATATATATATATATATATATATATATATATATATATATAATATCTAAAGACGAGTGTTCTACAAAGTACTGGACTTTCTAATGCCGCAGCTGTCTCTATTCTAGCGTGTAATTTAACAAAAGTTGCATGCTTATTTTCGTAATTCTTTTTTTTTCAATGCCCGATAGTGTAACTGTAATTATACAGTATAGTTGAGATCGGATCGTGTCTTATTATATTAGAAAGTATAGTAATTTTTATTGAAATATTAACGTTCCCTGGATTTTTATTGAATCGTTAAGAAACCAGCGATTTTTCTGCCTGTAACACGAACGTAACGAATGGCGCGTTCTGTTAAAAGTAAAATTATCGTATCTTGCAATTTTTTAATAATATTTTTAAAGAGATTTACGATAATAAGACTGTGATGCACGATAACACAATTGTTTACCAAAAAAAAAAAAAAAAAAATCCAACAATAGTTAATTATTTCTATAATAGAGCTTCCGACTGCAGAAGCATCGTTCAATGAATGCGCGCAATGTAAACAGTTTGCGTTTGTAAATCCAATTCCGTATGCCGTTGATCAATGATTCGGAGTAACTTGAAAGCTGAGATAATTATCGGGCGTATCTCATACCGCGCGGTATACGGCGGAAAGGAGGCGCGCGAATGCGAGAAGAACAGAATGATAAGATAAAAGAAAGCGCGGGGAATGCCGAGGATAACGAGAGCTTCGGTTACGCTCAATTATTCACATCTCGACCGGGTTATCTTTGCTCTTTGACTGGCCGTACGAACGAGCCGCCCGCGCGGTAGACCATAATACAAATATAGATCCCCGCCATTGTGTAATTCGCGATCGCGGCTTCTGCGCCCCGTTCTCGTACATTAGAATTTACAACTTGTTTATGTGGATCTGAGAAGGGAGGGAGAGAGAGGGGGGAGGTGGGGGGGGGGAGAAGACGCTCTTATACACACATGGCGTATATAATGCAATTCTCAATTTCGTGCATAAGTATACGGACGAGAATGCGGAATGCTGGCGAGCTTGCGGGCGAGGGGAGGAGGGCTAGTATAGATAGCCAGGAGCGTGACATCGTTTTACATCGGATCTCTCCTGGCCTCTCTCTTTTCCTCTTATAACTTTCTTCACATATGCATGTGCGCGCGCTGCTGCTGTCGCTGCCGCTGCCGCTGCCGCTGCTCCGCGCGGGTGGACCGCGTCCCCGCGCCGCGGACGCGACCTCCCCGGCGCTGCAGTTTTTCAACTTGGAAAAGGCCAATCGGAACTGTCATTCGTATTTATACACGTGTCATAACAGCGCGCCTTCCTGCCGCACAATCGCGCACGGCTCCGCGCTTATGTTATTCTCGGCGGTCGGTTTATCACATAGGATTGTCGTAGTTTTTAAGAGCGTCTATATATATATATATTACACACACGTCAATGTGTAAATTAACTTTTTGTCCGTGTGGAGAGGTTCGGCGACGATTGAGCTTCTTAGGAACGAGTCACTAATCCGATCGTCCTTCGTATTTCTCTATGATTTTATTTAATAGAGACATTTATTAGGTGTCTTGGTTTTTCGGTCTTTATCATCGGTTCCACAATTAATGCTGCTGATTTTTTCAGCCCAGTGTCGAAAATCTTGTAGTTATGCTGTCAATCCTTGTTAATTAACGAATATACGAGTAAATTGAACAATTTTGTAATGTATTGTTCGTACATAAAAAAAAAATCATATTTTTCAAATTTTCAATTCTTATTTTTCTTAATGAACTCTCAGCTCTTCTAAATTTCAAAATTTTAATACTGTATGAAAAAGCACGTGTAATCTAATTTTAGAATTTCGTGAATTATTTCTTAGTCATGGCAAGCACTAAAATTCTTAGCTCTGTATAATTTTAATATAGAATTTTAACGTGCAGCATTATTCAATTAGCTTTCCTTTTTTTTTCTCTTTTTTTTTTAATAAACGAACAAAAACTTCGCAAAAACTGAATATAACATTTCGCGCTCGTGCGCAATTGATAATGACGCGCACCAGTCCGCGCTAAGGCTTCTAATGTTTTTCTTCCTATTTTTTTGTCGCCCAAAAGCATAAATTTTCGTCCTTCTCTTGCAGCTCTAGGGGAGAGGCAGCTCGTGCCCGCAGCCCGAGAAGCGGAGCGCCGCGCGACCGTGAGGCAGGGGGCAGAGGTGTGCCGAGGCAGAAGAAGAAGAAGTTAAGAGCGACGAAGAGGAGCGCGCGCGCGCGCGCGCTAAAGGAAAACCGAGGGGGAGGAAGGAGGCGGCGAGGCAGTCGACGGAGGAAAAGATATACTCGGAACTCCGGTGCGCGAATGCCTCTGGCCGTGCGCGCCGCGTATTCGCGAGTGCAATAGAGAAAACGGCCCGCTAAAAATAAAAAGAAGAGCGAGAGAGCGCGAGAGGGGGCGGCGCGGCAGCGGCGAGAAGCGAGCTGGCCTCACTCTCCCCGCGCGGGCCGAAGGGACCGTTATTAAGCGTGTCATGCCAAGCGCCGTCAACGTAGCCGACCGAGTCCGCAGCAACAGCAGCAGCAGCGGCAGCAGCAGCAGCAGCAGCAGCGGCAGCGGCAGCCACTGCCCCGAGGAACGCCGTCGCCGTCGGCGCGCCGCCTGAGGCAGGTCGGGGGCGCGAGGGCTCAGCGCGACCAGTGAGGCCCGAGGGCTACGACGAAGACGACGACCACGACTACGACGACGACGACGACGACGACGACGACGACGACGACGACGAGGAGGTGGAGGAGGCACACAGCCACGAGGCGGGGGTCGCGGGGGATCAGCTGCCAGGTAGTAGCGCGCTCGCAATGGAGAACCTGTCGAGGCTGTCCTGCTACGTGCGCTGGCCGGGATGGCTGGCCTCGTGGGACGAGGCCCGGCGCAGGAAGAGGCGGCAGCAGGAGGCGGAGGCGGAGGCCGAGCGCAGGAAGCGGGAGCAGCAGTCCAGCGTCTTGGAGGCGGCCGCGAGACTGCTCGTCGCGCTCAAGAGCCTGCTGCTCTGGGAGAATACCTGCAACAGCGTTTCCGTCGTCATAACTTTCAACGTTCTCTTCTGGTGCGTGCGAATCTGTCTCTATTCTTCCTCTACGGGGATAAGAGTCTTTCTTTTTTTTTCTTTTTTTTTTTTTTTTCTTTTTTGAAGTTCTCTTCGTGTAATAATAGCAATTGTTCCAGGCTGTATATGCCATTGTGCTCGGATTAACTGTATTCGAAAGGTTATCAGTTCTTGCACCGAGTTCTTGCAGAAAGAGAACTCGGAATGAGCGTGCGGTTATATTAACTTTTCTCCGAAACGCACTGATACTAAAATTTTGAGGAGAAGGCAAACTAAAAGTAATAGCGGTAATAGCCATTGGCGTGTTTTGAAGCGATGTTCTTTTGCGTTAATTTTTTAATTCAACTTATTGTTTTGCTTATGTAATCGCTGAAAAGTACAGTTTGTAAATGCCGTACTCGCTAACTTTAAGCGAATATCGAAATTTATCGAGCAAAGCAGTGAAATTTTCGTCGGAAAGAAAATGTAGGCCTCAAATCTGTAGATCTAGTCTCTGGTATCTTAATAACAAAGGTATATTTTCTATTCGTTCCGTAACAAAACGAGATATTTCATGATTTTTAAAACCATGCATTTAAAAAAAATATTTAATCGTTCTTATGAAGGCTTCAAAATGATCTACGCAATGTTTAGAAATTAAAATTCATAATTCGGTATTTGATACATTACGTCTGTTTTGAATTACTTAAAAGTAAATAATAACGAATCGTACAATATTATTATCGCAAGAAAATCAATTTCTTATCGGAGCTAAAATTAATAAAAAATCACAAACTTATCAAAAGAAAAACTACATATATGATAAAAGCTCCAAAGATAACCGATATTTACAGTAAGCGCGGCACATTTGCAATATAGTTTCGAAATGCTGTCACATTTATTAATCCTTTACGTGCGTTTTAAAAACCGAAATTCACCTCGTTCGACCAAAACTCTCGTCTTTTAACTGCATAAAATTTTTACGCGATTCGGCGATCAACTATAAACTTTCTCGTTTCGTCCGCGTGACTTTGCTATATATATATTTCATTACAAATAATAGAAAAAAAAAAAAAACAAAAATTCACCATAATCTCGACGCCGCTTATCAATCCGGTTTGGGAGTCGCGCGCTCAGTCCTCTCGGGCGTTCGCTTCTATATTGTATAATGCCTACAGGCAACGTAAAATAGGCGCGCATATAAGCTCGCGGAGCCAATAACGAATCTCGCGCTCGCGCGATTGGTGGGACTTGTTTTTATTTATTTGTATAATGGTCTCTCCTCTTCTAGCGCGTTATATATATATATATATATATATATATATATATATATATATATATATATGCCTCCGTTTTTTGAAGCAAGGTGAAATGATATCCGATATCCGAAAAGACATTTTGAAGATTCGAGCACAGCGCACGTTGGCATGCGTTTCTATATGTATATATGTATATATATATATATATATATATATATATATATATATATATATATATATACGCGAATATTTTATATTGTGTATATACGCGAAAGTCTTTAATCCGATCACTGTTTTTAATAAATGTTTAAAAAAAATCGACGATCAGTAGTCATGCCAACGACACTTATGTTTCTGCGCAAGAAATAAAAAGTTTTTTAGCCGTGAAACAAATTGACCTAGGATGCGAAGTAATCAATTTTAAGCTTCGCGGAACGTCGAGCGATTCATTCATATTAATGCTCTAAAAAATTATATCTCATTTAATCACTATAAAATTTTTTACCTTACAATCATGGATTAATTTATTCTTTATTTCTTTGTCTATAATACTTAATGCATTGCTCACTGAAAATTTTTATTTGATTTATTGCAAAATCACGATTGATCTTAAAATTACTGTCAGTTTAGAAAGTTGCAAATTTCTTTTATTTTATTTTTTTTTTTAAATATCTTTTCTAGCAAGAAATTTGCGAGAAATGCAATAATTAAATAGTTCAGCAAACTGAAGCGATTTAATTTTATCAATCTTATAATGCAATTAAAATTTATAAATGGAATATTTTCTCTGGAACCTCTTAGTCCTTTCTCTTTAAAAAGAATTTTCAACCAATGTATCGATTGAAGGACCGTGAGAATTTTAACGATTTTTTAAATCGTAATTAGCGTTGTAACGGTTGAAAATTTAGTGTAATTTTGGCTAATTATAAAAAAATTCGAAGTTTTGCAAGTTATTAGAATTTTTTGCCAATTTAAATTATACAGCCAGAAGCTAACTTTAGTTTTATGTACTATGATTAAATTTATATGTTTTGAAGCGTTATTTTTACTTTAAAATATGGCATTTCAATATATGCATATTTTAATATATGATGCTGAATCTTCGATTAAATAGTTACTGAAGCACGATTTTTTTAGAGTATTTTATGTACCTCGATTTTGAAAGTGCGTAAAAAATATTGGTAGAATTGGAAAAATCAGGATTTACACTTCTCTAATAACGTACGTTCTCGGGAAATATAACTTATCATAAATAAGCGGCCTTGAATATTACCGCCTCGTCTGTTCGACATATGGACGTTCGATAGACGTCATATATATATATATACATGCATACACGTCTGTTTTAAACAGAGAATTGACGGAGTCGTGTTTGTGTATCCTATATCTATTCATACATAGGCACACGTAGATGGTTCTAAAAATGTGTAAAAATACAGTTCCGTATATTGGGAAAGATATTTATATATATAATAATATGAGTATATTCATAGTAATAAAACGAAAACGAAAAATTACTTCTGCCTTTTTCGATTAGTAATATATTGAATAATATATTGACGAATTTCGTATTATACGTCTTATGGAATTTGTAAAAAAATGAAAGCTTTAAATTGGTCAAAAGTTAAAAATGGACATAACGAAGGACAATCTTTAAGTTGTTAAACTCGATAAACCTGATTGCAAATTTATTTAAAAAAGGTGTATAAAATAAACTTTATCTTGGGAACGTTGGATATCTTGTTTTCAATTTATTGCAATATTCGTAGGATTTCTGAGTTTACGTCTGTGAATAGAGTAGAAAAAATTGATAAATGTCTTCTAAAAAAGTTTGATTCAAATAAAAAATATAATTAATATAATAATATTACATCCATAATTTTATAAAATTTAAAAATAAATTTAGAAAACCACAGATTTACGAATCGAGATCTCTTTTTATTTTCATTTTTATACATAAATCAGTATTAAATTCTAGTCAAGTTAATAAAAAAATAATTTTAAGTACACTATAAATTATTGAAGTCTATATCAATAATTTTGGAAAAATTCACATTAGATATAAAATGTATCCAAATCTCTAAAAAAATTGCAATTGGAGGAAATATATTTTCTTATGATTAAGCTATAGTATAAATTGAGACGATATTAGATTAAATTTATACGTAGAAAGATAATTGAACTAACAAATATTTTTATCGGGCTTGCAATCTTTATAAAATAATTTATATAATTTATATAATAATTATTTATAATTATAATGGCAGTGAAGACTGGCCGTCGTTTATAATCACCTCCGAAGTATCTGAAGTAAAAAAAAAAACTACTACAAAAAAAAATCAATATACTATTTTTAGCAAAGGATAATCTGTCGGCCCCACCACCAAATTTACCGAATCTATGTATCTGTTTCGTCCAACGTTTCGACTCGCTTCGGCTAATCATCGCATACCCAATTACCCTTTGCTGATAATAGTCTGTGGATTCTTTCATTCATAAGTTTTAGTAGTAGCTCTTACATTTTTGATTCAGCGTAACTGGTTATAAACAACGACGATATCCGACCGTCATTATGATTATATTATTATTTGATAAAAGACAAACGGTAAGACCGATAAAAAAAAATTTGTTAGTTTAGTTTACATCAGTCGACGCATAAGTACAATTTTAATTTTGGCAAGATAATTATCACTTGATTTTTCAATGATACACTATATCTTTTGACATAGCGCATATCTTGTATAATTATTTATAAAGTTTTTGAAGCAAAATCGAAAGTAAAAGAAAAATCCCGTATCAAGTTTAAAAGAAACTGTATATACGTATATAAGCAGATATCTACTGTCGCGGTCGGCCCCCTGCAGCGTCGTCTTAAATTTGACCTGCCACAAAAGTGTCACATCCGCGTGATGATGAAACCTTCATAAGAATATAATATTCGACTCGTGCTTGTTCAACCAGTTTTGAAATTCCGTGCGAGGGGCAGGAGGGTGCGGTTGAAAGATGAGCAATTCTTGAAAAAAAAAACTATTCTTTTATACTTGCTTAAAATTACATTTTTTTTCTAATTTAATGGAAATTTTAATTAATATATAAACCGGAATATATATATAGGTACTTAAACTCCCACATACGAATAAGTTTGAGTATAAAAGTATATAATCATTAGATTTTTAAAAATTAGATGCTATGGCGTTATTTATAATTTTACTTGAAATAATATAAAAATCTTTAAATTGGACAATTGTGCCTTTTGTTTGCAACGTATAGAGTATAAGAAAACTATAAATAACTAACTAAAAATAAGATATAGAAAAGACTAACATATTATAAGTCATAGATTAATTTTTCTATAATAGAATTAAACGTGAAATATTTGCTGGACTATCTGTTGCAATATGAAATATATACCTATAAAATATATTAATGGATTTCATATAAGATAATGTAGCTAAATTCTTACATTATATTTTAAAATTTAATTTAATTTATGCTATATAGAAAATCCTTAATAATTGATAGAGTGATTACGATTACGTTTATAATTAATTCAATTTTAAATAATAATTAAAACTAATGTAGGCTAGATTTGTTTACAAATACATCGTAGACCTCCGTCGCTGATTAGTACCGATATTTGAAAGCATAAATAGAGCGATGTTAAATAACTTAAGAAAATGTAAGGTATATTAATTTCTTCATTTTTTTCTGTTTTCGAAATGTTTTATTTTCAAGTTTTTTAGAATGCTGTTCCAGCTTGGTTCAGAATATTCAATTTCAGAATATGAAATTTACGATGTCATTTCAACTCTTTCAGCCATTCATGAAAATTAAGCCAAAAAGTTTTTCAGGTGTATAATACAAAAACCATTTGAAGCATAAATATTCTAAAATCATTTCATCTAGCGTTTTTGTATCTATAAAAATGTCGATTCCCATTTTGTAAATTAGAATTGAGGTTTTCAATTAAAAGTTTACATTCATATGCACAAGTATGCTTATTCTCTTTTATCATTATTTTTACAGGGGATTTGTTTTGCTTGAAGTACGTGGCTTTGCAGCGGCCAGCAGTGCTGCTCTAGTCATGGTGATCTGTTACAGTACTTTGGAAACTCAACAAGAAGAGGTGCCAAGTTCTGAAATGTAAGTTACTTACTAAGATATTTTTAATAGAAAACGGATAGATAATTTTTATATTTTACTTTTTGCACTCATACATATGAAATCTAAATGATTTCTTATAGACTTTAAATTAGAAAATCGTTTGAATAATGTAAAATGATAATAATTTCAGGAGTATTATCCCGTTATCAAAGGATCAATGTAGTGTTTAATTTAATATGATCTGACCCTTGTACAAGAATATTACATGTTGAAATTTATTTTTAAGATAAATTTCTTTACATTAATCTATATATTTATTAAACGTTATATCATAACTAATGAACTAGTTGAAATTATCGAATTTTTAGCTTAATAAGATTTAACTTTATTTTTCGAATCTGTTTCTATGTTGAGCTATTATTTTTTTAAATTAAAATGATTATTGATAAATAATACTTCATGTCCAATTAGCTTTATATAAATATTAGAAAAGTTATGATTACATATAGATCGTGTTGCATTTGTAATCCGCGCTCTATAAGTTGTAATGTAAAATTAAAATTTTTTTTCTTCATGTCTTTCATGTCTACCCTTTTTTATAAATACTTCATATACACCATATTTTTATGTCGATAGTATGATTATTTAAAAGTTGATGGTGCTGCATTAATGTAACTATTAAATTCAGTTAAAAATTTTTTTTTTTATTACGTATATTTAAAATCAAAATTTCTATTTATATAGAAGAAACTTTACATTGGTATTGAATATTCAGATCCTGATACTATTTATTTAATGTATATTTGAATATAATTTTTGATATCGCATTAATTTGAATTACAGATCACAGACTAAAGAAAAGCAATTCCAAAAATTGGTTAAAAAGATGAAGTTAACTTTGGATAATATCGTGCAACTACAGCAAGAGCAGCCCAGAGCGGTAAATTTTGTCTTCATACTAAGTATAATATTTATGTATAATAGAAAATAAATTTTTGGAAATTCTTTACAGTTCTGCACTGCCTTGTGCGTTGTTTCCTTAAGTTCATGGATAATATTGAGGGACTTGGATAATATTTTACTCACCTACACATTATGTATGGGTATACTAATTGGTCCTGCAATCCTACAATGTCTGTGTAAAGAGCTGTTGAGTAAAGGTGAATAAATTTGTTTGTTCTATTTTATTTTTAAATATTTAAATTTATGAACTTACAGTTATTTTGGATCAATAATCATGATTAACTCAACTTTTGTTCATGATCATCGTATTAGAATTAATATTCATTATTCATTTTTGTAATTTAACATTACTTGATTAAATTAAAATTTACATCATTTGACACATATCTGAAAAATATTAGATTACTTTTTATAATTATTACTTTAAAAATTAAAGTTAATTAAATTTAATTACTTAATCATAATAATTTAATGTAAATTTTGCAAATTCTTACCCTAATTAGAAAATAATTAAATAGATTGGTTACAATTTCACAAAATAACTTAATTAATGTATACTTCATATAATTAATACTTTTATAGAATGGGATAGTGAAATTGAGGACTTCTTACCAGCAGTAACAGAAGACAGCTTTCAAGTATTAAAGCGAGCTGGAGAAAATGGTGATCGTTCACCAACGCCACCAAATCCGAATTTAGGCATACCACATGGTAACTATCGTGAAATTTTTATGAGCTTGAAGTACTCTTTATAAAAGTTTTTTTAATCAGTCTAAAACTATGAAATATTAAGGAGCTTACTAAAAATAAAAGTGAAAAATTTTCTCAATATCAAAATAAAACTATGAGGATGGAAAATTGAAAAATTTAATTGATTACTTTCTTAATAATGTTTATTTATTTATAAGTATAAAATATACTATATATATACACTATAATATATTTATTTCAACATATACATTTTTAACCAAATAATAATTATGGGATTTTTAAAATAAATGAACAGAAAATATATATTAACAATGCCTTGACCTATTAACAATATAAAATCTTAAGAAGGTTCATAATAGAATCTAATTTTTAATCTTTTTCAACAGACCATTTTAATGACGAGGACTTGCTGGGTTTGAGAATGCCGTCACACGAAGATGGTGGAAGTACCGATGGTTTAGAATTGTCAGAAATCGAACTTAGTTCTGGTGAGGCGGAAATTAATGGAATGCGCTATAAAAATGGACATTTTGAACGCGGTTCTTCGTCTTCTGATGACGACGTTGATCTCAGTATAGAAGCGAAGAAGCTCTTTGGTGATGACGATTATGATAATGACAGTGGTGACAGCGAATTTGAAATTATTGACAGTCGTGAGGTGGCTAATTTTAAGGATGCCTGAGTGAAATTGTTATGATAATTTAACAATGAAGCAAATGAAAAAATAAAATTAAATAAGAGAATTATATTTCGTAATCGGAAAAGATGGCGCTATAAAAACAACACGATCAGGTGTAAAGAGCAACATGTAAAGACGGAGATGGTTCTCTTTTTTGCATGTTACTTAATATATATGCGTCAACAAATAAAAAAAAATAAAT
This sequence comes from Sycobia sp. Sy_11, assembly GCA_018907035.1. Lineage (NCBI taxonomy): Eukaryota > Metazoa > Arthropoda > Insecta > Hymenoptera > Epichrysomallidae > Sycobia > Sycobia sp. Sy_11. The sequence goes on from JACCIC010000028.1 coordinate 1,812,984, forward strand.
AAAAAAAGACGAGATTAATTTTGTTTATGGTGGTAATTCGTTTATCGAGTCAATCACTTGTGTATAATGTACCTGGCTTATTCGCCTTGTAGGTGTTTTTGCTTTTGCAATGGCCTTTTGACGTATTTGAGCGTGTGACTTATCAATCTCGGTATTTTTTTGTCAAGTACTAATGCGGATTTAATAATCTATTTTTTCCTATCTATTTTAAGTATTTTTGTTAATTCTACATTATTTTTAACATTTTTTAAAGTTTATTTTTAAAAATTAATTTTTAATTATTAATACAAATTATACTTATTTTGAAATTGTTTATTTTTAAAGATCTTTTTATCTAAATTCTTAATATTTTAATCATATTAGTATGATATAAGTAACAAAGTAATGCTGCTTATTTGTGCAGCAACTCCATAATAGACACAGATAGAAAAAATTGATTTATTTATGTATAAATAAATATATACATCTATAGTCATATAAGTAGCATGGTCATATTTAATATTTTTAACATTTAAAAAGAAATTATGTACAGTTCTGGCAATTAATCAAGCAAAAATGCATGGGAAACAGTTAAACGTATTTATGTAATTGGAATGTTTTTCTCATGAAAAACAAAACAAACGTAAAATCTGTTTGAATAAAGAATATCGATTTCAGAAGGCCTTTGTTATCACTGTTTCCTTAAATGTAATTTCCAGCATCACTAGCTTGTGCCATTATTCATTTGCTCAGTTTCTTTTTGCATCTGTGATTCATTTATCCTATTTATTGTTTCTTTCACAACTGGTTGAGCTTTTTTACGTTCAGGTAAGACTTGTAAAAATGTTTCTTGCCAAGTATTACCTTCAGTCATCCGAAGAATTATTTCAAATACTGAAAAAATATATCTTATTTTATTATGTACATAAATATTTTAAAAATGTGAAAATGTGTCATGTTGAAGATAAATTTTTTGGTTAAAATAAAAATTTTTAACAAGTGTATTTTCTTCTTATTATATTTTTAATATAAGTTATAAAATGACTGTTTTTCATTAAAGTTTATAAATTATTATCAATAAATAATAACCAAAAGTAAAAAATGTTTTTTCTTTTCTTGATTTTATCTTGGACACACTGTTATGTAATGTAAAATCAAAACGATTTTAGAATAATTTATTTAAATAACTGAATATTGATTTGTATATTTGTTTATTGACATAGAAATCATATAAATTACCATGATCAATGGACAGGACTTTTCTTGCCTTCATCTGTAAAAATTTGTCTAAAGGTAATTTTCCATGTTTGATACCATTTTCAATAGCTAAATTGTGGCATAGACCCTTTAAAAATTTAATTAATACAGAATATTATATAATGTTGTATAAAAAGATAGTTAACTATAAATTTATTATATTCTCTTACTTTTTGACAATTATGATCAACAAGACCTCCAATTACATATACATGGTCATTCTTTATTTCTTCTATAATATTTTCCGATTCACTAGTTAGGTATATAATTTTCTCTCTTGGAAAAACTTTTAAATAACTTTCTGAATAAAATTTTACCTAAACATTTAGAAAATATATTTAATAAAAAATTTATGAAATTGACAAAAATATGTATATTTTTTTATTAATAATATCTATATAACTAAGATTTTTTTATAATTGTTGAGATATGAATCTAATTTATCAAAAGTTTATGTAATTTTCTTTCTTTTTTTTCATTCAATACTTTGAGATTCATTTCTTTTAGATAATTATAAATATTTTATTTATTTAAGTATAAATATTGTATATAATATATACTCACATCCCAATGTTCATAACCATTATGTTTTCCCATTTCTTCAAATGATTTACCATGAAAACTAGTTAAAGAAAATTGTAGTGGAGCAACAGCTCGCCTGTTTAAAGTATAACACCTTAAAATTTGCTTAATTAATTTAGCTATGTCTTTGCTAATCATCAACTCATCAAATGACAAATCAATTGTTATATTTATTTTGCAAGAGCTATTTGCCATGGTACACGTTTTTAAAAATTTTCGTGACGGTCCTAGATCTATGTTATTTGCTCTAGCAAAAGCCCTTTTTTCTTTTGCTTTTACCCTTTCTCGCAGCCTACCAAAAGTTCAAGTTAAAATAATGATATTGTTATACAAATAAAGTACTTAATAAATATTTCGTTACCTTTTCTCAGGTTTCAGCCTCAACCATTTTTCGTGTTTTCTAATTTTTTTTAGTTGACGTTTGCTTAATATGTTTTCTGTGTTTGATTCTTGTATTAGTTTATTTTCAGAAAAACAGTCACTTTCATTTTCTGGATCTTTGACAATAATCATAGAATTATTTGTTTGATCAGTATCTTCGGTCATTATTTACAAAATAGAAACACCATTTGTCTAAAAATATGTATACAGAAACTAGAAAAAATTTTTTTTGTAAGCTAATATAACCTATGATTCAATTTAAATGAGGCATTGCAACTTTGCAACTGCAGCCAGCAAGGCGCACCGCGCAGGCTGCAGACGCGCAGGTCTCCCCTCCATTTTAGCACTGCTTCTATTTACCAGCTGATACCAGTTAATTCCAGCTGCTATGCTACTGCCATATATCTGACTCGCAGCTTGCTATCAGTCTGTTAACAATTACCGTTACCTACTATCAGCAGCTATCAGCTGCTATTACCTGTTACTATTATCAGCTATTGCAGAGCAAACAATTGAAAAAAAATTGCTGAAACCAGCTGAAACCTGCTCTGCAGAAATGTGACCTGGTGATAAGAACGATATTTATTAATATTTACTGAATTGCGACTTTCGGTTGTAAGCAAAGTTTTTTATATTTTCTGTACCGCACATTCACAATAATAACGTCGTAACTTCAAATCGTACTTCAATTTCAAATTAGGTTTGTCTTACGTCTGATCAGGTTCAGAGTAATTATAAAATGATGTGTAAGCTGGTATAAAAAATTATGTTTTTTTCATTTTAATAAATAGACTATTATTAATTCAATTTTAAATCAATAAATAACTAACTGAAAATGTAATTGTTTTATCGATCGTACAACTTCAGTAAATAGATATAGAAGATATAGCTTTAGTAGTTAGCTTAACTTAGGTGATGTTTTTAGCTCCTAATAGATATTAGGAACTTGTTTATAGGTAAGCTCTGTAGAACAAAATTTTCCATTTTAATTCATATTGTTATACTAAATTATAAAGTATAATTTAAAATAAAAATCTCTAAATATTCAAAATGAAAAATTTGTTAATTTAAGTATCTTAACATCTATTTTATCTCAAATTTCTCTATGAAATATTATTTTTTAAATACTTTAAAACTAATTTATATTCTTATATTGTAATATTTAATGTCTTAAAGCATAAAAAGTTCTTTTATATTTAACATATTTATTTTAAAAATCTTTATAAATTCTTTTAGAAAAATAGTATTTGTGTAAAATAGTTATCTATATATACATATATTCAGTAAATATTAATTAAGAATGTGATATTAATGATTTAATAGGTAAACCATGACTGTTTAAAAGATGTGCTTCATCATTATTAATTTGTTTTGGTCCATCTCCAATGCGGGTGTGAATAATATTTCTTAGTTTTCCAGGTAATTGTTTTGTAAACGTTAATTTTTGTAAAATTTCCTATAAGAAATAAAAAATTTACTTTTGATATTCTTTTAGAAAAATAAATTAATTTGAATTTCAACCTCAGAAGGCAGAACAGTTTCCAAAGGAATTCCTTTCCTATATTCAACATTAGCATCTTCTGCTGGAGGAAAATAATAATCAAGAATACCAACGAATTCTGGAACATCTTTTTCTAATAAAAATAATGTACTATTTGGACCTGCATCATATGTGTAACATACCTAGAAATATAATAATATATCAACATTATATCTACATATTATATTATTTTTTCAAATTAATTTACTTTTAATCTATTATGAATAGCATTATACAAATGAACTAAATCAATAATTTGAAGGGAAATCTCATTCAAATAAACGTGTGGAGGATAAGTATCCAAACAAGTTGCATGCATTTGATTAGAATCTTTCATTGTAAGTTCTGCAAATGTTTGAAAGTTTTTATTTAGAATAGCTTCTTGCATTTTTTCTATTCTTTCAGGAACAATTTTTTCAGCTCTATACTTCAGAAGCTCTGAATTCATTACTGATCTTTTCATTCCCAATGCGCTGGATACTTTCTTTTTTGTATCACATACAACTAGTATTAATATTCTCATTTCAGGCCAGTGCAAAATGGGTGAAATTTGCTTAGTTATACTATCACTTCCGGTTGGATCAGAACCCATATACCATCTAACAAATCCTCCATAGATACTTCGACAAGCAGATCCTGAACCAACTCTTGCTACTCTACTTATGTCTCCCTATAGTGGACAAAAATTAATTAGTTAGTAACAGTTCAATTAAATATTTTTTAATCATATATTAAAAAACTCACTTCTACTTTGTATAGTTTTGAAAGAGCAGAAACAAGACAAGCATATCCTGCAGCACTTGAAGCTAATCCAGCAGCAGTAGGAAAATTATTTTCTGAACAAATATGTAGCTTCCAGTTATTTATTTCTTCAGAAGTTTGTGCTCTTTTTCTTACTAAAAATTTTATATCACAATTTTTTATATTAATTATTATATTTAGAGTGTTTAATAATTATCTATGGAAAATTTTATCACATACATTCCTGTAAACAGTTTTGTAAACGTGGATTGTTTATAGATTCTTCTCTACAATTTAATGCAAAAACAAAAACATAGATTAATCTTAATATATATTAGAATAAAAATTATATTTTTGTGATTTACCGTCCATTTAACCATATTTTATCTTCCTTAAAATTTGAACTTATCATAACTGTTGTTTTCGCACACAGCTGAAGAATAAGTTTGATGTTATTATTAAATAGAAAAAAGTAATATAAATTAATATTTGAATAAGCATATAAATTTACATGTTCAGTATCCAAGGTAGCACTTATTGAATCATTTATTGGAAGAATTAAATGTTCATCTCGTTTACCCCCTATAAATATTAAAGATAATTGAAAGAATCTGTTTTAAATTTTTCTTTAATAAAAACAAATAAATTGAATATTTGAAGCATAAATTTTCTCATTGTTATCTTTAAAGCATTTTATTATAATAGTATTTAAATTTAAACAATGATTTAAATATGAGTCATTTATAGGTAATTTTTTAAAAGGGAAATCTATACATTCATCTCGTTTTTAAAATAGAAATGTAAATAAAATTTATATTTACATTACAATGTGTCTGCTAACAGAGGGATTTAGATTTTCAATATTATTTATTTTACAAATATAGATAAATATTTGTAATTATAAACAAATATATATTGTATTTTTAAAATATACTATTAAAAAAAAACAAAAAATTATTACATAATTAAAATTATTATTAATATTAAAAGAATAAAAATTGATATTTATTGTGGAATTAAAAATAAGATTTATATTAACTATCTATTTATAACTTGCATTAATGCTTCAAAATAAATTATATGTGCTAGTGTGTCAAATAACTGTAAATTTCTTTACATTGCTGACATTGCAAATTCCGTTTAATATACTATATAGTTAGATATTATAATTATATATTATTATAGCACTATAAACAATAATATTGAAATAATAATCGGCAACTTACAGTATTTTATAACAGCGATGTTTACTGGCGCGATAAAAGTAACTATATTCATTTTTGAAAAGTCTATATGGAAATGTTAACACATTCGGCTTCGCCGCGTAGTAGAAGACTGAATAGTCAGCTGGAGATTGAGTCAGATGGAGTGCACTATGGAATAACTGTGTGGAAGTTTAAAAGTGGGGAACCTATATATATATATATATATATATATATATATATATATATATATATATATATATATATATATATAATACATTTGGTTACAATCGTATGGCCACACGACGCATGTATATGGGCTGTAGTCGTAGCTGCCGTAACCGTAAGTATATATAAAGTATTTATCATACTAATAATATATAAATACCATATCTTTTTAAAGAATTAATGTTTTACAATGTGATGACTTTAGTAATTGTATGCATTAGAATTATATCGACGAAAAGGAAATATAGTAAAAATGATAGATCGAAATTATATATGTTTATAATAAAATTTAGACAATACTTTTAGCAGCCTTTATGCTGATGTAACTTTATATATTTTGTATTTATTTTTATAATTAAAATTTATATAATTATTAATATTTTATCAAATGGAATCCTCATTTATACATATAAACAAGAAATCAGGTACTTATATATGGAATCTACGTAAGGATCTATCAGAGATTATTACTCGAATTTTTCATTCCTGTTTTTACAATATAATAAATTGAATCCTTGAACTATTCCATAATCTTTAATGTCATTTGGGGCCGCCGGAATGGTATTACTCAAAAAAGTCTAAAGATCGATAATGTAAATAAATTGTTCATAATCCTTTAAGTCTATATAAAGAATAATTAATATAATAATAACTAATAGCGATATATAAATAAAAGCGTTCTACGAGAAATAATAAGTTTTATTGACATACATTTTATATAACATATACTCCAATAAGCAAGAAAGAGAAAAATGAAGTATATCAATTTCTTTTCAAAGGACTAAGATTTGAGAGTGATAATGAGACATCTCGAAAAAAAAACAATTTATTCGATTATAAGGAACACTTATCAGATAGAATTTTGTGTCCCATACTTCGAGATATATCCTATAGATCGAATATATTTACGCAAAAAAATTAATATACAGAACATTTTCAATATATTTTTCATAATATGAATATGCAATAAATGTAAGAATTTTACAAAAAAATAGCAGTGGCATATATCTCACAGACATATTCTTTTATGCTGAACATTGAATTTTTGAATGTTGCACAATTCAAACGTTATATATTAATGAAACTAGCGAGAGAGAATTATGTCTTCTTGGCAGAAATTATAATTGCTAAAGTCGTCTTTAGCATCTATTTTTTAATCTCGAAATTAATTTGATTGTAAAAGTATTTTTATCTTTATAATGATTTCTAATTATTGTACTGGTAAATCGTACGTTGTCGAGATTAAAATTAATAATAAACGATTATGGAAGTACTATATATATGACTAAATGAAGATTAAACTTTTTATCATTATTGAGAATTGAGGCTAAATTCGTTTAGAATATATTCATTTCAAAGAAGTGACTGTTGATTTTTCAAAAAGCATGTAGAATAAATATTTATAATTGATTTTTGTTAAAAGATCTTTAACGAGAGATTTTTAAGATTATATGCTATTTTATTTAAAAAATTTAATTAAAGATAAATAAAATTTTTTAGTAAAAAAGTTTTTTTTTGGAGTTTGGAGGTACGGCTCGTAGACTCGGTAGGTCGAGGTTTACTTTGGCTTTTAATCGGATACTTAAATGACAATTAAGAGATATATGATTTTCCATGTCTATATAGATAATAAATTTATTACAAATATTTTTAATAACATAATTCTAAGGATCGTGTAGTATAAAATGTAATAATTTGATTGTGAAAATACAAGATTAAATATATTTTGGTAACATAATCCATTCAATTCTATATTTTAGATAAACTAATGTAAAGAAAACGATCAATAAAAGTTTATTAAAAATGAGAAAGAAGTATAAAATTAAAAAAAATTACTAAATATAATTAATATTTGGAATTTAATTAGTTAATAGTTTATATAAGTTAATTAATAGTTTAAATTAAGATCGTTTAAATTAAAATTAATTGAAGTTATACATGTATTGCTTACATAGAAAGTTTAATCTACACAATTTTAATATTATTTTTAGTTTTAATTATAGTTTAATGATTTTTAATTTTTTTTTAAAGATGTTTTCTCACGATTTTATATACACGAATACTTTTTATTCTATAAGTATATATTGAAATTTTCTTTCATATTTATGTCAATATATTAAAAACATTTCTATCTGAGAAAGCTCAATTGCATTTAATTTATTATTATTATTATTACTATTATTATTATTATTATTGTTGTTGTTGTTGTCGTTGTTGTTGTTATTGTATCATATAATGTATATTATTGACGTGTAGTTCAAATAAACTATTTAATTATCTGGCAAAATTTGACTTAAAAAGAGGTTAAATATTAAGTAATCTAAAATGTTACTGTTTTAATATAAAATAATAGTGTATCTATATATAGTACTTCATATTTTAACAAGTGCATATAAGGCTAATTAAATTCTTTTTAAATTTCTTTTAAACATTAAGCTGTCAGATTCTCTACTCATCATTCATACCGTGTACAATTTATTTGTTAATTTTTATTGATTGGTTGTTGTATAAAACGATATAACTCGTTTATCAGTGTGCCTAATTATTTTTTCCAATTAAACTCGGAATTCATGCTTTTTATAATGTAAGCTCTCACATAGTTTTTTATATGGAGTTTTGGTTTTATTTAATTCGCATCAATTTTCTACAAAAATAGGGACAAAATCGCCTTTATTCGAGAGCAATTTCAGAAGACAATCAGAAATATACATCAAAATTTTCTTTTATCTCAACGGATCGTCGACTAGTTTTTCGTGACTTTTTTAGTTCCTTTTCTTAAAAGAATATAATTAATTCACACAAATTAATAACACATAAATATGATTTAATCAATTAATTTCAATAGCTTTTCATCGACGGAATTTAATTTAATTTTTAATCGAAACAAATGACGTATTGCAAACACAAATAAAAGGTGTAAGGTCACCCGTAAATTAAAATCTATCTATTTATCACAAGGATTCTATAGAATGAGAGAATCGTATAAGACAATAATAATTATATATATAATTTCAATAATTTTCGTATAAACATTGGTGAGATGATATCTTCTTTTTTATTAACATGATATATACAATTTCTATTTTTGAATATACGTGTAACGTATTTTAGATAAAACTATAGCGTGCTTTTTATAATTTTTATAAAAATCTAAATAATCACAACATTATTCCAATTGAAATCGTGAAAATATTGAATCTTGTGTTGATAAAAAACATATTTTCATTATTATATTATGAAGACTGGAGAAAACATCGAATCCTACAATATAAGTGATATATATCTTAGGTAATATATCTGACCCAATATATCAATTATAACTAACCTTAACTGATCCGTGATCCCATACGTATTTAAAATACCTTTCTGTAATTTAGTTCAGCAAGCTCCGTTTTAATTAACGTAAAATGAATATAAAATTAATCAATGGCATTGTAACAAAATACGAATTACTTTGTCGCCATACGTATACTACGTATTTGCGATATATCAGAGATGGATGTATACACACGTCCCACTCTATACATCATACGCATGCGACAAAGAATAAGACATGCGAAAAGCAATCAAGATGAATAACGTAAAGCACACACATTATATATATATATATATATATATATATATATATATATATATATATATATATATATATATATAGGTAAGTAGATAAAGATATCGACAGTCGACCGATCGACATTCGACATGATTTGCAAGTAGAGTTGCAAGCTCCTTGCAAGCTCTATGACGAGTTGGCGCCTATTTGTCGGTACGGCGCAACGCGCGGTGCACGCAAGCCATACGCCCGCCTGCAGTACCGTCTGCAGCTTTGAAAGAATCGAATATCGAAATATTTTATGCAAGCGTGCGGTAAGCGTGTAGTTCAGACAGTTCAGAGAGTGCGGTTTAAACTCTGCTCCCCTCCCGCCCGTGTTATTTGTAACAAATACAAAAGTACGAAACATGAAAGCGGGGAAAAGTAAAATGGTGTAATAATATATAAGAATATATATACATGGTGATAACAATCAATTTCTTTCAACGAGATCATTTAATGTTTACTAAGAAAACAAAGTATCATTCATAAATTCATTCTAGGCATTTTTGCCTAGAGCAAGAAAGAAAGAAGAGAAGAAAAATAAATAGTCAGTGTAGGTGTAACAGAAAAAATGCGAACACGTTGTTGCATAGTTAGCTATGCATTTTGTTTCCTAGTAATTCAGGTGAAGTTCTCAAATTCACGGACCTCTTGGCGCCTTAACGGTGATAAGATTGTGAAAGTAACTACCACAGCGAGCGCGTTCCAGGCGCCGGCACTCAACGCCGATGATCTTATTTTTGACATCCTGACAGGTAGCACTAGCCTTGGCAATGGACAGGGCTGGATCAGGTTTGCCCCGGTATCTTCAACAGCTACAGAAAAGCACCAGGTCTATTGCAAGGAGTGTAAGAATTCTGTGGCTGAATCTGAAGAACGGTGAGCAGATCATTTGAATGGTAATATTATCTGTTATTACTTTGACACTTACACTACACGAACAAATTTACATTATTCTTTAGAGTAGAAAAGGAGCCTTTTTTGTTGTCACTGGAGTTCTGCTTTTATTTTTTGATTATTAAAAGAATGTATAATGGAGTGTATAGAGAGTAAAAGAAGTAAACTTTGTTAAAAATTAGATTGGGTTTCAAATGAAAGAAGTAACACGAGAATAGAATAAATAGATTTATAAATAAATAGAATAGATTTTACTAAAGGTGATTCTATTAAGAAAATTAATTTCCTTATTAGAAATTTAATTATTGTAAGAGGGTATCAAATATTTATCTTATATAATACTTAAATGATACTTTATCTTTTCGTTCACTGAAATTTAAATTGTTTTTATTCAAAATAGTACTTATCAAAAAAGTAATTATTCTATAAAGCTCTATAATTGATAAATTTAAATAGAGAATGCAAGTTCAAATAAATATTTTTTTATTGTTCGATAAAATACACTCTTTATACGTGTAAGCATAAATTCATTCATGATCTGTCAATAATGTGTGAAAGATAATAATAGGTACTCAACTTTGTCTACTCTCAAAACATACAGCATGTGTTTGTTTTTAATATATTAATAAATGTTGCATTACAAGCTTAAAAAGAATCATAAATAGTTAAAACTAATTCTATGCTTTCAAAATTTTTCCAACTGTATGTGCTTCAAAAGTAATTGATAAATATATAAAAAGATATATTGATAGTTTTGTAATAATTTATTGTTTTTACTCCTTGATTTTATTCATCCAAATATTTATAAAATTCATGTTTCTAAAATTTTCTTAGAAAAAAAACTATTTATACATAATAATCCAAATTTCAATCTCATAATTTAAGAATCTTAATGTTAGAATAATCCAACCTAAATTTTTGTATGTTATTTTATAATTTTCATATGCATTTCATTTAAATGGAATACGAATAATTTTAAATATATTCTATAAAGGAGTGTTTGTCTTTTATGTTTTCATTGAAATAATTTTGTCATTAGAATACAATTTTTTGATAAACATAGTTATTGAAAAAGATTAAAGAATTTTTTAGAATCAATTTTATTAAAAAAAACTTACATTTATTGTTTAATCGATACCCAAATGAATAATGTATAATGTATAAGTGATAATTGGTGTTTAATTTTTATGAACATTTATAATAGAACAGGGTTTACAGAGTTTGCTAATTAATTAGTTTTATTATAGATTGTTAGAAAATCTAATTATGAATGTTTAAATTGATAAATTTGTTTTTTTTTAAGTATATATTTTACAAAAAAATAGTTAATAAATATAGTATATATTTCATAGTACATGGATAATAATTAATTTGTCCACTATAGTTTTGAACGATATTTTACGTTACGTTGTTGTGATTTTGAGGTCGGACCGATGTAAAATATTTAAACTTCTTTTATCTTTTAAAAACTACAATTGATTCTGAATTTTTTTCTATGCTTCATTCAGAATTCTTACGGAACGTTCATTGATATACACAAAAAACATAGAGCGGATATGTCATATTGAAAAATGTTGCTATCACAGAAATATTACAAAATTTTACTGCAATTGATTGTTTCCAACATTAAAAATCAAAATTACAATTAAAAAATAAGACGACTATAATATATATATACAAGTATAGTAATTTATTAATTTTCAGCTATAAGCTTTTTATTTGTGTAATGTAACCATTTATGATTAAATCAACAATTTATTAAAAAGAAAATTATTTTTTAGAAATAGGTAGCATACAGCCATTTGCACGAGTGCACTCATTAGCATTCACGATTTCATTATTTTTGCAAAGCATGTAATATATGTAATGCGCGCATGTAATTTTGTTCGAGATTATCGTCACGTTTCTCATAGTGCGTATTTAGATGTATTCCTGTAAACGTAATTCTCACTTATCCACGCCCAAACACCTCCGCCTCAACGTTAATGATATATATTATTTATGCGTTTGCGATCGCTCGCCTAAAAGCCATGCTTAAAAGTATATACCGGATTTTATTTTTGCCCCTATATAGTCAGTACCCTTATATTCCTAGCATTCGTGCAAACGCCCAGCCATCGCCTATATATATATATATATTTGCCACCCCCATGCACAATGCAAACGAATCAAAAAAATTCGCCTCACGCACGCTCTCGGCAGCAGGCGCATCTCCGATTACGCGCTCAAGGATGACGCTAACGTGACCGAGGAGGAGGGCCTCGGCCCTGGCGGCGCGACCGTCCCCACCTCGCCGATCCCCGGCGAGCAGCGGCAACAGCCTCGGCAGCGCAGCTGCGGCTCCACGGCACTGTCCTGCGACGACATCGTCCTCGACTGCGGGAAGCCGGTTAATTTCACCTATTACGATAATTTGCCGGGCGTCGCGGACAGGGCCAAGCATCCCTTGGTGCCCGAGCCCAACGTCGTGCTCATGTTCAAGAAGCCCGACGAGAAGGCCGCCGATTTCGATATCGACCTGCTCGAGCGACGATTGAAGAGGGCCAAGAGGGAGGTGAGTCTTTATCGTGGCATTATTGGGACGGCTCGTATTCTATATATGCGAGACGCGAATTCATTTTCGTCGTACGTATTTATAACAGGGCTGAATTGGATTGCGTTTTGATGTTTTTTTTTTTTTTTTGTTGATTCTTCATAGAAAATTAAGAATACTTTATAGTTACATGGGTCGATACGAAACAAGTCGATTGATCTAACACAGACTTTCTAATAGACTAATAATACTGCCCTTGGTTCTCATCACCACCATTAGCTAATCTTAGATGTAAAAGTCAAAATTAATTTCGTTGGTGAAGGACTATCCGATTGTCCTCCTCACCAAAATCTTTTGCATTTGATGGCAACTCCTCAATGTTTCGAGTTGCGCCGGTTCCAGTTCAGGGACCGACTAAAATCTATTTTATATATCTATACATTCTCTTCACCTATGCATCTATCCCTCCTTTTTTCTATTCGAATTAATAAAAAAAAACTTATACATATTATCTAATTTACTCAACTCTACCATCAAATTTATATTATTTAGATTTCTTAACATATGAAATGCATTTAAGATCCTTTTATTTGTAAGACATTCTTCCAAAATATGATATTTTCAGAATAAAAAAAAATGGATAAGATTCAAACATATTGCTGTTCATTAATTTTTTTCTGCGAATACCTTTATGCACATATATATCCCTAGCTATATATTTATTCAATAAAACATTTATTACAATCGATACAATTCATTTTAAAAAAACTATTGTTGCTTTTAAATAATTATCATTCTTATCCTTATAATAATTAAACAAATTAGTTAAATTATTATTATTTTTAAAGAAAAGCTGAATATTGTGTTTTTTAACATTATTTCCGATGATTTATCGTGATAAACATTTAACATGTGGCAGAACGATATTACTACACTTCTTCTAATTTAATTTGTTTTTCCCACTGCTATTATAATTAATTTACGCTTTCAGAAATCATTTTATCAATAAATTCAATTGAATAATCATTATATATGTGTATAGTATTACGAAGCATACCAAAGAATGCATTACTGCGCAAAATGCACTTTGTCAATATACCACTGTATAATAGATATATCTTTCACTCAATTAAAAAAAATTGAATTTGAATATTTGTCACGTGTACAGGTATTTATTATTATTTTGATTTTTTCACTAATAAATAGAATATATATTCGCTTTAAAAATGAAATTTTTTATTTCATATAGCTCCTTTTATTTTCAAAACATGTATTTTTTTGAGCGTGGAAAACGAATTTCGTACTTGTATAAAAGTATTTTTTTGATAATAATAAAAAGGCGAAATATAAAGCGATCTCAAAGGGAGCTTTCAGAAAGATTTTATAATAGTCTGTATAATATCAATACAAAATATTTTTCTATCAAGTTTATCATAATAATGTCATCCTTCAAATCTTCACGAATTTTGATTCTTATAACTTTTAGCATATTTCATGCACCGTTTGGAGACTATATAATTTCTCATTTTCAAAAACAATAATCTGTTCTTTATCCTTCTCTAAACTCTTTAAATAAGACGCTTTTGTGCGGTTTCTGGTACAAGGTTATATTTAAAATTTCACAATGGAATTATTTTGTCGTTAGTACTGTATTGTTATTGATAAAATCAGTAAGATAATTGTCGCTATAACGTATGTGCATTTTGTTCAATGGTATTCTTTTACTCTATAGTATAGTATTATGAAATATATTTATGTATAGTTACCAATCGCGCAACGAACAAATGGTATATATATATATATATACTTATTACTCTCAAATATTAAAAATGTTCAATATATAGCTACAATATTAAGTCTTATTATTGGAAATAATATATTAACATTTTATTAAAAAAAAAAAAAAAAACAAATTTTTATAAATGGCATCAAAACTATGTAATAATTATACGTATAAAGAAACGGATTTTTAAAATTTACCACTGTACCATAAAATGTAAGAGTCATCTTCCTCTAAGCCATTCTAATTATATATTTGTATATGATTTCTCAAAGCTTGTCTTTAGAATTTAAGCAAATAACAATATTTGTTTACAAATAACAAATTTTAATAATTTAATAAAAAATTAAATTATTAGAGTCCTTAAATAGTTGCATCAGGTTGCTCTTCAATTAATCAGTGAATTCAAATTACAATGTTTCAGAATCGAAGTTCAAAGTATGTAGTAATAGCAAATATTCAATTCCATTTAATTTTTTTTTTCTAATCCAAATTCATTTTCTTATTATCTTACGGTGCACCGTGAGAAAAATGTTTTAAATTTATTTATAAGCAAGTTTTGCGACCCCACTGTTTAACTCGAATTTAATATTAAAAGTTAGATCTCGCACATCGCGAGAAATCCCTTTCCTCGTTTCATTATATAAGAATCTCGAAAACAAGAAATATTAAAGTCTACAAATACAAATAATATCCTCGTTCAATTATAGAAGCCGAAATCCGTCCAGCTGTATAATCAGATCGGCAATTTCTGGCGCATCAAGGGCAACGCGCAGAGATCGATCGAGTGCTTTCGCCGAGCGCTGGCCGTCTCGCCGCACAACGCCGAGGTTCTGTTGAATCTTGCTCGGGTGCTCCTGGTGCTGGAGTATCTCGATGACGCCTCCTACCTCGCAAGGCGCTCGCTAGAGTTGCAGCCCCCCGATCGCAACGCGTGGGAACAATATTTGACTCTGGGGCAAATATTTAAGGTGTCTCGCGCTGCGCGCCATCGTATATAATACAAGCATTTCGTTACGAATGGGAAATATTATTGTCGATCTTCCGATGGCTATATACTTATAATTTTATATAAAGAGTTCCTGTTTAAATTATCATTGTCAATTTTATGAAACATTTATTAAATAGACTTATCACTTGTACGTAGGGTTCGCCAAATTTAAAGGCTTTTGAATATTTGATTGTATATATGTGTTCTACTGGTGTTATATTACTAAATCCGTTGAAATTTTAGCAGATAATTTAAATTTACATTAGCCGCATTGTTGGATGATCAATATTTCGTGTGCGTGTGCGTATAATTTTACTTAGTCCTTTCTTATGATTTATAATTACATTTATTACGGTTGATAATTAAGCAGACTTTTCGTCCGACGTTACGTGCCGCCTCGGTTCATCTTCAGGAATTAAACTGAAGTTTAAAACGAAACTAAACATAATAAATAATAAAAACTAATAAAAAAGTTAAACTCAACTGACATCAAAACTAAACTAAACAGTTTAGTCCCTGAAGATGGACCGAGGCGGTTCGAAACGTCGGACGAAGCAGGATGAAGATACGATAAATTTAGTTAACAGGAGCAGTCAGGTCGTCCTTTGCTAACTTAGAATATAGATTATTTAAATTTTTTATTTTATTTTATTTTTTGTTTTTACTTGATTTTATTTTTATTTTATTTTATTTTATTTTTTGTTTTTACTTGATTTTATTTTTATTTTATTTTATTTTATTTTTAATTGAATTTGTTCTTAATAGTAATTTTTATTTTAGTTTCTACGAGAGTGATTATAAGCTGGGACAGCTTGACTGTCATTCTAATTACATTATTTTATGAAGATCTGTCAAACCGATAAAAATATTTGTTAATTTATATTACAAGAATGGACATAAATACAATTTTTAATTTTTCATAAGAAAAAGAGATCCTTGTGGTTTGTTACTAAAGTTAATTCTTCTTTTCTTCCAGGCATATGGTCATTTTCAAGAGGCTGCTGTAAATTTGCGACATGCACTAGAATTAAAACCGGATCTTGTTGATGCAGCAAAAACTTTAAAAGAGGTCGAATCTCTTCCAATAGCCAGTATACATGTCTATACACTGTTAATTATAGTATGCCTGGTAGGTATATTCTTATTTGAATATGTTTTGATTAAATTATATTCATTTAGTTGTACCAATTTGTATATAATTTACAAGTCATACATATCACTACTATGATTTTTATGAAAATTTGTTCTCTGTTTCACTGTAGACTTCAAATCACTTAAGATATTATAATTAGTTTTTATTTCGACTTTTAAATAGATATATTTAAAAATATTACTAATATCTTTACATGTATTCATTTAAAAGCATTTTAATATATACAAAAGTTACTGTTCTGAGCATTTTAATGATCTGTTAAATATAACAGGTTCTTGGTGTTCTTCTAGTTGTTCTGAGTAGCGTTGAAAGTGAAGAGGGATCAACGTCGACTACCGAACAACCTCAACGACCTGCACAACGTCACTTTAACCGTGCCATGGCAATGCGTGGCATACGTCTCAACGTGTCGCGCGGCAAACGATATTGATTATCAATTGTGATATCGAAATGAATTTATAAAATAATTTGTAATTTATTTCTGATGACGTTACTGTCTGAGCGTCGTTTTACACCATCCGTGATTTATTATACAGATAAAAAGATAGAAAATAGTAAAATGTTTGAATATAAAAAAAAAAATATTAGTAACTCATATCGCATGTCTTTCTATCAACTCATTTAGATTTATTTTTTATTTATCAAGTAATTTATAAGATTCCATCCCCATCGACAATAAATTTTGAATTGATTCTAGGAAACATATTAGGAAAATTATAAAACGGAATTAAATTCATTTTATAAAAAAAAACAGTAATTGACTGATGAGCAATAAAATATGTAAATATTTAATATTTAAAGAAATGTAACCACTGCATTCTAAAAATATATAATAAAAATAATGCCAATAAGCCATTTGTAAGCAATAAAAGCAGGTTGGACTTTTAATAAAAAAGGAAACAATTAATTTTTGAGCTATTCTATATTTGAAGAAAATATATATCAGGGCATCCATAATGTTTTTCCATTTGGATTATTATTCTTAATCTATTCATACTAGTTACAACAGGGAAATGATTGGCGCAGCGACACTTTTCCTCAACATGCTGATACAGTATGTTACACTAGTTAATGATCACGGCATAAATTACTCTTTTTTTTTTATCCAGCATACAACATTCTCTATTCAACATTCCACTCATTTTCCTTAAAACCATTTTCAACAATCTCAATGCGCACTTTGTATATTTTTTAAAATCCATATAGGCCTAGTAATTCTGTAATAGATATTTTCATTTTCAAAATACAACAATATGTACAAAGTTGAAGACCTGGCATTACTTAAACCCTGCGCAGAACTTAATACAGAACATGAATTAGTGATCGTATACAAAATTGTAAGTTAATACTGCAATAAAAAATCTAGTATGAAAACGGATAACGAAAAGTAACATAAAAAACGAGTACTTTTTAAATGCAAAACAGATTTTTTTCTTTTAAAGACAATGTTTTTGAGTGATTCTTTAAGTTAAAATATATAGACACTCTATATCATTCATCCATTTTTTTTTTCATCTGTTCAGTACCATCAGACCTAACTGTATTTGCATAAAAGCAGATTTGGACATTTTTATGTACGAAACATTACTATTCCAAATATATATATATAAATTATACATACATAAATTAAGAATCTATGTTACTAAGCGCAATTTCATTAAATTTCAACAGTTATTAAAATTGTACCCAGCTTGCATTTGTTGATGGTGCAGAAACTGTTGCAGAAGTTGGTGTTGATGTGTTTTGTTGTTGAGAAGCACTTGCAAATTCACCCCATTCTGGCCCTGTTCCACTATGATTTTGTGGATTTGCTGTTTTATGTGCTGGAGACATTGTAGGTGTTTTTGCCGGTGGTGGAGCAATTTTTACAGCTCCAGGGGGAGGAGGAAGAATTCCTGTACTTGTTCGTGGTTTTATTTTGGATGTAACTTCACTGCCGTCCTTTTTCTGTAATAATTTTTTTGATAAGTTTGAGAATGGTAAATGTAAAAATAAATTTGATATATTATAGAGAATTTGATGTATAGGTTTCAACAGATAAAATATTTAATCTTTATACTGCATAAATCCACTTTTGTTTATAATATATAAATTCATTATTGTTTTGGATTAGCTTCTGAACAACTTTTCCACCAGCTGTTTACCAATCAATAAATAACCAAAAATTCTGACAGATTGAAACCAAACTCATAAATATTTTTCTCTTGGAGTCCATTTGAACTAACTAATATAATTATGATACTTGTCAGACTGATAAATTAAATATGTTTCACATCTGCAACGCCCATTGCTTCAAGCAGCTTCTGCTACTCCTCAGGATCATTATAATTATATTAATTTATTAAAGACTATAAGGCCAATAAAAATATTTATTAGTTTGATTTATATCAAGTAACCAAAAAAGATTAAATAATTTTAAATTCAAATATAAATAAAAGTTGATTTGTTATTTTAGTTTAAGCCTTTTTCTTTAATTCAAATTTTATATCTAATACAAACAATACAATGCAAACTCACAGTGATTTTCATATTGATTTTAATTGTTTCTCCTTCTTTAAACCTAAGATCTAATTCTTGTTTAGGCTTTTCCTTCTCCTTTTCAATTTGATCTTTATTTTTAAGCCATTTAAAGTGATCTTGAAGTGCTACATTTAGATCAAAACTATCTGATCTATCTAAAAATCCAACACCTATAAATGCTGATCTGCCATTATCATCTTGGATTCTAAGTACAAAGTATCGAGAAGAATCTGTAACTGGTTCTACAGCAATTCCAGGATATGTTTCTATAGGGCATTTGGCAAACAATTGACCTGTAGCCTTATCCTCCAATTTTATAGAAACAGCATCTCCCTGTGATACTAATCTCATACGCCCTGTCCATGATGGTTCTTGCAGATTCCAATCAGCAGCCCTGCAGTATACAATTAATTAATTTTTGATATGCTCTTATTTTTCTCTTTTACTTTCTATCTTCCCTTCTCTTCCTCTCAAAACAAAGTCATAGTTCTACATGGTCACATAAAAAGTTTCAGATAAAATGTGATTCATCAACATGTATAAATGAAGAATATAATTTTGTAATGGCGTAGTTAACAGTAAAATTAACATAAAAATGTATACAAAATGCACTCAACTTCTCAGAGGAGATAATTATAAAAAACAAGAAGTACAATATCAATCGCGTTCCTACACTTACCGATAACCCCTGTTGGTCGACCTTGGTGGTATTTTAAATACAAAGACCTCTGATTTCACCAAAAGTACACTTTCATAAGTTTCTGTCGTCGAATCCATGATCACAATTAGTTAACAATTTCTTTCCAGATCAACTACAACTGAAGAAACTAACAATTTATAATGTAAGCGAGTTCTACTTGTACGCGCGGCCGCGTAGATAAGTAGAAACCACGGATTGTCAAGCTGCTTCTTGACACGAGTACGTTTTGACAACTTGTTCTTTTCTCATTCCTCTCTCTCGCTCCCTCTTATCGCTGCTCTCTCTCCGTGACGAACTCACTATCTCCCCGCCTCTTGCGAGGTCTCTTACTCTCTGTCTTTCTTTCTCTCTTTCACTGCCCCCCTGGTTGAAGCTGAATCTGCTGAAACACAGGAACAGGATATATATACATGCGCGCGCGCACGCATGTATATAAATGCTCACTTCACTCGCGTGTGCGAATGGTCACACTTGTAAGCACGCGTTATATATATATATTTGTAGGTGGTGCAGTATGTCAGTATTGTATATGGCGATATGGTATATATATACACTGTGATATATACCATATACGATACCTTACCCACTACTGCTATCAAGAGTACGTACAATCAAAGGCACATCAAAATTAACATTATTAACATGATCAGCATCACACACATCATATGCTCGAATCTAAAGCTCAGATTCGTTTCAGCATATAATTTCTATCTTGTGCATATAATGAATGAGGTCAAAGCCATGCAGGTATCATCATTAAAAAAGAAAATGCATGCTTCATTTACGCTTTATCTCTGATTCATGTCTGATCCATATTAATAAATAATCCATAAAATGGATTACGATTATCATTTATGGATTTAAAATTGGGTGATTGGGTCTAGTTTAGTTTGGGCCACGTTTGGGCAGATTCGGATTCTAAGGTAATACGGATCGCGTTAGCGATCATGGGCTCGATTCGATCGTTATGTTATTTATACTCCAGTTTGATAAGAAAGGATTGTATTTGTATATTTCGTCTGCTTTCGTATCTCAATCTATCTCTCTCTCTCTCTCTCTCTCTCTCTCTCTCCCTCCCTCCCTCATTTCAACACTACTTTCACCACCACCCACTGCCACTGCGGTACCTGGCGGTAACCAACCACGCTATAGTGGCATGTGGCGGAACTAATGATTGTGTACTATTGGATCAATTGGACTATCATCGCTTATCATTATAGCTTATCATTATGGTGCTATATTTGGTATTTTTAGGTATTATTTCATCTCTGGTATTATATTATCCGCTATTCTCAACATAAAGGTGCTATAAGGGCGATATCTTATATCACACAAGGTATTCAGCTGTTTTGGACTACGGCATCTACTCGGGATCAAGTTCATCTTAGCAATCTGACGTCATCATGCAAGCGGAGAACAGTCGCGAAAACAGTGCGGCTGTGCGGAGCGACCAACTTATGTTTTAACAGGTTTTAATAAGAAAGACAGAAAAAATATGTTCCCAAGATCAAAGCAGTGGTTATTTAACTGCTTTTGCTATGAAATGTGGGTATCTTGCTATAGATCGAACTGATTGAACTCAGAATTTGTATAATTATTTATATGTTTTTATTATGAAAATGTAAAAATATTAAATAAAATCAGAATAATAAAAAAATATATCAAGGTTTCTGCAAATTTCTATATTTATTAGGCATGCTAAATCGCAAGACGAGTATTTAGTCAATTTTACAAACTTTTATCGATTAAAAATGTTTGTTGAACTTTTACTCAATTAATTTTATTAAAACACTAACCAGAATATTTAAGAATATTATTTACGAATTTTTTATAAACTTAAATAGTAATAAAAAGCGTAATCTTGTTAAGTTTTTATATTATATTAGATTATTTTCGTTGATTAAAATAATTATTAATTATTATAATAAAATTATCATGTTTAGCCTTACAATTTAAAACTAGCGCCAATTTCAGAAAGACTGGTTGGTTGTTGGCCGTTTGCATCTTGCAATGTTGCAATAGGTGAATATAGTTTTCATATTATTGAATGTGAGGCGCGGTAGTCGATGCGGCTTCGTGGCAGCGCGACAGCGGACAGCAAAAACACAGTGTTTGCCGACGTGTATATTTTTCATTAGGAAAATTTATTACTTGCTTTACTCAAAAGACCTAGTGCGTAAAGATATTACGGATCAAGAAAATGAAATTTAAAGCAGCTATAATTGCTTGCTTTCTAGCATTTTTTGGCTTGGTAAGCGCAGGTGGACCTACCCTCGTGCTGCTCGACAACCTCGCCATCAAGGAGACGCATTCAATCTTCTTCAAGATCCTTCAAGGTAGTTTTATTAGCAACTAATTTTGTTAGGCATAATTAGCGTATTGTTAGTGCAATCGTTAAACCTACCTGGAATAAGCACGCGTACACAAATAAAAACTAAAGTTTGGTTAATCACATGTACAGAAATTAACATTCGGCAATCTTTTTGATTCATACTTTAAGTTGTTTCATATTTATATTTAGTAATTAATGGTAATGTCGAATAAATGCCACTGTTGGCAAAATTATTATATGAAAAATTAAGTATTAAAATAAATATTAAATATTAAAAATATTAAAATAGATAATATATTTCAGATAGTGGATATTCTCTTACATTTAAGCTTGCTGATGATGCAAGTCTTTTATTATCCAAGTACGGCGAATTTCTATACCAACATCTGATTATTTTTGCACCCACTGTAGAAGAGTTTGGTGGTGCTTTAAGTGTAAATGCAATTACGGATTTTATAGATGGGGGTGGTAATGTACTTGTTGCCGGATCCTCTCAATCTGGAGAAGCTCTTAGAGACTTAGCTTCAGAATGTGGTTTCGAAATTGATGATAATGGTGCTACAGTTATCGATCATATGAATTATGATCTGTCAGACAGTGGACGACATACTAAAATCGTCGCTGATCCTTCAAACTTAATTGATGCTCCTGTAATCATTGGAAGTAAAAATATACCACCTCTACTTTATGAAGGAACAGGATTGATTGCTGATTCTGACAATCCACTATTATTTAAGTTATTGACATCTGCAAGCTCTGCTTATGCTTACAAACCCGATCGACCTGTAAAAGAGTATCCACATGCAGTAGGAAAAAATACATTACTTATTGCAGCTATACAAGCAAGAAATAATGCCCGAGTTCTATTTTCTGGATCCCTGTACTTCTTCAGTGATGAAGCATTTATTAGTTCAGTTCAAAAAGCTCAAGGTAATTTTATTTAGTATTTTACAGTTAAAGTATTTTCTAATTTATTATGTAACAGAAATTAATTTTGTAATAAATAATTATATTTTAGTTAAAAAAATTTTATATTATATTTTTTAGGTGATAAAAAGCATGAACTCTCAGGCAATCAAAAAGTTGCTGAAGCTATGGCAAAATGGGTTTTCAAAGAAAATGGTGTAATTAGAGTATCTTTTGTTCATCATCATAAACAAGGAGAATCACAACCACCTCCAGCTTACACTATTATGGATGATGTTATTTATTCCATTAATGTTGAGAAACTTTCAGGTGATAAGTGGGTTCCATTTATTGCAAATGATTTACAGTTGGAATTTGTTAGAATTGATCCATTTGTCCGAATAACAATGAAACATGTATCAAATGGACGATATGAGGCCAGATTCAAAATTCCAGATGTTTATGGTGTTTATCAATTTAAAGTAGATTATACTCGAATAGGTCTTACTCATCTTTATAGTACTACTCAAGTTTCTGTACGACCTCTGCAACATACTGAATATGAACGCTTCATTCCAAGTGCATATCCTTACTATGTGAGTGCCTTTTCAATGATGGGTGGTGTCTTCTTATTTTCAATTGTTTTCTTACATTACAAAGAGGACTCAAAAACAAAAGCAGATTGAAAAAAAGGGGGAAAAATACTGAACATACAGAACTTTTTTAAATGCACTCCTATTGTGATTCCTAAACTGGTGTGAAAACAGACTTGTATGAATGCATTTAAAACTTGAGTTGCTGTACATTATGCAATTCAGAATATCATTTTTCATGTTTGTGATCTTTATTTTTTGTACATACATAAAATAAACAATTCATTATAATTTATTGACAATTTATTTAGCCCTTGTTCAGTGTTATATAAAAATTTACTACTTGATCATATGCTTAGTAACGAAAATAAAACGTCTTGATAAAAACTGTTGCTGTTTAAAATATTTCTCTCTCTCTCTCTCTTTCTTTCTCTCTCGCTTTCATTTATAGTATATTACAGTATGCTCAGAAATAATTATATTCATTGAAGTGTATATTTTTATTTATTAAATTTGTATAATTTTATTTTATTTAAATTCAACTTAACAAAATGTTGTATCTGAAATTCTTTATACAATTATTTTTTATAAACTATCAATGTTTTTATCGTGACTTTCAAAGAGATAGTTGATTATATAAAAAAAAAATTCGTCTAATTTCATTTTTATTAGCATTGTGTAAATTTATTATTTAATTTATTTTTCAATTTCGCGCGATTTTCTATATTGCTAGCATGCGTAGTTTGCGCGTGCGTATTAAGCGCTTCTAGAAAATGAGTGTCCCGTCACGTGATAGGAGTAGGCAAATATAAATTTGATTTTTATATCTTGAAATATCTTAATTTTCTTCATATTTCCATCAAATTATTTTAGATAAATTATCCACGTTTGGGTATGCTTGAATTGCACTTTTATTTGTCATAAACATTTAAATAATTGGAAATAAGCAGTAATAGTTCTGACACTGTGTGTAGAATAAGTTATTTGCCTATGAGGTCTATATACGTATCATCAGGTATCATCTAAATAAAATTATTACCTGGTATTATCCGCTATTACTGAAAATCACTGGCTAATACCAGCTAATATCTGTTAATTATATATATATATATATATATATATATATATATATATATATATATATTTTTTTTTTTTTTCTTGACTACTGAGTTACTGAAAGACTGGCCAGGCCTGACTTTCCTTTTCATGCGCCCCTCTACAATATATATATACTGTATAAGAAATTTTAATCTGTCATAATAAATAAATATTTAAGGGAATAATATATTATAAATAACTGCATTTTTAAATTAGTTGTAACAAAATTATATTTCGTTATAAGAAAGTTATATTTAGTAATTATAAGGTCATATTATTTCGAATGATCTTATTCATTTAATAAATGTGGAATAAAAATAGAATTATTATATTATGATTTATTTTCTCATATAAATTAAAGAGTTATAATATTCATTTTTTCATATTTCTATAATATTTTAAGCAAATTTTCATTGAATATTGATATTGTCATTGGTAGATAATTAATAGAATAAATAAATATAAAATAAATATTATGATTAATTTATGGTTTTTTAATAGAAATTATTATTAAATTGTTAATTATTTTAAACAAAATTTAATAAACTTTAACCAATTCTATTTAATTTTTGGTGACATTAAAAATACTAAAATAAATTAAATCTTAACGTATTTAGGCTAAAATCTACTAAAATCAGCTAAAATGATATACGAGCGCCTTACCTGGCCTTACTTTGCACCACCTGGCACCACCCCCAACCCCAACCCCAACTCCAAAATGCATTCAGAGGAACAAACTTATACGGCTGCATCAAATTCACGTACGCACACTCCCGGAAGAGTGACATCTCTCGTGTATGCATATATATCAGTATATATGTATAAGTATCAGTTCTACCAGTTCTACTTCTATTAGGACTTTTAGGGCTTACCTAGGGTGCATTCGAATGTAAACATGGCCGCCGGTGTATTGTGTGAGGATTATTTCTATGATACTGAATACGGACAATCGTCTCTACAGACGTAATGGGCAATCAGAAATATGTGCAGGAGAGACCCAGGTAATGAGATCTCGACTCCTGATTAATTTGTTGATTGAGAACTTCAAGTTTTTCATTTTTTTCTCATCTCTATCTTATTCCATCATTCCGTGTTGCGCGCGACTGACCGAGAAAAATTTCTCCGCGCGCGGATGAGAAACTAATATATGTATATATATATATACACAATGAGACTAGATACTACTATAGAAGATAGAAGCAGATTATAGACGAGAGAGCGAGTGCAAGCAATTGCGATATCGCGAGCAGTCAAGAAGAGAGAGAGAGAGAGAGAGAGAGAGAGAGAGAGAGAGAGAGAGAGAGAGAGAGAGGAGAGAGGAGAGCAAGTGACGAGAAATGAGGATGTGTATTTAGAAAAGAACGCGACAATTGCGACGAAGACGGGTCTTTTTATGTAGGTCGATTGAGTTTCTGATCGCGAGGGTGACTCCCGTGCCTGGAGAGTCGCGTGCGTGCCTTCGTAAATCTGTCGCAGAGTGAAAAATGTCGCAATTGGAGGACATTCGTTGGGCTACGAGGGACAAACAGCTGGTTTCGCGAGGTGGTTCAGCTGACAGCCAATTAGTACAATTATAAAATGAGAATATTTTTTGGTTCGGAAAAAACATGAGTTCAGGGGTTTCGGAAATATTTATTAAAATTCTAGTCTGATTCTTTTTTTCATTAAAACACTCGTTGACAGGTCGTTGTTGTGCTCAGTTTGTTCGCGGTATTCGTAGGGTAAATTCGATTGGGAGCATCAGTACGGAAATTGTACTATCAAAATAGTCTTATCCATGTATACTATAAAAGAGAGTATTAGATGTTTTTGCGAAATCGTGAATTCAAAGTCTCACGATGTGCAAATTGATATGTTATATATACGCGAGTGACATAAATGGAAAATCTATAATGTAAAGAATGGATTATAGTTCTTTTTATTGTTTATAGAATTATGTTTTTGTATGAGTTGGATTCTTTATTTGATTTAATCAAAAATTAGTTTTACAATAAAAGTATAAATTATTGTGATAACTTTTATTTAAAGAAATCAGTCCAAAGTCTATTCAAAATTATATTTCATGTCTGTAATTACTGTCCCTAATTTTATTGATTTTTATCTTAATAATATTTCTATTAATTTATTTTCTTTAATACATTTATAGATGTATTTCTAAAATTACCTGTTTTCTCAGTTGCTTTTAATAGTAAAACTTACCATTTTTACATATTTTTAATTAATGTAACATTTCATTAATTATATATTATAAATTTGTGAAAGTTATTTTTGATATAAATGATTGTTTTACAAAATATCTCAAACTCATTACAGATATGATATGCAATATAAAATTGATTTAAATAATGTAAGCTGTAGTAAATCAGAACGATTGAAATTAAAACATTTCAAACCAGATTTTTGTAATTAATCTTCAAATTTATTTTGAGTAATGTAGAATAAGTGGAATGAACATAATTGTGTGGATATTTCTTTTAATGAATAAAAATTTTCAGGCTGGTGTCTGGGTAAGCAATGAACCTATTTCGGGCTTTAATTCCGTGTGCACTGCAGCGCAGTGGCGAAAGTGAAGTTGGTGGAGATAGAGAAATCAGTGGTGGTGGCAGTGGTTGCTGGTTGACAGGAAGAAGACAGAACGATGAATCACGTATGACACAGAGAATGGGAGCATCCGCCTCTTCAAGCCTTGCACCCATTGGAGGAGATTCAGTACAAGCAGCTAGGCTCTCTGCTTTTGGAAGCCCAGATCCTTTAAGTATCATAGTCAGGTATGGCGGTCTTATAAATCGAATTAATGTAAAAGTAATTTTTTTACAAATTTGAAAATAGCTTTTTAAGAACATAGTTCAAAAATATGCTTATAATAGATTTTGTTATATATATTTACCTTTTTGAATCTTCAACTATATATTCAAATAAATTTCAAACAGTTTTTATTTATAATTTAGTTCATGAATTTCACACATGTATGCTATAACTAATTTTATGCCTTGAATGTAATTATCTACTGATATTGATTCAGATTTTGAATGATGATTATCATTGTGACCACTAAAGAACATTTATTTATTATTTTTATTATATTTATAGATACTAATATTTGTAAATAATCAGACCTTATTGGCATTACAATCATGTTACTTGCAGGACACACTGAATTAAAAATAGAAACAGCAGGCATTGTAGTTCCTTCACATATATATTTAGGAGCAACTTTATAAACCTTAAAAAATAAATAAATACTACTATAAAAAATATCATAATTTTGTTGAATGAATTTAATCTATTTAAAATTTAACTATACTTTAAGATATTTAAAAATCTTCAAATATTTACTTTTAATCTAAGTTAACTTTGAAATATCAAATAAATTGATTAATTAAATATTTGCATTTATAATATGAAAAGAATTGAACGGAATTATGCTGAGCCTAATACATAGTTACTATTTTTGTCAAACTTACTGTTTTAATTGCTGCTTCAGCAGCTGCGTAATGATTTGTTGAAGGATCCTCTTGCCAAGGATCAAAACCAAAGTGCATTTTCAATTCATAAGTATTTGCACTTTTATATTGAGTCCAGATTTTTTCAATATATTGTTGGAATTGATCGTGAGTTCTTCTAGTGTTTTGATTAGGCACCAAACGTACTGAAAAGTTTGCTTTGATTCTAGAAAATAAAAGATTGAGTTTATATTTCAAATTCTCTTGATAAATGTATCTTATATTTACATATTTGGAATGGATGCATGATCATCTTTATCTGCACTCTTTGATTTTATATGAAAAGAATGTACTGTTAAATTTGGTAAGCGCGTTTTATGCATAATTATTCGAGAAGGTATATCTTTGTGGCACAATGATTTCATTCCAGTCTCTTCTTTTAGATCTTTTATTGAACATTGCTCCTTTCTACAAAGTCTTTCATCTTTTTCTGTGATTGGTTTTATATCTTTTAAAAACTGTAAGAGAATAATTTGTACTGGTCAATATCATGTGTTTTTTGAGAAGAATATAAATTAACATAAATATTATTCCAATAATTTCTAATTTTACTTCAGGAATCATAATTTTTCCATGTTTGTTTGTAAGGGATCCAATAATATTAACCGCATCCATAAGTGGTTGATTGAAAGCTCCACCAAATGTTCCACTGTGCACTCTCTTTTGACCACAAGTTATTATTAAACCAAACCGACAAAGACCACGATAACCATATTTTAAGCATGGCAGTTCATTTACTCTTTTATCAATTGTAAAACATATATATTCTACATTCTTAAAAAATTCACGTTTTTTGTAAATAGCATTAAATAAACTTTTACTATATGACTCTGAAGTCCCCTCTATGACAAATTTGATATTTACTGGAATTTTAATTTTACTTAGTTGATAAATTTTGAGAGCATTTAACCAACAAAGTAATGGAGCTTTGTTATCTGAGACACCGCAACCATAAAGTCTTCCATTTTCTTCAATCAGTTCATATGGAGAATGCTTATCATTTGTTTCGTTTTCGATTAATAATGTATCTGTAAGTTATTCAATTAGTTAAGTCAACAATTTAATTCTGAGCTAATGAAAATAATATAGGATATCGCTAAGTCATAATATTACTCTAATTATTTACCAACACTTCCATAAACACATATTGTTGTTAATTGATCATCTACCAATAAGCTTGCAAATAAAACTGGTGGAAGATTTGTAGTTTTTTCACTATTACCATCTACACTATCAATAGTAGCACCTAATTCTTCTAATTTATGAGAACAATAATTCAGCTATAATTATTAAAAAAAAAAGATATTTATTTTAAAAAGCTTTTTGAATTATTTTAGTAATTACCATTCTTAAAATACCATCACTATGTTCTAAGTTATCTGACACTGATGGGATTGATACTACTTCTTTCAATTCATTTATAAAATTATTCTTGTCTCTATCTATTAAATTAAATAGATCTGGTATTTGAAATGTTGGAGAAATTCTATCATCCTCTTCAAAATTCATTTTGCAAAGACTTATGAAATATCAAATATAATATGTCAGTAATAATAAATGTCAATTTTAATTTAAAGCACAAATTATTCGTAATATTAGTAACTAACTTCACTTCGATTTATATAGTACAAGCTTTTATGCAAGTGAATGTAAGTATATATATATGTTAACTTAATAGTATTAGGCATTAAATAATTCATACATGTATATGTGCATTGATTGATTTATTACATACTAAAAATAATGTTTTTAGTTCAAAATAATTTATTTTAGAAATATAATTTTAAGTAGAACTTTATAACATTAAAACTAGACTGTACATTAAATTTAATTTTTCAGTAAAACAATGTATAAGTTTTAAATTGTGAAATATTATTACAATAAAGAATAACAACAATATTAGCTATATTTATAATGGATTTTAATTAAGAAAAAAAATTATATTCGATTTCTAATAATGATATTAATACAAATACTTCTTTTCAGGGAGCGAAAAAAGCGCGTGACTGGCTTTGCGACGCTGCGTAAAAAGTTGATACGAAAGAGGCGTTCATCGAAGGCTTGTGACCACGGTAGGATAATACGCGAGCTCGTGTCCACGTGGAGTCCGCTGGAAGCGAGTGCTCTTCTCGAAGAATACGAAGCGTTAGCTGCCCTTAAAGATCTACACGTGCAGGCAGAGTTAGCGCGCCCGCCTGCTGCGACGTTCAAACAAGATTTGTCAACACTTTATGATTATAAGTACTGCACTGATGTCGATCTAGTTTATCGAGGAGCTTGCTTCCCGGTGCATCGGGCCTTACTGTCGGTGCGATGCCCTTATTTCAGGGATCTACTTGCTGGATGTCCCGGTGAGTGAATATTTAAAAATGTTCTTTCAGTGAGGGGGGGAGGGGGAGGAGGAGAAAAGCACGGTCTGTTTATACTAATATTAAAATATATGCAAATATAATAATGTGACTTAGACTGTTTAAATTAAAGTAATAATTACTTTAAAAAAAATAAATTTATAATATTTTATACTTTTTATGACTCAAAGAAAACTGTTAGATCTTATGGTCACTGGATAATACTTATTCAATAAGTTTTCTTTGTTAAACTATTTTTAATATTAGTCTTACAGAAATTTTGTATCAAAAATATTATTTAAGAAAATAATGATGATGTATTTAATTTTAAATTACATAAAGTAATAGAAACTATTATTATTATTATGCAATATTAATTTTGATTATGTTTCTATTTCATTGCAGGATACGGTGCTCGAATATGCCTGGAATTGCGCAGTCACAATATCGAAGTTCCGATGTTTTCCGCTCTCTTACGCTATCTTTATACGGGCGACGTGTGCCCGCACGATGGCTCTCTCGATGCAAATCTGCTACGTCGCTTAGGCGAGGAGTTCGGCAATCCGAATCCTCTTGAGCATGATCTTCAATACTTGTTGGGTACTGGCAATTATGCTGACGCGGCACTCGTTTTCACCTCTGACAGCGATTACCAAAGACCGGACAGTGGCAGTTCCGAATACGGCTTTAGGCCTAAGCTCGAACTACCCTGTCATAAAGCTATTCTCTCGGCACGTTCGCCTTTCTTTCGAAATTTGATACAAAGGCGGACACGCTCCGGTGAAGATCACACGGAACGTGCCCTACACATACCAACTAAAATAGTACTGGACGAATCAGTTATACCGAAGAGATATGCACATGTGCTTTTGCACGCTGTATATTTGGACACGGTGGACTTATCGCTGATACTAAGGGGTGGCAACTGTGGAAATAGTGCCGGTAGTTTAGGCGAGGTAATGTTTGGGTTTTCAACAATTTTTTAATAAGTGACTATCAGATTTATTATTATTAAATTTTAGTATTTATTTTAAAGTTCTAGTAACAAATATTAGATCGAAGTGTCTACATAAAAGTTTGATTTAATTGCATCGGAATCAAACTGATTAAAAAATTAATATGCTACATAATATTTTATGACAAATATTATTTTACTAACATTATAGCGTACACTTTATGTTTAATTGTATTCAGTTTATGATTTTATTATTATAAATATTGAGAACTGATATTTAATGAAATTTTCAAGGTTCAGGCATTAACACATTCGAGTCGTATGCGACCTAGCTTATTAGAAGAAGTCATGGAATTATACCAGATCGGTCGATTTCTTGAATTAGATATTCTTTCACAAGGTTGTGAAGATCTCATTTTGGAATGGCTCACATTAGACTCTCTTCCAACTGTTCTCAAGTATATAACAGATTTTTAAAACAGTTATTCAATAGATTACACTTGAATGTTCTAATATTGGAAATTTATTGTTCAGAATTTTCGTTAAGTATCAAATAACATTTTAGCTTATTATATTATTCAATTTAGATGGGGCAGTCAACCTCACGGTTCAGCATGGGTTCATCGTCAGGCCTTACATTACCTTCGAGAAGAATTTCAACCAGTATCCTTGTCTCCGATTCTTCATCAATTGGACCATGCACATCTATCTAATGTTCTCCAAAGTAACTTCCTGCAAGCAAGTGAGCTTGAAGTTCTCCAAGCTGTGTTAAAGTGGGGTGAACAGGAACTTGTTCGGCGTATGGAAGATAGAGAACCTAATTTATTAAGCCATACTGTTCATTCAGTTGCTAGAAAAGGAGTAAAAAAGAGGGATCTTAGCGATATCGAATTACGAGAGATACTCAGTGAACTCCTTCCTCTTGTTAGAATGGATCATGTTCTGCCACCAAATAATGAAATTCTTGCACAGGTTTGCGCGATATTTTTATTAGTTTCACATTTCGTAGAAATTAGAGAATTATTTTTTCAATTAAATCTTTCTTCTTCTATTTTTGCGTATTTAATTATAATTTAATTTTTTTTTTGGATTATTGATTGTTGTAGCTGTTTTAAGATATACAATAGTATATTTTACAATAAAAGATATAAATTATAATTAGAGATTAATTTACACAATATGTATATTTTATTTTACACATTTGTACAGGCGATTAGAAGAGGTTTAGTATCAAGTCCACCAAGCCATATGATAGGCGACGAAAGAGAGAATTTAAGAATAAATGCTTGGATAAGAGGAGGAAAGAAAAATGGGTTATTTGTACGACCTCGTCTTTTTATGCCATATTATGAAGAAATAAAGGTAAGATTTCAATAAGAATATTTTATGTTATTTTGTAAATATTTAATTTATTTTCTAATTATATTGTATTTAATGTAATATTACTTTTTTCATTGCTTGGTCAGGCTCTAGTCGAAGAACAAATGGTTCAAGAAGCAGAATTGGTAAGACTGAGAAGAGCGAGGTACATTCCCGATATTCCTGATACATTGTATATGGTGGACGAAAAACCAAGGGTTATGGGAGCTGCTGGAGTTGATATTTTGGCTGCTGCTCTTCCAGGTAAATTCATGATTTTATTTTATATATAACAACTTTTTGAAGTAACACCAGACAACAATTATTGTTTTACTTTTACAAATATAATTAATTTTTTAAATACTAAAACAAATTAAATTAAATTCATTTTGTTTTTAATTGTACAATTTTGTAGTTCCAGATTCTGCTACTATGTCAGCTATGTTAAAGCGCGAACAAAAACTGAGGCAGTCGCCAAGTTGTCAACGAGCCATCAGTTTACCGCTTTCTTCGCGTCATGAAATTAACAGGCAACTCCGATTACGCGTTGTTAGAGAGTTCAATTTACCCGATGCCGTAGCGGATCTTCTTGAAGTAAGTAATTCAATTTTTCGAATTTGCGAATCTAAATACATTACTATACATTTTGGCCATACAATTTAATATGTATTTTACAATTATACGATTATTTAAATATCACATATTTTTCATATCAATATCTATTATTTGGAACGAAACAATAAAAACGATTTGGTTCTTTTTAAACAAATCTATATACTATAACTATCACATTTTATTGTTGCATTTTTCGGCACAGTGTTGGTATTATGAAAATGTGTATATCTTACTAATATTCATGATATTTACTTTGTAATCTAATTTGTTAAAACTATAATTAATTATAATACATAATCTAAATATATGTAATTTAAAGTATTTAAATTAATTTTATCTAAAAAATTTTCTTATGTAATAAAATAAAGCTTATAAAATAGAAAATATTTAATGAGAAACCAAACGAAAATCTTCAAAAGTATACAATCTGTTTTCTACTTGAACTGGCTGAAAAATTTCTAATGATAACGATTTTGGCCTACATCTTTAATATTTAATACTTTAGGGTATAATCTCATTTTTGTATGTTTGAAATTGTACCTATCACGCTAAAAAGCTTTATTTACTACTTATTTTCCGATTCCACGTTAGAAAGATATTTTTATTAATACTTGATATAAAAATTTTTGTAATTTTATGAAATGTAGTATAAATTTATTTTTAATCGAAAATTAAGAAATATACTGAGCTTTTTAGAATGTTTTGTATTAGAAGGGATAGAATTCAGTTCTTTAGCCATCCATTGTTTAAAAATGTGTATAAAATGTGAATTAGCTTTTCTTCATAGACTTGCCCTTTTCCAATACTTAGGAAGGTTTCTTCGTTTTTAATATTATTTACGTCGGGTGCAGAACCGCGAGTAGCTTTAATAACCTGCATCATCATAATGCACTGAGGTAACATAAGCGGTGCACATTCCTTGATTAATCGATCGTACTCTTCTCTAGGAAAGATTTTTGTATCAACTTTCAATGCCCTTAGAGTATCAATAAAGGTTTCATAATATAGAGTGATGAGATCATTTAAATTGTTTTCTATAACCTCCTTTTTGGCGCTCGAAATAAGGAAGAAGATAAGATCCTTCATACCGTAGTCACATACACATAATTGAAAGTCCACCATCTTCATGCCAAGAATTTTTCCATTGTTGCTGTAGCGGAACATCATATTATTCACCCAAAAATCATGATGTACAAAAGTGCACCAGTGATCTGGAGAAACATTTAAAAGTAATTACAGTTCTTATGGGCATTAAATATTGTTAGGATTTAAATAGCAATTTTTAATAATTTATGTAATTAAGAATATACTATACGTTATTATATAAAATATAATATATTTTAAGATATCATCAGATTTTGGAAGATTTGAATTCAACCGATTAAAGTGGCTCGAGCGAGTTTTTCGAGCGAGTTAAATGCTAAATTGATAGAATATTTCCTACACACTTGGTGAAACATCGTTACAATAAGAATATAAAAAAAAGATTAGCAAATATTTTATACGCATTTAAGCGAATTAATATATATTGATTTGTTTTAATACTATTAGTCAGATTTTAATAAAATTGAAGGAAATTATAGTATTTAAAATTAATCCGAAATTAAAAGAACGCGGATCATATAAAATATACAATAAACGTTGGAATATTGATAAGAATGAAATATCGAAAATATATATCTTTATATTTATATTTTAAAATAACATGCAAGTATGCATTAATTGAAAAAATTAGATCGCTAACGATTTATCCATAAAGTTTATGATTGTTCAATTGTAAATTCTTATTATTTCTTTTATTACAATTAATATAGAATTTAAGCTCTTGCAGCGATTTAATTTTTATTTCTTATCTATCGTTTCTTATATCACTTACCGGTCTCCTTCTGTTTATCATCCTCGCATTCACCGCAAAACTCGACTGTTTTCAAAATCTTATCCATATGCGGCTTCGCCTCGTTCAGTTTCTTCATGTTCTCCACCCCCTTGCGTATCATTTCCGTCACGCATTTAGAAGCGATCTCGTTGCTCGTCTCCTCGAGCCCCGGCGCTATTATCTCGTCGAACTCTTTGGGATTTTTGATCCTGTAACCGCAGGTGATGGCGTGCAATTTTGCCAGCTCGCGCACTCCGTATTCCATGTGCTCGAGGTCCATGCCGGCGATTCGGTCCTGCATTGAGTACCCCGAGTAGTTCAGATTTTCAAGAACGATCGAAGCTTGACTGTCGAACAGTTCGTTATCGTTCAAGCTCATGCGCCCGCCGTAAAATTTCGGCACCAATTTGATCAGATCGTTTTCGGCAAAGCCGCTGTTCACCTACGCGCAGATAAAACGTGTCTTGTAATTAAAAAATTTATTTATCACATCGGAGGTCGAAAGAGCCTATAATATAATAAAAGTATATTATAGAATTTTTCGAGTTTTTAGATAACTTAGCCGTACTGCCATCGCGTATAAAATAAACGTATAAACTGTGAATAATTAAATTTTAGTTAATTTTTTATAAGCTAAAAGATGCTTTATTTTGACGTTTTAATAATTTATTTTCATTTCAATAAATTTATAAATATAGATTCACATTAGAATCCTGAATAATATTTTTTAAATAAAACTTGATATTCTTCTAAATTGCCGGATATTATTTATGTACATATGAAGCTACTGAAAAATGAATTGATTAATAGTTTGTGTATCAATTTTTTTTTTCTTTTCATATGTCAAAGTATTGTTATAGAAACAACGTGATATATTATTATAGAATATGACGGCTTACCGGACCTTATCAATATTTTTCAAAATGCCAAAAGTCAAATATTTGATAAAACTACAAATTGCCAACCTGTAGTTTGAGAAATGCGGGCGCAACGTGTGTGTAAAAGTAGAGCTCCTTTTTGAACGCCACCGGACTGTTAAATAGATCGAGTAGATAATTCGACTTGGGTGGCATCTTGCAAACCAAATGGTGCGCATCTTGCTTTCCATTTTTCGTCACATTGACGTTCACGGCCAAGATCAGACTGCCAAAGTTTTCGCCGGGATCTGTCAAATGCTTCCAATCGTTGACTTGGACTTGAATGGGCGAGCCCAATGTTTGCTGAAGCATCACGTCCAGATCGAGGATCGGCAAGGCGTCGTGTAGCTCTGGCATTGTTGGCAAATCTGGCGGGGCGGGGAGGAGGAAAAAATGATTTCACTTTTTTTTTTATACCGTAATCTAAAACGTGTTTTCCTATTTCTAAGTGACGTTATAGCGTAATGGTTGTAAAAAAAACCTATTTTTTTTTGTTCAAATGCATAATTAGAATTTCGATTTAATCGAGTCTTCTTTTTCGTCGACGTTTAGTGTCGGACGTTTTATTTAAATTTTATCTTTAGCTTGGAAAATTCACAATAAATAAACGTTTCTGCTTAATTTTTTTTAGTCTACATGACGAGAGATGCCAATGAATTATACGTGCGCAGGTTTGTTATTGTTAGCTAACAAAGAAAAAAAAATTCAAAGGGATTATTATAAGCTTGCCTTTAGAAAATTTTATTTTATTTTATTAATAAATATTTTTATCAGTCTTACAGTCTTTATAATATAATATATTAACTAAAATAATGACAGTCAGACTGTTCGTGTTTATTATCACCCCCCGAGTTAATTTATTTATATATTTATTTATAAGTTTTATTTCAGATTCTTCGGGGGTGATAATAAACACGAACAGTCTGACCGTTATTATTTTAGTTAACATATTATATTATAAAGACTGTAATACTGATAAAAATGTTTACTAATTTAATTCAAAACAGGCGACATAAATAAGTACAATTTTTAATTTTAGAAAATTTTGTCAATTTCAATGCGGATAACAAAAGAATAATTTTCCACTTTTGCTAATGAAATAATGAGAAAACTTTGGAAAATTAGTATACGTTTGAATTAATTAATTTTGAATAGGTAATGAGCTGCAATGACTACGCAAAAAGGCATACGTAATGTAATGTCATCGAGCTTCTTAACAAATTCTCGATTCTGACGCACGTAACTTGGCGAGTTACAATGATTCTTTCTTGAATTCAAAGCTCGACGATTTGTTCAATCCCCCCCCCCTCCCCCATATCCCTCGCCTAAGTATTGTCGGTCGGTGCGTAACTGGCAAAAACACAGTGGAGGAGAGGCGGTCGACACTTCGCGCGCCGGCTTCGACACCGTCTTATTAATGATTAAGTCGATTAATTTAAAAGAAAAATCGATTAAATAAAAAGAAAAATTATCGATCCGCGGGCGCGGTTTTCGATGATTCAATATCTCGGTTGTATTTCGCGAGATTCAGTTGGGAGATTGTTGTCGCGATACTCGTATGCGCGTTTCGGTCGATGGCGCGTTCATTATTATCAGATATTCGAGCAGTACCACCGAGTCATCCTGTAAATTATATACGATATTTGCTGTTTTCTATTCGTTGACACGTGTATTTTTTGTATTTATATATATATATATATATATATATATATATATATATATATATATATATATATATATATATATAGAAAACATCCGATGCCGTAATTTTGAGGAGCAATCGAGAATGCGAAGAAAGAAATATGGAGGCCGGCCATTCTATTAAAACGATACGAAAATGTATTCGTTTTAATAGAATGAAGCGCCATTGGATAATTATAATTTAATTTTCACTTATTCCAGTGTAACGCACACGTGTTAGACGAGACCGAACCATGAAAAAAAAATTACCGTTTTTACGTGTACGTGACTTTTGCATGTAAATTTCGGCCGACCGTCCTTGTAAAACCACTTACAGCGCGTTGTACGTCGATATTTCAGTGTCTTTAAAATGGTATTGTTAACGCCCGATTCCTGCATTTTGTCTGCGGTAAAGATTAAAGCATACGAGTTTACTCACTCACTCACATACACACACACACATACACACGCGCGCGCGCACTTATACACATATGTACTTAACATATTAGTATTGATGAGCAGATAAAGTGAATGTTTTACTTTTATGGCCATCATTTAAAAGATAAATTATTTTTTCAAAGCATCACACATTATCTCGAATTTTATATTGTTTTTGTAATAATTATCATTGTAAATAAATTCCTTTTTTTCTCTCTGTCTTTCTTAAATCGTAACTTACTCTATAGCTGCGTTAGTATTTCGTTTGAGAAGATAAGCGTCTATCGCACAATAAATGTGTCACACAGAAATCGGCTTACTTAAATTTTATAAATTTTTATCTAATTTCCGCCTTGTTCCACAAAGCACTTTTTTCGCACTTTAACTTCTCTATTGAAATTGATTGAAAATTCTAAAGTTCATAATTACACCTCGGGATGAATTTTGCAACGAACGATATAGTTAATTATCTTTTTCTTTTTCTATTCCGACCTACAATAAGCGCGAAGCAACTGCTTTATTATTATTATTATTATTATTATTATTATTGTTATTTTTTTTTAATTATACAAACACCCATTTAAGAGACCTCGGTCTATTCTATATAATGGTTTCCGGAAGCGTCGACGACCGACGGAATTCGACTTGGCGATGGCGTACCAGGTTACCCGATGTATAGAACGGGAGCGTAGGGAAGTTAATTAAATTAAACGCATGGGCTCTGACCAGCCGTGCTGCTCATATGAAGTTCTTCGTGTGGTCGATAAGCTCATAAGAACGGAGACAAATCTATTTTGGATGCAGTATTAAATGTGGGTTGTGCGCTTGCTCTAGGATTCGAACTACAAATATCGTTTATAATGATGCGCGTTTTTGCGCAGATTCTTAAATCAGTCAATCCGAAAGTTCGCATATTCATTAATTATTTATTAAAATCTCGAGCCGCGCTGAATATAAATATTAACAGAAATAGGTTTACAAACAAGTAACAAAACCATTTACTATTCCACTATTATATATATATATATATATATATATATATATATATATATATATATATATTTCACAATAAGTCATGTTAGCTATCAGTCAAATCATTATCGTAAGGCTATATCTAAGTAATTCATTTCTTTAAACCATTCCATTATTCCACAGTTCAATTGCTCTTTTGAATCGAAACGAATCCTCGATTAATTTCATATCAAATTAAATATTATATCGATATAAAAATATTTCAGTGCCAGAGAAATTTAATTTTTTTATCAAGATTCGATAAAGTTCTCGTATGAAAATTACCCCTCCTTTATTAATTGTACAATAAGACATGACATTACATGATTAATGCACTTGAATGGGCCAGTGATTAATTATATATAAAAATTATAAAGTACTACATGTTCGATAAATGCAATCTTATCGGAATATTGCGGCACTCGTGATTAATAATTTTGATATTTTTTGACGGTAAAATATTGGAGGAATGTTTTGAATAATGTGCATGGCATGTGGCTTTCTACATTTCACTGTAGAGAACCGGTTA
Organism: Sycobia sp. Sy_11; assembly: GCA_018907035.1. Classification (NCBI taxonomy): domain Eukaryota; kingdom Metazoa; phylum Arthropoda; class Insecta; order Hymenoptera; family Epichrysomallidae; genus Sycobia; species Sycobia sp. Sy_11. The sequence goes on from JACCIC010000028.1 coordinate 1,853,223, forward strand.
CTGCGAGTAATATGACGAAAATCAGACTAATTAGTCACTTAAAAATTTGTTTCAACAATGATTGAATGTTAAGCATTTTACAAAGTCACATATATTAGTATTTGAAAAAAAAAAACAAAAAAATAAACGAAAAAAAGCAAACTATTAAGAGTACTAAATCTAAAATCATAAGCGCCTTGCTTAAATCATAAATATTTTGCATTCTTGAAACTAGGTTAAATAATTTATTGATTAAATAGAACGTCTTGTAATCTATAAAAAGGAAAAACTATTATTTTTCCACTCGATAACGATTCACTTTTATCAGTTAACCATGTAGCTTTTTAATATGTCGCCATTGTATACCGCAAACCTTATAACTATTTTAATATTAACCACAACTGCATGGTAAAAAATCAAAATGAAAAGAGTTTACTCAAACAAATAGATGATTTATGCATGAAATTCTAGCGTGATAATTTTGCAACTCTTTTGATGCTTTTTTAAGAATATTTTAGTTTTATGTAATCTGGGCATATATATATACTTAAACTTTCTAAAAATATTGTTAGAAACAGTAGTGCCATAGCTTTACTCGGTAATTCGATTCTTCGTTAATCCTTTAGGAGCTTTGATACACGTGTTTTCCCTTGATTGGTTTTGAAATATATAGCCTTTCGTGAATATAAATATTCTATTTTCTCGGTCATTGTTATATAATTTATCACATGGCTCTGCATTTTAGTCTCAAGACTTTGCGAAAATGATAAAATTATTAGAAATATTGGCTAAGAACATATTACATAAGCCGATACATTAAAACATTATATAAACTTAAAATTTATTTTCCTAGCAAAGAAAAATATTAATTAAATGATATGACATAATCGGTTTATTTTTAAAAATTCTAATAACATTCTGTTAATCAGATCTTTAATTATGCCATTGATTCGTCAGTCGGAGTGTCAATAGCGGCTGTATGCATATAAATGAAGATTTGACATAAAGTCATAGGGAAATTGCACTGTGTACTTGTAGGTTTTTTTTCCTTCTAGTTTAGGTCAGTATCTATCTTAATATGCATAGTCGCTGATATGCTAAATACTATCATCTACTCGTATCACGTGATAACGGTTAGATTTATTTCATAGCAGTTCCATTACATATATTTATTTATAAAAAAAAAAAAATTGTACACGTTAACCTTTGAAAATGAAACATTGGGAGACATTTATAAAAATTCTATTATTATTTAGTAAAAATTATTTAAAACATGTGTCAGACGCATTAACGAGTGTAAAACCGTGATATTTCGTTGGTGGATCGGTTCGATTGAAGGTGAAATATTGCCACTGTGAGCATTCTGCGCGAAGAACGGAAGGTGTAGAGATATAGGAACGAGTATATCAGTTCTACGTATAAAAAAAAAAAGAGTCGATATAAATCAAATCATATTGGCAAGGATTCAATAGAATGAATCTATTGACGGGATGACGGCCGATGTGTACGATGTTGCAGAAGCCATAGTGACAGTACTGTTTTCTATATAGCTTATATCTCTCGAACCACTGCCTTTAGGCTGGTCTCCCACTGTATCCAGTGTCAATATTGTGTCACTTGGCCAATAGTTAGTCTCTCTCTCTCTCTCTCTCTCTCTCTCTCCTCCCTCCCTCACTCTCTCGATCATTCGTCCAGACCTTGTTTTCTTCCAAAATACAACGATTCCAGGCCAATCCCGCCAAAGTACGGCGGAAGTCGAGGATGCCTACAGCGCAGCAGGTATCTCGATATTTACCGGCCGTGCTCGCATTTCACACCTGGCCGATCGGCAACTCGTCGGGCAATCCTCACCGCGTGGATCGGATTTTGCTCGTTAATAATTCCGAGCATGCCCCATTAGTCTCACGGACTCGCGAGTATCGATTGCCGCGAGACTGGCGGAGTAGGGCAAAACAATAACACCGCGCTTATAAATTCAGTTATCACAATTAAAAGCACCGCGCGCGCGCGCGCGCGCATAACTTAGATATACACAATGTATAATACTACTCATGTTCCAGCTAAATTTTTTATTCAATAATTTTTTTATTCAATACTATAAGCATATTCTAACATAATTGTTTTTTTATGTATATGTATATATATATATATATATATATATATATATATATATATATATATATATATATAATGTCTACATTTATACTATAATGAAGAGTATAATTTGAATGTCACTAACGGCGCAATTATCAAGTAGAAAAAAAAGCCAAGAGAAAAAGATCTTTATATATATAGTGTCATTTGAGCTTCTTATTGCGTGCAGGCGACAATGCGCATCTTGCAGTATTGCCACGTTTCAGGAAACGTTTATTTTCCATTTAAAAATACTTTTACAAATAATATTATGTAGTACTACGAAAAAAAGGAGTCGTTTAATCTCACCGAATAATGTATTATCATTCAAATAATTTTTTTCTTCGTCGTTTTCATTAATCTTCATAAACTTTTACATAAAACTTTTTAGTTAAAATAGATTGATTATGTTACAAATAGTTTTTTTTTAACGTCTATTATAAATAATAAATATATATATATATATATATATATATATATATATATATATATATAAATATACACATTATACACGTTCATTAAAGTTTTATTAAACATTCATTGGATTTTATTAGTAGTTTTTATAGAAATTTTTAAGTAATAAAATAAGAAAAAATATTATTAAATACGTGCTGTTTTTACCGTATAATTAAAAGTTGAATTGTGCAATTTTTTAGATAGTTTTAAATGCATAACAAAAAATTATTAAAAAAATTAGTATTTGAAAATTTTTAAAAAAATATTCAAAGCGTAATTGTTTCAAAATAATATTTCTAGAAGTCTGATTATTTAAGGTTAATGTCCATGGACAATGTTAAATAGAATATTGCAATAATACCGATATCGTCATAAAATTAACGTTCTAAAGAAATTTAACTCTACGATTAGATAAATATACTGTTGAAACATAAATTTTCTTTAAAGCCCGAGCAAAATATAATTTGTTTATTATTAGCAGGTAATTGTCAAACATCACCGCTATTTTCAATAATATAATTTTATAACTAGCTATGAACCTCTCTATAGGCAAATGATCTAAGAGCGGTGATTGAACTTTTTTCTCTCGTACGCGTATATGCTCTCGCAAAAAGGAAAAGCTAGATATATACTATATACAAGAAAAGCGCTGGGAAAATTACGTAAAAGATTTGGGCTTCCGTGTCTGCATTACTTTGGCCAATTCTTCATTGCAGCGCAATGATTAATTGACTGTAATTTGTATCGGAGCGTTATGCCATTGCATAAGGCCTTCAATATGTTAAAAGTGCATTGGCGGTGCGGCTTCGCGGCTTATTCTAAACGAGCACATGCAGATAATTCTGCCCTTGCTGACGCTCAATTGATGTATATTTTGTATATTTGTTTTGTAACTCGCTACATCTTGTAAAATCGAATAATTTCAAAGTACGCTCGTTTTACTTATTGCGGCTGTCAAATATAGTAGAAATTATTAATTTATAATTAAGACGAGCAAGATAGACTTAAATGCGAGCGTGTCGGCGATGTTTGTTGTTGTTGTCGTTGTCGCTGTCGTTAGCGTTGTTGTTGTTAAGATAAAGATTAGAATAAATTATTCGATTATAATGAAGTTGGATATTCGACAAGAAATTTTTGTTTATAATATACCGAACTAACATCCTAATTTAGATATAGGAACGAGCATATATTTGAACGGATAAGACATTTGCATTGCAATTGCGACAGCAAAGGTATTTTTTTTTCTAATATTTTTCGTGCACAAGAAGTCGTATTTGATGTTTTCTTTTTCGTTTATTTTTTTTTTTTTTTGCTGTTTTTTTTTTTTGTTTCAATATAGAGATGACATGGCAGTAAGTTTTATTTTACAACATGCTCAAATGATTTTGCAGAAAAGAAATCGGGCGTATATAGGATAAATGCATAGCGCAGACTTATAGTTGTACATTATTTTCAGAGTCATTAATCAAAAAAGTATATTATATTTATCCGTTTTATTGGGATAGTTTTAGATACTTTTTTTTCTTTGTTTTTGGAATTGCTCAAGACAGTCTACGTCAAAACGATTGCATATATATATATATATATATATATATATATATATATATATATATATATATATTACGATTGGCAAATCTTTTGCAAATATTATAGATTTAACCAAGTTGCGCATGGCGCTTCTTAAATATATATATATATATATATATATATATATATATATATATATATATAGGATTGTCTTAAAATGAAATCAATTTTTTGTAAATTGCATTAATATTGTATCGAAGCGGATATCGCGATTTTCACAGTGAGACGCAGTCTCGTTGTAAATATTCGTTCATTAGATCGGGACCCGACGCTCACAGCGATCCCATTTCACTGTAAAATTTACAATCCCGAGCTTTTAGAATAATGATCAATAACTCATTATTCTTTTGCCTATTTATAGAACATACCTGTTTACACAGCCTATACATTATGGATTCATTCAATAATTTTGTGCATCTTAATAAAAGTTTATAGCCTGTATAGATATATACGCGCGTATATTATTACGCGCATGATTTATACGAAAGGTCGTTAATTGTAAGAAAAACGAGTTCAGAGCTTGTATGTATACACACTCGCTATTTTGAAAACAAGAAATAACAATGTATGGGTGATGTATCAGTGGCGGTCGCGCAACTGTTAACGGTATTTATTATTATAAAGCAATATATATAAATATATAATACTTCAAAATTCTTCCGAATTAAAGTACTTCTTTCCGCGTTAACTCAGATGTATATATATATATATAATACGATTATATACTTTTCAACAGAATGACATTGGGGGGAGTTTATTTTAATTTAATTAATTCAGCAAAATGTATACGCATTAGTTGCGGTTGTGGCGGCCGTGCCTTTTATAAGCCATACATTCTAGATTTTCTCTATCCCGTTGTAACAAAGTATTTTCGTTCTGTAATCTTCAATATAGATTATCTTATGGCGAAATATTGATCTTCATTAATGCACAGATATTCGCGCCGATTTACGATTGAAACCGTTCCCCGTTACGATCGATTTTTGGGACGACCTTTTCGCAGAAGATTATCGAAAATTTCAGTTAATTTATATCTGTTTTTTCATCCGATGCGTTATATATATATATATATATATACTTCGTGCAATAAATTGTAATAAATTTTACTCATTTTATAGTATGAACAAATTCGACCGATTATGATGATATACGCGTATTTACACTGTCGCTATATAGTTATTTTTTAAATATGCGCAATTCTTTTAAATTTTCACGATAATTATACTTGCGCAATCGTCCATCTGACCATACTGTTCTCAAATATTCCTTTAATTGTAAAATCGGTGCATTATCTGGCGATTGGCAAAAAAAAAAAAAGAAGAAAAGAACGCATTCCCGCGAGGAACAATTGTACTAGTAGTGGCCCAACTTATTTCTGAAAATACGTCGTTTCGCTAAATTCTCGCTATTATGCGAGTCCGTCATATTCGCGCTTCAAAGTTTTTTTACCCAGCCTTTCTTTATATCCGGTCGTTAAATCGAGGGACTGTTGCGCGCCGGTTTCTTTAGATTTTAGTTCACGTCAGGTATTGAACTCCTATAAGTTAATTAAAGTTTTACGGTTTTTCCATTTATTTTCCCTCATATTTCTTTTTCATCCTTGCGCGTACGGCGGATTTGTAAAAAAGAATCTCATAAAATTGTCCGACGATTATTATATGTTGCTTAAACGACAGTCTTCGAAAAAGTCATTTATTGCCGTAAGCGATAAAAAATTGAAGAAAAAAAATGTTTAATTTAAATTTAAATTTAAATATTGCTTGTATGCCAAATAACTTTTGGTTTGCATTATTATTAAGAATAATTTGTTTACAAAATACACGTCTATAAATTCTAATAAGAATCATTCTTACTTTTCATTCTATAAAAAAATCAGTACAATACCAGATAAATCAGTGATAAATTGGAAAAACGAACCAAATTCTTATCTCCATTAATTTTTAATCGAATGTATATATATATATATATATATATATATATATATATATATATATATATATATATATATATATATATTATGTGCACTATGGGCTGTATTTATCTTCGTACGATATTTGACGTCTAAAGTCATGGTGTACATTGAAAATTTTTCATTATTTACAGCACGGTAGTATTTTATTTATCTTGCAAACTGAATTTTTTTCCAAAACATTTTACGATTGTAACGGTTATACGTGAATATTAATTTGAACAAAAAATATTAGTTTTTTGACGTTATCAATGTATATTTTAGACCTATAATGTGCAGAAAATGTTTGGAATTTTTAATATACGAAGTTTTAATCTTCATAGCCGTCGTTTTTATTACTTCATTATTTTTTTTTTCATTCAAAATTGCCGAATCTAAATTTAGAACATAAAGTGCTCGTCATCGTTATTTTTCTTTCTTTCTTTCTTTTTTTTTTTTTTTTGAATTTAGCGTTCAAATATTAGATTAATGCCAAATGGAATTAAAGCACGTGTTAATGAAAAATGTTTTTACTACAATTCGGATCAGACACGTGCATTATCAGAGCCGACGAACAAGCAGCTTTGACCCAATTTATTGTAAAGATATAAATCCAAGATTAGAAATTGACAGCGCAGTTTGTAATTTTTCCCTTTGTCAATTATATAACATTCAGTCATGTTTAATATATATATATATATATATATATATATATATATATATATATATATATATATATATATATATACACACAGACACACACACGCGCGCGAGTTGACTGGCAAAATGCTGCCCGAAACTTATGCAATTGGCGTTTATATAGTGCGTTTAAAATAATTTTAGCCCGTTTGTTTTTAAACCGTATCAACACTTTTCCTCAATATGACATTGCGTAATCACAGCATCTGGCCCCATTCATTCAATCACAACCCCCCTCCCGCGTCTCCCGCTTCCTCCACTTTCCTTCCTAATTTTTCCTCCGCGTACATGCTACTCAAACGTACAGCGCGGTCACTCCGATTTCTAACGAAAGTCTGAAAGCTCCGTTTATATACATACGTATAGGCGCGTGTATGTATAGAGGGAGCGGCGGCGACTCTCGGACACACACACACACACACACACACACACACACACACACGCGCAGAGAGAGAGAGAGAGAGAGAGAGAGAGAGAGAGAGAGAGAGAGAGAGCCAAAAGCGAGCGAGCGAGCGCGCGGTCAAACGAAAACAAAAACAATAACAAGAAGAACAAGAGCGGCCAAAAAAAAGGAACTGAAGCACTCACCAGGTGTACGTATATTATATTTAATCTATAAATGAAAATAGCGCCCGGTTCGGCCAGTCCTCGTCGTCCGCTGCGGCTCTGCGCGTGTCCCGCGGTGTCTGCCGAGAGGCGCCGCAAAAAGCCTCTCTGGGAACTCGATGGGAATATACAGGCGGGAATCGACGAGGGGGGAAAGAGAGCCAGCCGCGAGCGAGCGGGCGAGTTTGAAAATGGAAGCGGCTCCCGAGTGCTGCTGGCTGCTGCTGCTGCTGCCGCTGCTGCTGCTCGCTGCTGCTCGCTGCGGCGGCGGCGGCGGCGGTGACGGCGGGGTGTCGGGTGCTGCAGCCGGGCGACTGATTATGACGCCTGCACGTATATCTATATACGCCTATATTGAATACATACGCCGCTTCGCGCTGCTCGCTCGAAACGCACCCGCGCGCTTTTGTATATATATATGTGTGTGTGTTCGTGTGTGCGTGTGTATGTATGTATATATCTTGCGCACGGCGAATGTGTAAGTATATCTCTCGTACAAACCGAGCGACTCGGCTACGCGGCGTCGACTAACTCTCGGCTTGACTTTGACCCTCCGCGTATACGCACGGACGGGCCGGGGGAGCGGAGCCGGTCTTCGCCGTCGCCGTCGCCGTCGTCGTCGTCGTCGTCGTCTTCGTCGTCGCTCGCCGCCGCCTCCGCCGCCCCGCCGCGCGCCGCCGTCGATCGCTGCGTCGCGGCGGTGGTCGCACGATCGGCGTTTCGGCCGGCCTCGCGGGGGAGGGGCGGGTGTATAAAATAATTGCCGATCGCTACGTCCCGCGCATAATAGGCCGGTTCGCCAATATTTCCTGTAGAAAACGCGCGCCAAAACGATTCGGGGGCCTGCGCTATATATACATACACGTATATGTACACACGCGCACACATGTAGATCACACGTGCGCGCGCCGCGCTATATACAACGCCAATTCCGCCCACCACTCTCGCTTTTGTGGGGGAGCGCGAGCGAGCGCGCGCTCCGTCTTGTATTTTAGCAGTTTATTGGGTGGCGGCGTGGCTTGGCCCGGCCCGCGCCGCGCGCGCTCTCGCGTTTATCCGCGGCGAAGGTCGGCGCATTATATTATATGCAGCTTTTTAGCCGTTTTCTTTTTCTTTGTTTCCGTTTGCTTTTTTTTTTTTTTTTTATCTCTCTCAGGTTTTTGTTCTAAACTATAGATTCCGAAATGGCGACAGAATGATGCGCCGGTTCAAAGAGAGACGCCTTTTCCCGCGTCTATGTGTGCAGGCTGGCCCGCTGCCGCTTTTAGGGAGCGTAACGCGTGTGGCGTGTAAAATGCAACATTCAAGGTATATAAGGGCTTTTATTATGGGGAAGCGCAATGGATCTCTTTGATCGCTTATCGCATCCGCATAAGTGGAAGGATTATTTTATCGGCGCGTCATTGAGAACGAGATTTTCTCGCACTGTCACCTATGCGTGTCAATTTTTCTTTTACGCGTACCTCATATACACCCATAAATGTACATATATTTGTATTTATGTATAAATATGCGTTTTCCTATTCATTGATAACGATCGTGCTATTTGTAGTTATAATCATAAGCGACATTGCACCGTCGATTCCATTCATCGTCATCAATTATCGACGAGATTTCCATGTAGCTAAAAAAAAAAAAAATAATAATAATAATAAAAAGACGCAAAAATGGCATTGCCTCCAGGCTCGCGAAACTTTCACTTAAATTTCTCCATCTGCATAGTACATAGCATTTGCATAGCCTTATTCCCGTCCCAGATGCGAATTATATGGAGCAATGGTAGTCGATATTTTATTTATTTATTTATTTATTTTTTTTTTCTTCAAATAGTTAATAATCCAAGATTTTATTGTCACTTCAGCATGATTGCGCCTTACTTTGATTTATTTGAAGATACCGCAGTAGATCGTTGAAGTATATAGCCTTATATATTTGCCTTTACATTAATGGAGCATTAGAATGTTATCAACGCGATAGTGCGCCTCTGTGCTTCGATGCAAAGCTGAAATTCTTTCAATGTATCGCTTTACGTTGATGGTTTTTTTTTCTCCTCTTTTCTTTCTGCATTCCAATAACGCACAGCCGTACAGAATTGGAGGTCGCGCGCGCGCGCGCGCGCGTTCCCCACCATTTTTAAATTATTTCCTTATTTGAGCGCATCGACCAATTACAGTGGGTAAAATATTAGCATATTATTTACGATTATTTTTTTTTTTTTTTTTTTTTTTATGTTTTATTTTTTATTTTTATTTCTTTATTTTCAACAAATAGATTGTCATTTCGAACGCCGCTTATTTTCCTCCAATTTCGTGCGTTGAGCTTTTTGTTAAACAATCGTTAAACATGATAAGGGAAAGTCAGATGCCAAGAGCGTCACGATGAGTTATTGCATAACGACGCAATTCAGGAGATGCGTCTCAAGGTGATCGTAGACAAGCTGAATCAGTTAATGCTGATTAGAATATAGACGCGTATTTTTTTTTCAGAACTTTACATATATATATATATATATATATATATATATATATATATATATATATATATATATAAAGCGAAAACGAATGCTGGGATTATCGTTTGACATCCCCCCCCCCACACGCACATGGTATACACTTATGTGTGTGTTACCAATTTTTAGACGTTTTGAACTTTTCAAGGCTCTGGTTTATCGCATTTTTACGAGTCACGCATAGCTTCCAATATTAATTTATTTAGTGTCGGCTCAATTCTTTTTGCCGCTCATTATCGAGCCCGATAAATTCGCAATTTTCCATATGCACATCAGCGCCTTAATTGGTGTTCCATGTCAAAAGTTTGCGATTATGAAGGGGCATTCAATCATTGCGCTGCTTTGATTTATTGGCAAGATTGTAATGTATAATGCTACTTCGTGACATACTTTCACGTCAGTAGTTTACATTCGAAATTATCTGCGAATTATTATCTACGAATCTTCGAAGATATCGCATCGTTTGTTTTATTAAATAATCATGATCTTTATAATTATTAAAGTATTAGAATTTTAATTCTCCCGGTGCACGCGCGAATTCACCTTTTTACGATATGCAATGAGCGCTTCTCCTTCTTACGTTTTAAAATATGGAATGTTAAAAAGTGAGAAATATTATCTTTTATCTTGCCATATATATGTATATATATATATATATATATATATATATATATATATATATATTTCTATAGATGAAGCAGAAAATTTGAAATTGCTCGTTGATGATAGCAAATATACGAGGGGTGAATTTATGAGCATTGGAGACAATTTATTATATTTAAAAGTTATTTGCAACGTGCGTTGTAAGTTTTTTAAGTAAACTAAATACTTATTTCATTATTCATTATTAAATCAATGTTATATTATTAGTGGATTTAAGTAAAAATGATTTGGTTTGAAATTATAATAATATGCTGATATAATAATTTAGTTATGCAAACTATTTTTAATTAATTCAGATGTACATTCATGGACTATTAGAAATTCGTGTTTATCGAATTGTAATATGCAGATCGGTTATGAAATTATTTTTCATTAACTTCAATTAAAGCTGTAAAATTAGGTTTCTATTTATCTTTGATAATCCAGTTGAAGTTTACTTTAAAGTTACTAATGATCAGTGATATCAACAGTATTTACCATCCTGCATTAGTTCAAGGCTAATGCTATTTGAATAAAAATAGAAACAACACGAAATAAAGTTCAAAAAAGTAAAAAAACAAAAAGAATTTTAAATAGGAAAAAAACTCTTTTATTCTTTTTCTTCACGCAGATGAGAGGTGATAAAATTAAATCTTTTCGAGCTGAACGAAAAGAAAAAAGTTATATTCATTAAGTAGCTTTTGACATAAAAATAATAATATAATAAAATATTAATATATAAATTACAAAGAAAAAATTAAATTAGAAATAAATTTAATCCTTTTTTTAAATTTAAAGTTTGTTGCTTGATTTACTTGATTTTAATCTCCTAATCAGCTTTTTTACAAACAGCAATGCACGCAATTGCAAATTTTTGGAATTGCGAATAAGACTTTTCGTTTATCGCGGACAGAAAGAAAGTCGTTAACTCGAAATGTATATGTATATAATGCATTAATTTTATTAAGGCACTAATTTGAGCATTTAATGTCGTACGTCAGAAATTCGAATTTTACCGGTAATAATTACAATCCTTTCAAAAGATTAATTTTATATAATTTATATTCTGCGAAAAAGTGAAAAATTATAATTTAAAACATTCGAGTCATTCGAGATATTTGCAGAACTTACTTGCGAGTTCTATATACATTATGCAATCCAGCGGATATATATATATATATATATATACACATACATGTCTATGACAGAATTTTAAATGACATGATATATCGTCAGTGCAATTGTATCGTCAATATAATGCATCTAATGTATACAAAAAGACGACAAATCACAGGACTATATACCTGAATGGGTTTAGAGCGCACTTGTTTTTTAGACTTTTAGGTCAGTGGATCGCTTCGAAAATGCGGAATGAATCTGTAATTTTTTTTTTTTTTTTTTTTACCGAGAGTAGTGCTCTACGCTATTATTTGTCGTGCGCGAGCGAAGCATTGAAAAATCTTTGGGCAAAACAAAAAATCCATTGTTCTTATTTCAAGATTACAGCACAGGCTAAATTAAGTTTCTATTATGATAAAGATTATTTACAAACGCAGCTGCCGATGAAATTATGCGTGTATTATTGTTCAAAAACGATATTTCATTTATTTCAGAATAAATTATGAGTATTGACTATGGAAACCCCGGTCGTTATGTGTGCCGATCAATATTTTTAAATCCATGCTTTATCGGACAAATTTGATGGTTGGTAGACGAATGTGTTGGAAGATGATGAGAATCCGATGGATGGATCAGTTCAATTGTTAGTATTGTAATATTGTGGTATTTTAATAGCTTTGATATATAAGTATGTTGTATTATAATACTTTGATTTCACCTATTATCTAAGTTGATGGCTGAAATTTTTCAATTCTCTTCATTGTTACTTATACTCAATGTCAATTTGCAAACCAAAAATTCAATTAAGTTCTTAATAAAGAGTTACACTCTAATAGTCGATTTGAAGATAGTGATATATTATTATCAGTTATAATTTATAATAATTATGATTACGGCGATAAGAACTTAGCCTTGCCAAATTGATAACGTTATAATATATATAAATGTACACATGCATAATCCAGGAAATAATTTTACTGGTCTCCCAGATTGGGAGTGGATGAAAATTAAGCGATGCTATATACATATTTATATACGTACCGAATGAAAATACTTTATCCGTTAAATTACTATTTATGTGCATGGACTTTTAAATTTGCATTATTGACTACGCCAAATTCTCTAATTGCTCGACACATACATCTATTGCAATTTTTCCTTATCCTAGTCATATGTATATATACTTATATAGGAAGTAACATTAAATAATGGGCGCCGTCCCGTATCACAATTTGAAATTCATTATTCATAGCCAAAATGACTGGGTACTTTTGTAAAGTACATGTACATGTAATTCCGTAATCGTATAATACGTTAGGTAATGCATACGAATAATCATGCAGTCCAGCCTCATAAGACCGTGCGGCAGAATGCATTATTCCCAGCCTAAAGTATACGGATATACGTATATGCGCAAATGTAACCGATTCCCGTGCCCGCCTTCTCTGTTCCAGAACGCGGCCTGTTACAGCCTGGGCGAGCCCGACGCGAACTCGATGAGCGCCGACGAGGAGTGCGGCGGCTCCCTGCTGGGCCTGGGCGGCGGCGGCGGCGGTGGCGGCGGCGTCGTCATCGGTGGCGGCAGCGGCGGCGGGTGCAGCGGCCTCGGCCTCGGCGTCGGCGTCGGCGTCGGCGGCGCCTCCGCCCTCGCGTGCTACGGGCGCAACATGACCTTCCCCAGGCACGCGGTACCGTACGCGCATAGGCACCACGAGCTGCCCGCCGTCGTCACCGAGGGAGAGGGCTACAGATTGTCCGCCGAGGTATTATATATTATATATTATACGCGCATGTGCGGACGCACACGCGCGCGCACACACACACACACATATATATATATATACATATGCGCGTGTCCACCGCGCGCACTTATCGCGCGGACCTGAGCCTTTCGTGCGTCGCGTGCGCGGCGTAGTATACGACGGAGGCTCTCGTTTAATTGGGTCTCATATCCCTCCCCCCCCCCTCGTTTGAATCCTGTTTAACGCGCCACGGAATTCGCGTGCTCCCCTTTTGGGAGAGGGACGGGGGGGGGGGGCGAGGCGCGTAGCAACAATTGGCACGGGCGGAGAGATACGCGGGGGACAGTGGCGCATGCGCTCGACACACGCTACGCGGCGCCTTATTGAAACGTATGAGGGCAGTTTTTTTTTTTTTTTTGTTTGTTGAGAAAATTCGCGGATAAAGCTTGACTCGTGTATATACTTAATGGTCAATTGACTGCGTTAAACATGATTGCTCGTCGCGATATTGAGTAGTATGTATTATTTCAGAATTTCGGGATTATTTATAAAAAAAAAAAAAAACACAAAAGAAGAAACTATTGTCGATGACGATATAGTCGATTGACGTGAAAAGTTCTCCTGCTCTGTTGTAATTTCTATAACAAATATTAATGTTTATTGCGGGCAACTGATTTAATAGGCATTATAAAATCGAGCCACAGCTGTATTTATACGATTATTTTTTTCTTCTTCTGTCCGTTGATTGCTACATTCATAGAGTAATTCTTTTTTTTTTTTTACAGAATAACGTTTATCTCTCATTCGGAATGATTTATTGTAATTAAAATCTAATATAATGAAAACTTAAGTAAGATTTTGAAGAACTTTTTTTTTGAATAACGACTTTTTCATCGCATTTTTAATTTTTTTGTTGTTGTTGTATAGTCCATTTCACAATTTTTATTTGTAACCGATTAGCAAAGTCTTGGGCAGTGAAAATGGAATTTAAATCATTGAATAATTTAACCAGAATTTTAGCCAATAATTTTCAGCATAAAATCTTCTAAAACGTGTTTTATATTTCATATAGAGAGGCACAAGTCAAGAATAAATATCTAGAATTTAATAGTGACAATGAAAGATAATTTAAGCTGCAAGCAGGCTACTCAGTTAATTTTACTGTCCCATATGTTTTATTGGAATAGCTATCTTTTAGAATGAAATATACTTTTAACAGATAAAATAATTTATTTTAATTGATACCAATTATGTCGATAAATATAATGAAATTTCTCATTTAAAAGAAATTTTTTACTTATTTATTTTTTCCTATACACATAGATAACATCAGGTTAAATTTTAATTTTGGGATGAAGGAAAGGTGCTTTGGGCAAAGCAAATAATAGTCGACAAATTAAATTAGCTCAATAGATTAAGCGTTAACACAATGCAAAATGATCAATGAATTATCGTCAGTTGCTTCTTTCATAGCTTTTTTTTTTTTTTTTAACGTTCGAATTAATCTACACTCAAGTGTTTTTTTATTCCCTCTCAAAATTTCTCTGAAAATACCACACATTAGTATAGAGTGATATATACGTATAATGAAAACGTTATCCCGATTAAAGCACCACTCGGAGGGCAACTCGTGTAGCGAGGGCCACCTCTCGGGAATCATGCCGGACGTCGCGATGGCCACCGCCTCCTTCGGCGCCCTCCAGCTCGTCGATCAGCAGGAGCTCGAGCTCGATCTCGGCGACGGTGCCTCCCATCTCCTGCAGCAGCAGCAGCAGCAGCAACAGCAGCAGCAACAGCAGCAGCACCAGCACCAGCAACAGCAATTGCATCATCAACAGCAGCAGCAGCAGCAACAGCAACAGCAACAGCAACAGCAGCAGCAGCAGCAGCAGCAGCTCGCCCCGTCGTCCGGGGGCGGCGGCCAGCTTCACCGCCCGTTGGCCCCGCATCAACGCCAAAGACACTTTCCCGGTCTGCCGCCGGCGCCCTACATGTATCACCGCTCCGCCGGCGGTCTGCCGCGATTCATTTAAAAAGCCACGATGAATTTATATATATATATATATATATATATATATATATATATATATATATATATATCTACACACCCGGACAATTGCCGAGGTCGAGGGGTATGAAAGCGAAAGAGGTGAAGCATTGAGAGATTATATACATCGTGTACATATACAATTGGATTTCCTCCATTTAGGTAATCGGCAACGTTTATTATATGTTTTGGTCGAACGATCTCTTCCTTTAAATATATATATATATATATATATATATATATATATATATATATACACTTGCATATCAAGTTAATTCGTTTGGCGCAGCCGTCGATCCCGGTTCAGAGCAGCTTATTCGTCTCCTCTTAAGTTTTAAGATCGCTGTAAAAGCCACCTGCTTAAAGTTTTAAGTGTTAATATAGTCATGTAGTAATTAAATAAAACGAACCCTAAATCCAACTGTTCGTATACAGCAGAAATGGTTGTTAGGGGGCTCAAGGATCTTACGAAACCTGGCGTACGTGTGGCTCGGTAAAAAAAAAAAAAAAAAAAAAAAAAAAAAACAAAAATCCTTTGGGTCTTTTGAATATGTGGCAACTGGTCCCGCTAACTTTTGGTTCGAACGCCTCGTTTGCTATATATTGTATGATATAGATATAGTATCGCTTTAAAATTTGCAACATGTAAAAGAAAAAAAAATAATCAGATACTTAAATTTATGATTTTTAAAAAATCAAAAAAAATCGTCTTAGCAGCTAGTGTATACATTTTAATTATTTTTTAAAAAAGTAGTAGTCCCTCGAAATTTCATCTTTTCATTTTCGTACCTCCGTCCAAAATTTGCATGATGAGGCGTCAAGGTGAAGCAAATGAAAAGATGCAACAATTGGATAAGAATACGAAATTCTTGTAAGAAATGTATATACTGCCTATATAATCTGTAATTTGTCATACCAGGGTGATTCGCGCGCTAAGCTCGCTGTGCATTTTTATGGCTACGCCTTGCTGAACGTCGCTTTGCACTTTTTCTTTGCATCTTTTAAAACTTACGTTTGGCTTACATTTTTTATCTTTATTTTTTTCAACTTACTCGTATTAAATACATGGCATAATGTTTTTATTTTAAATTAACTTTTTTTTTGTCAACTATTCTGTATAGAAAATATTGCATTGTCATTACAATATGATTTGTAAAAAATGCAATTAAAATGAAAAATGAATAAACCATAGATTCATTTATCAATTTCAGAATTATTATAGAAAATATAAAAAAAACTGTAATTATATTTAAAATTTTAACGAAAGTCTAATCGCAAAAGTTTAGAATCTTAGAGCATAATGAAAAAATATGTTGACAGTTCATGGGCTTAAAATTATCCGTCTTAAAATAATATATAATACTATTGCAACTTATTAGATAAACAAATTAACAAATATAAAATTTATCTTAAAAGACGTACATTTAAAAACTTCATTGCTTTAAATTTTCAGTTTCAATACAATATTTACTTTTTAAATAGATTATTTTATGTGAACGTAGGCAGTGCGCTTATAAAAAATTTATTAGTTTGTGAAAAAATTTATTTGATCGTTTCGTCATAAATTTTTGGAAGATTTCATAACTTCATTTAATACTTATCTATTTTACTTATAGTAAAAAGGTTTAATTAATTCTGATACTTCTATTTGAAAAAATTCATTCAACGAATTTACTTAGCCGACTGAATCTGATGCTAGTCAATGAGTATATTTAGGAGTACTATGAATTTAATAATTAAAAAAAAAAAAAAACAATCCACTTGGTTTATACAACTATTTTTTTATTTATAAAAAATCGAGGGAAAAATAATAATGTAATAATAACCTACTTGCTTTGTACAACTATTTTTTTACAAATAAAATCCATCCATATAAATAAAAAGTCGATAAAAATTCCAGAAAATTCACATTATAATTACTAAATAAAGTTAGATTTGATTCTTAATTTTTAATTATAACAATTATTAATATAAAATCAAACGAATATTTACTTAGTAAAGAAAATGTTTATCTAAAACAGTGTTATAGAAAATCAAATACCGTGATGGTATGTTGTATGTAAAGTGCATGATGGTGTTCAGCTGTACCTGAGGTTTTTGCGTAGCCATAGTGAATGTGCGCCTTTGTGTTCATGTGCGTTGAGCACGCGCGTGTGTGTATATTTCGGATTTGCGCGATTAAAGTTGAATCGTGCAAATATGTGTGTGCTCTTATGCGTTTGTGTGATTGAATTTATCGATACAACGATAACCGTATATAGATTTTTTGCTGATATACTATTGGTATAATAGCCCAGTGGTCTTTCCGCGTTGCGATTCTCGCAGATTAAATAGTTTTTGCGATTTTTTATAAATATTTTTTATTATAAAAATCAATGTTATGCGTTATGCAAATTCTTATTCAATTTATTGATTTTACGACTGATCCTAGGGAATGAAATTTTTTGTTAATATGTTCGGCTAGTGATTATTTTTACTATCTTTATAATTGTCAATTGATATTTATTATTTTGATAATAATCTTCGTCATTTGTGCTTGATCCTTTACTATGTTTCATGATTCTATAATTAAAAAACATGTTAAAAATTGTTCTGCAATGCGTAAAACTTTCTGCATTTTTATCTAAGTAAATAGTTCGAAAAAAATTAAACAGTTCAACAAAATAGTTAATATGCTGCCAAAAGATGCAGTAATGGAATGTACAATGATATCAAACAGTTAACAGTTGTGAGCAAATGTAAACGTTAAACGAAAGCGTATGTACAACATACATGCACTATCATTTATATTTGTATAATAATAAATATTAAAGTGTGTATGTATATACACTCATACGTTTTTAATGGTTAAAGGCTTAAAGGGTGTCAGCGATATGATTAATTATATTATCATTTATACAAGGTCTCAATATTTTGAATTCAGTTTAAAAATAGATTTTATATGCTTTATTCTACATTACTGCCATTTTATAACAAATTTTTAAAAAATTTTATTAACAGGAATAATAAAAAATAGATTTAGAAAAACTGCGCTCAATTTTTAAAAATATCATTAATCTACTTTAAAAAAAGAGTATGTTTAAAACACTTTTAAAAAGTAAAACATGATAATAAAATAAAGTCATATCCCAATATTAAATTCTAAAAAAAGAGCACGCTAATGGCGATCCTATTCCTTTTTCCTATATATCATGATATAAACAAACTAGCAATTTTAATGAAATTCAATGGAAAATCCTGAAATAATAAAATTTTCAATTGTATTATACACTTCAATTTTATTTCATGATTTTAACTAAAAACCAAAATTGTATATATTTAATACATATAAATATTTGTTCTTCTTGATATAAATAGTTATTTAGAGTGACTGTAGATTATACTCTTAACTTTACATATAAAAAATACTCGATCTTATAAGTCTTATAAAATATTTAAAAAAATTAATTTTCATTAAATGTTGATCCTAGAAGATTTGATTCCTACACCCTTTTTGCTTATAACTGTTAATGTACAAACCGCACTATAAGAAAAAAAATACAACGTAAAAATAGATTGTTTCCTTGCGTTAGTTATACTGTAACGAGTCTTCAGCTAAAAGTTTGATTCTAAGGTGATGTGAATGTCTCTGCTATATATTTGGAGACTTATCCACATTGAGTGTAGACAAAGAAATCGTATAACATTATCAATAGCCTTATAGTGTTATATATATTGCAGTCATTCACTGAGAAAGACAATTGTTATTTATGATCTTATTAACATGGTAATATATAAAGCACTAAATAATAGTGTAGTTTTAAAAAATGTCTACTTTTCAGTAGTAACTATTGACAACTGTTCTGATGGTATAAATTGGAAGACAAGAAAATAAATCATTAAATTTTGAATTACAAAATATTACTAAATATTCAAAAAATAATAAAAAGTAGATCAAGGAAGAAAAATCGTGATACTTTCAAGCATTCATCCGAAGTATATTAATTAAATTTCAATTATTCAGATTTACATAATCGTATTTTTTCTCTTATTGTATACCACACTTTAGTTACATTAAGGCTAGCTGAAAGATTTATAATTTAAGACTTGAAAAAGACTTTTTAAAAGACTGCAATTTAGTTTTCATTTTTAATTAATTTTTATTCTTAAATTTTATAATTGCAAAAATGCAAAGAATAAGTTCATACGTAAATATGAACTCTAATAGAATTAATTTTCTGTAGATATAAATCATTCGGTTTTCTCTGCATATTGTAATCTCCTCATTTATATATATATATATATATATATATATATATATATATATATATATATATATATATATATATATATAAAGATTTGATATCTATAAAATAAGCAAATGGAAATTATAGAGAAAAAGAAATTTTCAGTGAGTAGAAGTAAAAAGTTGCAATCAATTTAAAATAATCATACAGTGATTTTTAATATTTTAAATTTTAAAATCACTATAATTGGAAAAATACAAAATATATTGTATATTGCAGCTACCAATATAGTTTAAAATTTTTGAATCGTTCATTAATAGAATAATTCTGATTAATAATTACTTAATTTATATGCAAATATTTAAGTACATAGAATTGATTTTTTGTTAAGTATTTGAAATGTAAATACAGACAAAATCATTGATCTTACTTCTAGGTTTTCAATTAATAAATCATTTTTGTGCTAATTCAAGTTTTTAATATGTATATTTTTTGTAAATTTATTGAAATCGAAAATAATTCTAAAAATTTCATGTTACATATACTACAAGAGTATAAAGCCTTTTCAAATGTTTTAAAGAGTCCGTGTGCGATTAGTTTATATAGATAAAAAAACAGTACACAGTACCGTACCTTTGTCGTTTGTGACTATGTACAGAGCAACCGTAGTACAATATTGTAAAATTTAGCAATCGTAGTACAATATTGTAAAACTTAATCTTATTTCTGTAAAATGGAAAAAAAGAAAAGTAAAGATGTAGCAAGAGCTTCGAAACTTGTAATTCGAAGATTTCCTTACTACAAGTAAGCTGGATTCTTGAGAATGAACGACATTTTTGGTGGCCAAGCAAACGGCGCATCATCCTTAAAGGACCAATGTAACTAGTAATCGATTAATTGTAGAATTATAAAAAATCTCTACTTTATACAGTATTCATGCCAGCACAAGACAATGGCTATAGGATGCTTGTCAAATGCTAAAAAACCCAATGATTATTTACTTTTTAATTTTTGTTTTTATTCATTAAAGCTGTATTTCTTTACTTTAATTAGAAATCAAATCCTACTATAATCATCAAATTGTAAAACATTAATTTATTATTATATCTATTTTTCTATACATAAATTTTTACACTTAAAAATTTAGCTTCAAGTATAATATGTAAAATCAGATTTTTATGATTTTGTTGGTATCATTATCAGTAATTTACATAAATCGAATCCAAAAGAAAGGTGAATTTCATTTAAATTATTTAATTACTGTTATGCATTTTTCTTCTAATAGGATAATGATATCTCAAGTATGTATAATCATAGTTGATTCAATGATATTTCATTAATTTAAAATCATCATTAGGTTTATTAAGTATGCGACATGAATAAACAAAAATTATATTTAAAATTAATGAAAATTGCATCGCATTACTGGTGCATGATATTTATTAGCGTATATTTTTTGGGTAATTAATTTTTCAGATATAATTATATATGTAAATCGAGCGGAATATACTGTATAAATGTTAAAAAATTAATCTGTCGTCCGTACTCTTCGCTTGTACGCTATTCAGAATTCCCAACTGTTATGGATTATTGTATGTAAACGGCAGTTATTAGACAGCCATTATCGTGAATTCTAAGTAAGACTTATTTATTGGTTTAAGAAATTTCGAGAAGTGCAATCTGAAAGTAAATTGTAAAAAAGTTTGTTCTGATAAAGTAAAAAATAAAATCAACACGTTATTGCGTGATTTAATGTTCATGGGTCGTATGCTCCCTGCTTTCGACACCTGATGTCTGTATAAAAAAGATCTTAACGAAATATATTAAAGCACAACATTTCTGAGTATTAGCGAGTACTTTATAACCTTACACGATTAAATAATAAGAAAATCTTTTAATTTGTAACTTCTTAGTATAGGGTATATCACATAGGACTTCTGTATTCCCCTATGTATATACCTATGTATCGAGCAATGGGCTAGTAGTGCGTTTCGTTCCGGGGTTAACTGACTGGGCTCATCAGTAAGGCATTGTCGGTAGAACATCTGTCTTAGACGCAGTTATATGGATTGGGTCAATCAAGGGAACTGGAGGTCCATAAAAGTCGCAATGATGTACAGATTTGCAACCAAAAGAAAAGTTCAGCAAAAATAAAAAGTTTTGGAGCACAACCAACCGATAAAGCGAAAGCTCGGTGCGGCCGGGAATGTTTATGTGTAACAAAGCATAACTGAACCACCTTTGTTTTTTTTTTTTGGGTCGATCAAGGGTTTATATATTAACCGGAGACTTATTTGGTCGCTCATTAAACTAAGAGCCAAGTTGCCCTCTGTTGGCAGACTTGGTATGTAGGGTACCCCTACATTAGTTTATCATTTTTGCATAAGATACTATAGTATTTTTCACAGAATTTCGTAACGTTTTAATATGCTTTCATGTCATTACCCATAATTGAATTTGAAGACAAATGTCAAAATTAAATTTTTTGATAAATATTTGATAATTATTTTCAATAAATGAAAAAATGATAAAAATGATAAATACTTTCGATAATGACAATAATATTTATAAGGTGAAGAAAAAATACTATTTACATACGAAAAAGATATATTTCAGCAAAGATAGCAATAGCTAGTTTACATAAAATTTTTAATAATATTTATTTTTTCCGATAATTTTTTTCTTGCAGATCACATGTGAATAGGTAATTTATATAGGTATCACGTAGGCAGTATTTTATAATAAATATTTAACAACACGGAAATATTATTTTATTAAAATTTTCATCTTACTTTACAGCAGGTCACTTATGTATCATAAGACATTGAGTTTTTTTATACACTTATCTGAATCAAAATTTTTATTTATTGGACTATTCAACAGTATTAATAGAATATATATTTTTTTTAGTTCTAGAAAAAAAGACAGTATATATATATTTTCTTTTCTTTGATCGATTTGAGATTTCGGAGTTTGAATGAATGGAGATACTTGATACATAGACTAAACAATGATTTATTCGTAGTTAATGTTTCATTGCGAGAATGTAGATTTCTTTAATTTTTATTAGTGTATTATTATAGAAAATAGTTTAGTATTCAGTTTTATGAAATGCTTTTTTTTCTAACCCACGTGATAACTATGTAGTCCAATTACTAAGTTCGAAACACCTAAAGTTTTAATTTTTAATTCATTTTGGAGCTATCAATCCTTTTAAAATATCAAAACTGTTTCCATCTGGATGAACGGTGAATGTCTTTCCACTTTTCTCTTTTACTTCTAAAAATCCATAAGCATCAATACCTAAAATTTTGACTTCTCTCGACGAGCCGTTTGGTAGCAGAACTGTGATTTCAGCATCACTGAAAATATGTTTACAATAATTAATAAATTAATAGAAAACTTACTGTATATGCTTACAACACGATTTAATCTAATAAGCCAATATATAAAATAAAAACATGTGAACAATGAATCCATTGTGAAACCATCCGCATCTGTTTATTTTATATATTGCCTATATCTATATTTTAATATTCTAGCACAATAAATAATAATGATATTGCTTGTAGAATAATAAATTAAAATTAATAAATCAATGATTAATATTTTTTATATAAAACTAACGTGTGCATCCAATATTTGTAATAAAGCTCATAAAAATAATCCAAATTATTGTTCTGTATAACTTTTATTAAGTTCTCTAGTTCATTATAAATTAACGCTAAAAATCGTTCGTATGTTAGTTTCTTTAATTTTTTTGAGAACGCTTGATTATACTTAGTAATCAGATCATTGATACAAGTTGTAGGCGAACTGTTTGAAAGATTAACACCCAATCCTAAAACAATTATATCATTTGTCCAGATTAATAGAAATAAAAAGCTGTAAACATGAAAGTTCTTCAATGTTTTTTTTGTTATTACCTATGTTACAAATAGCGGTTGATTTTTGAAGTGTAGAAGTGACTATGAGGCCTCCAATTTTCTGATCATTGCCCGCGTAGATATCATTAGGCCATTTTATTTTAAGATCAATATCCTTTTTAAAGGAATAATTTACATTAACAATATCGCGTGTTATATATATATATATATATATATAAAATTTATGAGCAGATGAATAGATTACCTGGTACCCTGGAATCGACTTCACAGCGGAAATAACAGCTACCGTCGTTATGCATTGAATAAGCGATATTCGTTCACCAAGCACCGACTTTAGAGGAATGTGAATTTGTAAAGTAAACATAGCACAGCCTTCAGGACTTAACCACATATTCTTATTACGCCCTTCAAATTATTAATTTATTGTATTAATTATTGTTTAATGTAATTTGCCTTTGTTGACGTAATATTTAAATGGTATTTTGACATACATTTACAGTTTTTTTATACACTCACCTTGACCTTTGGTTTGCTGATATGGAATAATTGCTAATCCATGACTTAAAATTAAATCTTGTACAACATCCATGGAAGATGACATAACATCTGCATATATTACTAAACGTCCGAGAGCTTCTGTGCTGAGATTCTGTAAGTAGTTATTTTATTATCAGCCATTAAAATATTTTTAAGATTTCATTTATCAAGTTGTAAAACTCTTAAACATTAATTTCACTCCTTTGAATAAACACAATTATTTTTTATTTACTTTCATAAATGCAATAATGATTTTAGAAGACGAAGTTTTTCACGAATAAAAATATATATTGTTTATGCAAAACTTTAAAGATCGTAACAAGGTGCCGAAAAAGATCATTGAAAAAGAAAATACCATTGTAGACCTTGCAATAAACTATTCAATATTATTGATATATATATCTACAATCTCAATACCGCTGAATAAGAATATGTAAAATTTTCAGTATTAATTTCAAAACCACTTTATAATACGATAAAAGTATTACCTCAAAGTATTCTACAGTTGAAAAATTATCGGGACATCTGTGCACCATAATCGGTAGAAAATTGGCGGATGCGGATTTCACGGGCGTCGTAGTGTCGCAAAATTGCATATCTAATTTCGTTGCTTTTAATATATTGTTCGGTTGCATTTGATCCTTCAACATTTTCAGCATTTCTTGTTTTAGCTATACACGAATGTAAGATGCATTATACAAATGTTTCGTGCGTGTGAACTGTAATATCGGGTATATGAACTGTTTGCGCGGATTCTTCCGGTAAGATAATTTGTTAATGAATGTAGTGTGTCGCTCGGCATCTCCATCGATTCGATTAACTCAAAATCCTTTTAAATCATTCAAATTTGACTTATTATTATTATTATTATTATTATTATTTCGAATTACAACGATATAAATACATGCAAACACTGCCGCCATAAGTGCTAATGGAACAGCCTATGCAGTTTCTGAGAAAAAAATTTATATACATAGATATATATGTATAAACATAATCATATTTCTGAAGATAATTTGAGTCCACTCATAAAGCTGTGCCTTAAAATGCTTCACTTATATAAGAGGAAAAACCTCACGCTTCTTTATCGGCATTATAGAAGCGTAGTATATTTTTTAATATATCGAGCGTGTATAGTCATTATACAACCCCTTGGAACTTCAGTTTAGCGTGAAACATTCAGAACATTTTTCATTGGTGCGTGTAGTGGGATATAATAAAATGGCTACTTTCTATCTCTATTATTTAGGCTAAAATATTTCGCGGCGTACCTCGTGCTTCCCCAGAAAAAAGCCCGAGCTATAGGTCGGGGGCGCCTTCGGCGAGGTGGTCACCTCGACGCCGAGGTGGGTGCTGAGGAGGTCGCTGAAAATTTCGAGCCGCGTGAGGTTGCTCTGCCTCAGGGCCGCGTATTTGCTCTCCTCGAACTCGTACTGCGAGGGATCGGCCTCGAGGTGGATCTGGGAGAAGACGGCCTTGCCGCCGCTCTCTTCGGTCAGATCGGCGAGCAGAATGCTGGGCGTGTGCCAGGTCTCCTCGGAGCCCAGGACTTTCACTTTAAAGGCGTGGGACTTGCCGGCGCGATCGCTTATGCTAGCCGAGACCGGCGTCGGGGGATTTGACGATCTGAAATCATATGTACGTTATAATTCCATATTATATGCGTGAATTAAAATTGCTGGACGCATTATCATTGTGGCGATAAGCGTCGCTAAATTTTCAGTCTAGATCTTCAATAATGAACCTTTTTAACTTATATCGCATATGCGCATTAAGTTGAAAGCATCGACACAGATATATGTATTGTACCTTGATTCTTCCAGATCTTGAGAAAATTTGGTTTTAATGGGGGATGCCTGATAGCAGAACACGTGATGCATCATGCGGACGTGTTTCCATTTCCCGTAGGAGAAACGAACCAGCTCGTTTTCTCGAACTTCTGCGGTCTTGAAAGCTGGGAGCAGAGTCTTTAGAATGTCGGAGCAGAGCGCTAACAATTTGCCACCCCTTAATAAATATTCGACGACCTGGGACGCGACCTCGTTACCGACATTACCGCACACGATCATCAGGTTCGCTTGATCCATCCACACGTCCTTTTGGATGTCATCGTGGGATAACGAGTAGATGGTATACCTATGGAATAAAGTATATGGATAATTTGATTTAGCGAATCCTCGTGAACAAATTGAGCCGATCTCCTGTACCTGTTCTCCTTCAGAGTAATGTCGAGCACACTGCGAACATTATCACTTGCGACTACACTGTCCGCGCAGATCAATATATTTGGTGGTTTGATCATTTTTGTAGAATCTATTTCAGTCTTTTGTCTTGGCGAGTAACTGCAAATAATAATAATTCATTATCAAATCAATATTCCTATATTTTAGATAACTACACAACGTAACGTATTGTAATTTTAGGAGTTGTTTATATATTATCTACATATCTATATGATCATTGTTTACTATAAAAAAGTTTGTTCGTGAACATACTTTACTGCACTGGAAGAGAGCGAAGGTTTCGAAGATAAAATATTGCACATCTTTTCATCTTCCTTAAATTTTTCAGGATACTTAATTGATTTATCGATCGTAAAATCATTTAAATTTTCTTGGGAACTTTCGTTTAGAAGAAATTCTTCAGATTTGGAAGAAGTCAAATTGGAAAATGAGTCTACTGATAATTCTAATGAATTGGACAAAGCTTGTGTAAGCCTTGACGCAGTGCCATTAATAATTGCAGTTGCAGAAGCTGGGGTAGGCGGAGGAGTTGACGGAACTGATGAATTTGTAAGATCACCTGCATAAATTTTTATTTTATATCGTGCGCATATACAATGATTGCATCAGTTATGGTTTTGTGATATGATAAGTTATATAAATATTTCTTTCTTGTATTACTATATAGTTTAAAAAAAAAATATTTTATTTATAAAAATTAAATTTATTTTTTAAGGACTACTATTTAATCACAAAAATGTATAGTGATGATTTCATTACAGAATTACAGATTGAAGTTAAAGATTTAAGTTAAAAATAGAGAAAGTTACAGTTATTGAATTGTAATCCTTCTAAGCTTAATCTATATAAGCATTACATTACATTATTTTATAAAATAGTTAGTATTGCTATGTCTCTCTCTCTCTCTCTCTCTCTCTCTCTCTCTCTCTCTCTCTCTCTCTCTCTCTCTCTCTCTTTCTTTCTCTGTCATTCTTGTGCTCAGTGACATTCTCTAAATATTTTAAATTTAATTAGTTTGATAAATTTAGTTGTACTGAAACGTTTGCTATAACTCAGTTTTTTAGCGAGGATGGTTTCATCATAATTTTTTTACGATTTCTATAGTTTATATATGTATTAATAATAAAATAATAATAAAAATGACGTTATACCTGTTATATCACTCGGAATGGTTATTTCTAAAATAGTTGGCAATTGCAGTGTAACAGGCTTACTTCCTGGCGATACAACCAAACCAGGAATCTCTTTAATCTCTATGGGTTCATTTCGTTCAAAAACTACTCTTGCAGTGCTACTAATTAGTTCTAGTTTTTTAACATATGTGTTCCATTGGGAACTTCCAATTAATTCTAAGACAAAAAAAATTATATTTATTGGTTAAATATTGCTGGTTTTCCAAAATTGCTGTTATGCTAATTTATTATATTTGATAATTAGCGATTGCTATTAAAATATACAACTAACTAAAATTTTATATTTTAATTAGTTCTTTTCGATAATCTGCAACTTTTTTCATGGTTGCTTTTTCATGTTTTATCAATTATGGAATAAGTTTCGAAATTCACAAGAAAGGCATAATTAAAAAAATTTGTCTAAAGAAATAAGACTATAATAAATAATAAAAAATCGTCTATTTGTATTTTATTCAGTCTTCTATAGTTTACATAAGTCTATATAATAGGCCTATAATATAAAAACGAAGTCTGTCATTTTTCACAAAAAAAAGATGAATTTCTCAAGTTAATTCTTTAGCGAAGGTCTGCATCATACGAGGCGTTTTGTCAGCACATTTGAATTTCAATAAAAATTTGTTCAATCACTTGTGTATTTCTAATTATTTTATACATGCTTTTTAGAATTATTAAATATTCGCATAACAGTGGACGACTAAACATACTTATTTGCGTAAACGCGCCATCAACGGATATTATAGAGACACTTTAATTTTTTATTTTTTAAATATTTGTTTTGTATATTCGGGTTATTATATTTTTATATGTTTTATTATATTTATAAATCTGTTTCTCAAATATTTTTTGTCAAAATAAGAAAAAAAGGTAAAAATTTCGCCAGTTATTAAAATATATGATATATAATTTTATTGAGTTTGAATCTCGGTTTTGCAATTATTAAGCCTTGTGTTAGTATAAATAATTAAAGTTTTTATTAAGAATGTGTAATTTTGTTTCTCTCAAAACATTATAGAAAATTCTAGGGATTGTATGTAAAGCAGTTACCCATTCTTTCGCCTTATAGAAAACATTTTTAATGGTTCAAAAATTTATATGTATAAGTTATAAAAATTTAATGTATTTTCTATATTTACTTATTGTATGCATTTATTAACTATTTATTTCTTTACACTTGCAAACATGACGCAACACATCAATGAGACAGTTACATATAAGTGATGACAATAAGAACTAGTTTTCAAATAAGCAAAAACCTTGTCATAGTGTAAATTCCAATGAAGTTATTGATAATTCAACTGATTGTACTTGCTTATTATTTTTTATTTAATAATAACATTTAAATAATTTGTAATTATGATTATTTTTTTCTGTTGACAACTAATTGCATTTTTATTTTTATAAATATTCATTATTTATCAACAGTTATCAATCATAATATTGAAATTTAAGCATTCTATTCAGTTTTTAATTTTATTTTAATGGTTTTTGTAAAAACTACTATATTTTAAAATCCTTTTTTAAATTAAAGCACTATCACATTTTCTAAACCATCTTGTAGTATATTAATGGACATGATTTCATGTATGTATAAATTTAAATTTGAATAGTTTTTGAACATAAAACAAATGTTTTTTAAAAAAAATTTTAATGTTTAGATTGTGCATGTTTATAAAAAATCCCATTGCAATTAATTTGTTTGATAGATCTTTTATTTAGTTGGTGAGAATTTAATAATGTGAGCCAATTTGGACTGAGTGGTTTAATGATACTTACTTCTACTTTCTACTAAGTTGAAATGCTCATTATTGCATACACATGGCTTGCCAGAAACTGACACAGCTATAAATTAAATATTATCAACATATAATCTATTTATTATATTATTATTGTATATATACATATTTATATAGACAATTATATTTACATTCTATACGTGTAACAGGTAGTCCATTGTTAATAAAGCATTGACCTTGCATTAAGGTTGTAGAGAACTTTGTTATGTGTTCTAAATCTGTTTCAAGTATTACGCCAAAAATATTATCAAACATCCATGTTACAATCAAACCATAGTCTTCTAGCTACATAAAAGAAATTTTTTTTGATTAAGATTTTTTGATTAAAATTGAAATGTGTTAAACTTTCAAAATATTTTTAATAATTAGGAAATATTACAAATATTTTTAAAACAACATTTAGAGAGTTTTAATAAAGTGAAATAGAATATATAGTAATTAATAAAATATAAATTATTATAAATTATATGCATTGTAAATACCTTTGTGGCTTTCATAGAAGCTTGTGGAATATAAGTATTTAAATCAGCTTCGATAAGAACATGCATTTTAGTATTCTCTTGTAAATTTGTTTGTGCATTATTATCAGCGAATAGTGGAAAAACAGTTTTTCCATACGGGTATAATAGCCAATCCGAAACATCAATTTTTTGCTATTTTCAAATATGCAGGTATTTGAGTTTTTATAAAGTTAAAAATTATTTTTAATTATTTAATACCTACTTGAGGATATATCGTACACAATCGTTTGTCTCCATGACACCAAAGTAAATCTCCTAGTTTAGCAATGTTACTGTTACTACATAAATGAGAGCTGAGTGTATCTTTATTCACACTATTGCCATTCTGTATCTTGCTTTTACCATTAGTTTCTTAAATGAAATAATAATGTTTTAATATTATTGTATGGAATTGAGAGATATTAAAATTTGTTTTTTTGTTACGTTATTTTACCTTCTTTAATTGGCAATTGATTTGCAGTATAAAGCATTATCGTGGGTTTCGAAGCTTCTGGAGCTTGAATAATGGATTGAAGACGTATTCTTAATGAAGATAATCTCCATGATTGAATCCATGTCGCAACCATGTAGAAAATTGTTAATAGCATTTTGACAAAACAGTCAATGGTAAAATGCAGATCGGAAGGGCCTTTAGTAGTAGCAGCATTAGTGAACAATCATTTTATGCAATTTTATCTTTAAAATAAAATTGAGATCAAATACTTTAAAATGGGACAGTTATTATTTCAGAATTTATTCTATTTTTTTTTTTTAATTAGTTTTGTTATCTGTCGCATTGACTTTATTTAAAATATAAATAGATCTTGCATTTCAACATTTTTAAAAGAAGTTATGAAACGATTTTTTATTATCTGTACAAAATCAATACATTTTATCACTGAAAATTTTGTCATCACTACTATCAAAGGATATTGTTATAAATTAAAATGTACGTAGAACGACTTAAGAATAGAAAAACGGATATGCACTTGCGTTTATTTACAAATTTATCATTGTCACATTAATCTTTACGCTATATAACATATCTACACGTGAAGGAAAAAATGATAAAATCAACATGAATCGAACAGTTTCCAGCAGACGACTATATGGCTTGTGGCTACAGTATGAAATAATACGGTGAGGACATCTATCCGTGACACATATACTCGTGCGCTCATAAGATATTAATAGAGATGAGTGGCCTTTTTTACCAATTCACGATATTCAAATTTATAAAATATCGCACTGCGACTGTATATATTTAGTAATATTTTATGATTAAAATTTACAATTAAATTACTTTTTTTTTCTCTTTTTAATATAAAAAGTAGTGGAGCTTTTATAATCTTCTCAACTTTGGGAATTTTTATATTTTTGCCAGTTATGAAAAAAATTCTCTAATACTTATATATAGTTTATTGTTAATGTACTTAAAAAGACATAAAGTTAATGAAGTTTAAGAAATAAACATTGATGAATTAATTGAAGAAAATAACAAATTCTCCTCACAATTTTTATTTTTATTTTTTTTAAATCTCCGTTTCAATGGATGTCACATATTTGATGATGTAAATTACGGAAATAAAATTTTCGAGAGTATTCTTCAAGATTCGAATGATTCATTTGTAAAAATGACTATTTCTACTTGAAATTTTTTACAATTGAATGTCATATCACTTTATTTGACAACTAACTGTTCATATTAAATGCAAAACTTTTTCTATTAAAAATGTTAATAAGAATTAAACATTAATTTATAAACAATTGATAGTCTTTACATAAAACAAACAACGTATATCAGTACTATTACGTTTTATAAATTTCTGCATATTTACTCTTTTATCGCATTAGTCTTTTAGGAAAGTGAAGTCATTGTTGAGTAGTCGCAGTTTATCTTCAAAAGAAATTATCTTTCCGACAAACCGAGTAGTTAAATATCTTAAATAGATTTACGATTTGAAAATTTAAATTTAAATTAAAAAATTTTAAATTAAAATAAATATTTATTATAATTAAATAAAATCTTTATTTTTAAAATGACGTTTAAATGAGTAATTATAACTTTTTTGTTTTGAAAATTGAACCTTTTCTCAAAACTGGCACGTGCATCGAAAGCACTATACAGTTCTTGATAAATTTCCTTTGACATGCCTATGGGTAACGCAGGTTGATGGGTGAAATTACGCTCTTCATCAGGCGCTGAAAATTTTATTGTAAAAGTTTTAATAAAAACCTGATAAATCTCATTATATACATTGCTTTTATATGTTCCAGCGTTGCATTTGATGCATTATATATATATATATATATATATATATATATATATATATATATATATATATTATATATATAAAGCAAGCGACGTCGCTGTCAGGAGCCGCACGCATTTAATCAGACCGATATAAGCACAGTACTTGGCTGTGTTCTGCCCCTTTGTTTCGCGACGAGGCGTGTTTGCGCGGGGGTGCTCGCGCGAATATCATATATATATATATATATATATATACACATCTACACGGTCACGCGATGCACTCCTTCAGACTTTTATGCGAGCGTTATATATATATATATATATATATATATATATATATATATATATATATATATATATATATATATAAGTGCGCCCGGCAGATCACATGCGCGCCCCGTGGATGTGCGCGCGCGCCTCATATACTTGCACGGCCGATGGAGTTTTGTTTCGCGCCCACGCGAGAGCGCGAGACGCGGTAATCCGTGTAAATGAAAAAAATAAAAAAATAAATAAAAGAGCGCGAAGGATCGAAGATGCAATTTTCCCAATGCGCCGGGGCTCCCTTCTTTACGGGACGAGGGGCTTTCCCCCCCACCCCTCGTTCCCTCTATCGCCGCACCACCTCACTCGCTCTTCGCACTCACCCCTCCCCCTCTCTCTCTCGCTCTTTCTCTCTCAGCGCTCTCCTCTCCGATTTACGGGAAGCCGCTCGCATGTTTGCTCGAGGTATTGATCCGAGATATTGGCCTCCGATGGGCGACAGCAGACTTTACAACTTGAGGGATTTAGGATTTTACTCAGCTGGTGAGTGGAAATAATGTTTTATATAGAAGAGCGAGACAAGTGTGCAATATATACACTTTGGATTTTAGATTATGGATGTATAAACACTTTTTTTAGCTGTAGAAGAAATACGTATTGATATATACGTTAACGAACCATTTTTTGAATACTCATCTGCGTTTAATCGTAAAACGTATACTCTTCATATATTATATTCATATTATATATATATATATATATATATATATATATATATATATATATATATATATATATATATATGATAAATTCTATTGTTTCGAGGATAATTTGATATCTATTATTATTACTTTTAGACTTGATTTCTTTTATACATACTTTAATTAATAATTTATTAATTATGTAGATGAATTATTTCGAGTCTTTTATACTTTGTGTACATAATAATTGGAATGAATATAAATTGAAATACATAAAAATTTACTAATACGCAGACAAGAAAGTATCATATCTTGGGGATGGGGTAGCATTGGGTGCTAAAAGTGCGCGGGTCTCGTTTTGGAAATAATGGGAGTTATTTTTCTCAGTTTAGACAGAATCCGTCATCCAAATATCGTTGCCTCTTTTTGTTAGACTAAACTATAACACAAACTCTAACGATTTCGCCATAATATCATTGTATTTTAATTTTTTTCATTAACAGAGATTTGTCTGTATAATATTGTATAAACTAAATAGATAAATAAATAATGTAAAGATATTGTTAAGTTAGAAGATAGCGACACAAATATACCTTAAAATAAGACATTAAAGCACAAAGCTGTTCTTTTAGTTTTAGATCAGCCTGTATATATACAGGTGGTAATAGGTCTATCGCGGTGGATTCGCCGAAGGAAGATTCAATGGCTGCCGGCACGCGAACTGCTTGTTACTCACGTCCGCACGGCTAATTGGGATGTAGAAAACTTCTCAACGTATATATATATATATATATATATATATATATATATATATATTATATATATATATATATATCCAAGACGGTAACTTTTCCTTAGAAACGCTTCGTCCATTATTTCTTCTCCTATGGCGTATACATGGAAATAGAGAGGCAACACATCACGCTGGATCGTTTCCTTCCCTCACTATATAACCAACTTCTTCATTAGGGCCGCTTTATTGTTGCTTCAACTCGTTATCCATGCTTGAATCATATTTATATATATATTGTGTAATTTGCTATGGGGCTTTTTACTTTTAAATAAGCTTACACACACACACACACACACACACACACACACACACACACACACACACACACACACACACACACACACACACACACACACACACACACACACACACACACACACACACACACACACACACACACACATATATATATATTATATATATATATATATATATATATATATATATATATAGTCTAAACTTGCACATTATGTTTCTTATGTAGAATATAAAGCATATTTTTTATGCCGAACCAAAGCAAACAAAGTTTTAGATGTAAAACGTGCCAAAGTTCCTTTACATATGAGTTCGCCGTAAAAATATTTCCATTGCGTGCGCAAACGCGTATATTATATACTCTTATCTTAAGTATTATATATATATATATATATATATATATATATATATATATATATATAGCCACTATTATCGTTCTCCGTCTAAACCGATATATACGTTCGCCAGTCCGTGCCTTTTTTCTCTTCACCCCTTTGGAACAGTAAACGTTATTGTTCCGTGGAAATGGAAATTTCAATTCTTATTTCTTAAGATTATTTGTTTATATATAGGTATCATGTTAACTGCTTAGGCGAGAACAGCGGCGAGCGCTATTGTAACGATGGAATAGTTTGAAATTATGAATCAGTTTGTAGAGATCCATTGTTGAGAGGGAGCAAATTCGTGAGCGGTGATAAGTCGATTTTTCTACGCGTCAAATTTATAATACACAACCATAATAATATAAGACTCAACCACATATGTGGCATTGATTAAGTCTATATTACATACAATATTCAATATTTAGTATAGTGTTCATTTCGTTCTATTTGAACGAAGGCAACAAAGGTTGTAAAATTGTACAATAAACAATTATTTACACTTTTTGAAATATGATCACAGAGAGTCAGCCAAACAATCTAACTCACCGGGCCCGGAAAAAAGGGGTGCATCAGCACTCGTTAAATACAGTTATATAAGTTATACGTGTAACATTTGTTAATATATTTATAAGTTAATATACGTATGTTTCATGGGATTTTTATGCCTATAAAAGGCTTTTCCCCACAGAGCGAATAAATTATATATTCATTGGCTCAATTGTTGTGTTTTTTTTTTTCATCGTGATCGAACCACAGCCTTCAACAAAATCGGAAAATTAGATTCGCGTTGATAAAATTTTTACCTAATAGTTATTGAGAAACGTACATGAGAACACACAGAGTCATACACGAGATACCGGTAAGAAAAGCATTATATAGAGTCCAGTTGTCGTCCCGGAGGCAGTCGGCCCTTTCGACTCTTTTCCGCTTTCTCGATTTCCGTTCGAGCGACAGCGGCGGTGTATATGTATAGTGCAGGCGATCTCCCAGAGTTATTAAGGATCCTCGACAAAGATCGAGTAAAGTTTATCAGGCCAATGGCAGCGCAAGCGACAGTTGCGCGAGACGGGAGAGCGCTCGGGGTTGTTTATATATATATATATATATATATATATATATATATATATATATATCTATATATACACAGTTTAAAAAGAGACGAAAGGGCTGGGGCCGGCGAGGGAGTGGGGGGGGACGGTATCACGCAGCGGAAAAAAACTATCTTCCTTCCTGTACTACAAGACGCGGGAGCGGGACGGTGGAGGGAAGGGCGCGCGGGCACGGTGAGCGAAAAGGAAACTTTTCAATCAAGACGCGTGTGCGAGAGGCGGAAGAAAAACAGGGAGAAGGGCGGCCCGGCAGCGCTCCCTCTAGGCGAGCGAGAGAGGGAGAGAGAGAGGAGAGAGAGAGAGAGAGAGAGAGAGAGAGAGATAGAGAGCAAGAGATAGGCGGAGGAAGTTCGAGACGCGCTCCAGATGTATACATAACATCCTGCAGGGGACGCTCGTAATGCGAGGACCAGTGTGTACACATGCAGAACTCGGAAGAGAATTGAATTCGCCGGGCCGGCGCTGCTGTCACGCTGGCCTCCTCGCAGTCTAGCTTATCCACCCCCCTCCCGCTCTTCCTCGTTTTTTGCTTCCACCTTCTCTCTCTTTCTCTGTCTCTCTTTCTCGTTCGCCCCCTTGTTCTTCGCGCTCTTTCGCGCCCCCCCCCTCACCTTTCCGCGCGCTTTCCCTTTTCGCGCTACTTCCTTCCCGGCTTCGCGCGAAAGACTTTCTTTATTCGCCTCGAGCTATCCACCCCCCTCCCGCCTTCTCGTTTTCTCCACTCGATCTCTGGCTCTTCTTCTTTATTTTCTTCTTTTTTTTCTTCTTGCGCAGACACTTTCTCTGAATTCCGACTCTTAGCGTCATCTCTATCCTTTATTACTTCGAATAAGCGAATTGAATCCTTCTAGTTGGATAAAGTTAAACGAGGATTTTTTTCTTTTATTATATACAATTGATAATCTTCCATTTCAAATAATATCACGTAGAATCTGATACGCATATCAAAGTGATTTCTCTATACATGTAGAATAATAATTTTCTTAGGCGTGTGTGCACGTTCATGTTGATTAATCCAAATTAGTTTAGTCGAGTAAATTGCTACTTCGTTCGAGAAAAAGTGCGATTTTATCTTTATGTCTTAAGTGAAAAACTTACCGCAAACTTGGAGAGTTTCGTTGAAACTATTTTTTTTTTAACTAGCTTTTAATTAGTTACTTTTTTCCAAGTTTTATGTAAAATCTTGAAAAAAGTTTTTCATTTTTATAATTTATCCGAGACTTTCAACGCGAGCTACTCAAAACGTTATTTGCCCTTTTACGCATACAGTAAATTATTTGGCTCCGTTTAGACGATTTATCGGAGCATGATCGTAAGATATCGTTGGGTGAACAGCAAGTACGTAGAGATTGTTTTCTCCAATGCTCGGACTACCTAATGATTATATAACAGTAGCTTCACTCCTTTACAATTCAACGAGTTGCGAAAGCAAGAAAATTTCTCAGAAATGCCGCACATTCGACGGGGATTTTAATACAGTCCAAACAGTCTCCCTCTTATCGCAAGCATTGGCTAACATCCGTAAGCAACGATCGCCCATTTTCGAATAGGATCGATCCAAGGCATTTCCAGTTGCCCAGCGCGACACTGGCCCTTGCGCGCAATGACGGAACATACGTACACGGCGGCGCGGCGCGGCGCACCGCCGACGACAATCTCGCAGCGCGACAGAGCCCCGTCAACCGGGACCCCCCCCCCACCGGCTCGATTTCCACGACCGCCGCTCGGCCAGCGTAATTTGCTAAAAACCGAGCCCCTCTCTCCCCCGCCCCTCGCGACGGCTGGCTACTCTCCGACGCCTTCGCGGCGGGCGGGCGGTCGACGACGTCGCACCCCTAAACCTCGCACTCTACTCCTTTCCCCGTTTAACGGCGGCACTTTTATCCCCCCCCCCACCCCCTGCTTATATATAGACATACCGCGAGCGCGCCCTTTCTCTCGCGCGTTCCACGATTAGAGCGGCGCGCGGCGAGGGGGGGGGGTGGGCGGCGCGTCGACGCGATAACGACGCCATTTTTGCCGGCTTATAATTGACAACGCGCGAGCGGGCGCGGAGGATGGGAGTGGGGGCCCCCTAGCGCCGAGTCTCGAGCCTTCGATACGGAGATACGTCCCGCGCTGCAGCCGAGCGTTCTCTCGTCCTCCACCTTGCCCTTTTCACCGCGTTGAAACCCCCCTCCCCCCGCGGCGCGGTCTCAATCGCGCGGACGAGCGTTTTTCCGAGGCGCGCGCGCACCCGCCTCTCGCCCTCGTTTTTCTCGCTGCCGCCCCGTTCCCCGGTACTTCACGACGGGAATTTCGTCCGCGAGCGCGACCCAAGCCGTATCTCTCCCCTGCTCGCGTATTTCTTCTTCCTTGTATTTTTTTTGGCGCTCGTCGCGCTCGAAAGCGCCCGCCGAGCGCTATTATTCCCGCCGTGTTTATGCGCGACGGCACAAAGGGGCGAGGCGAGCGATAACGGCGGCGAAAGAGACGCGCCTTATATATATATATATATATATATATATATATATATATATATAGAGAGAGAGAGAGAGAGAGAGAGAATCACATAATAGAGATCGAGAGTAGAGAATCGCGATTTCTATTTGACGGCATCCGAGTGGCTACATCTCCGCGGCCCGGCGCCTCGCTCAATTTTTTTTCCGCCCCCATCCCCTCCCATCGTAGGTCATCCGAGCGTGATACGCGTCACGGCCATTGTGCGCGCTCTCTCACGCTCGCTTGATACATGCCGCACGCCGGATAAAAAGGCAATCTTTTCGTTGTCGCGCGTCGTGTACATAAATGTATGTATATATGTATGTATGTATATATATATGTATATATATATATATATATATATATATATATATATATATTATCCACGAATATAAATGCGAATCTGCGACGGGACGGGTATAACAAATGGTTCGTACGAGGCGGGCGTCTCGCGGAGTGACTTGCGAAACGGCTGAGGCTCTAGTATTATATTAACGAATATATTCAAATGCTGTTAATTGTTATTCGTAATGTATAAAATTACTCTTGAAAATAGCAGTTACGTTTTCATTCAATTTCTTCTGGCTTCGAATAGACGGCGAAAATGTCCAATCGACATTGTGCTTCGCAGTAGAAACATCCCGGCGATGTCAGACGTGACCTATAAGCCTTGGGAATGGGAATTGATTTCTGCCAACATCGGCATATTTTGGATTCTGAAACAGCGAAATTCGATGGTGTTTGCAGATTGTGAATATGGTGCTATTAGTCAGTAAATTCCTTTAATAACATCTTGTATGTTGTAACATAAAGTATCGAAGAGGCAAAAATAAGAAGATCCATCCAACTTTCAAATTATTTCCATTTATAATGTGTATATAGATAGCGATGGAATAAACTTCAATGTCATCTAGATCTACGCTATATAATGATAGCAATATTGAAAAGTGCAATTATGAAGGATCTAAAGTCGGAAACCAATTTGATCGAAATATTTTATACTATTTGAATATATGTATATAGCTAAGGATTAAAATAAATTGAAAATTTAATACAACTATCTGTAGCAATTTAAATGTCAGCTTAAAGAATATAAATTAATAATTAAAATTTTTTTTTTCAATTACGGAGACCTTCTTTCATTTTCATTTTTTTACGAACTTTATCAACTCAAAAAAGTCATGATCGAGATTAATTATTTCGTGTACGATATTTCGTGTACGAGTAGATTGACGAATTCATTATCGATTCACAATTTTATTCAGAATACCTTTATCTAGATGCAAGCTCGAAGTAAAATGTAATTCCATGTACAATAATTTAAAATTAGGCTACAGTTCAATGAAGTACAAACAAACGTTGAATTGAATACACGTATAATTGAAATAGAAACTGTATATTTCACTTTTGTACATAATACCCATTTTTTTTTTTAACAGAAAAAGCGTACAAAATTCCTATATCGTATTTTTCGATTCGGGCACACTATACCTCGTTTAAACGAACAGCTTCTATATTCATAGCGCAAATAGAAGCGTATAGGCGGAGCGAAAGAGAGATAGAGAGAGAGAGAGAGAGAGAGATAGAGGGCGAGAGACAGGGGGCAGGGAATGACAATGAACAACCGGTGCGGCCGGGGGTTAGAAAATGAAAAGCCGGGGGGGGAAAAAGCGCTCGCCGTACTGCGAATTCGCCGTACGCGCGTGTGGCTGAGCGCTCGTTGTCGTACGTCTGCGCGCCGGGTCGCGCGTTTGCTCTTTGCGCGCCTCCCCGGACAACGGTGACATAAAGGTCGCTCCTTCCCTTCCACCCCTCCCCCGTGACCTCCATCCGAACTTGCGCCGAGCAGCGCCAGCCGCGCGCGGGAGCGCAAAAACGAGCCGCGACGTCGAATTTCGCGCGCCCACGCGCCGCGGGCGGGGCGGGGGGGGCGGGGAGGGATGTTCGCACCCGCATGGGACGCAGCGGTGCGCGTCGATCGTCGTCCTTCGCCGCGGGACTGACGCTGGAATGGGGGCCAGACAAATGGATATATGTATATACGTACATACACACACGGCTACATGTGTATCCAGTTGCGTTGTGAATGTCGTTCTTGTCGTTTTCGTTACCACCCCCCTCCCACCCTCTAAATACGACTCGCGACACTTGGAAAATGCGACGGGCCGCTGCCTCGGCTTCCGCTGCCGCGAACGCGACTCGTTCGCACGGGACGCCGGAACGGTGCCGCCCAGAATTTTTCACATTCCACGTTGCCAAGCCGATTCGACGAGGCTCCCGCGGGCTTCCACGGCGCAATCGAGGCAGAACCCGAGACTCGCGCGCGCTGATTTTTGAAATTTTTCCACCGCGCGGGTTCGATTCGATCTTACTGTCGGGGGGGGGGGGATTTCCGGAGCCGATGGCTTCGTATTGGGAGGGGGGGGGGTCGATGATTGGTGGTGGCACCTGACCGGCTTCGCGGAGCTCGCGCGATTGGCGCGGTTTCGATTACGTCGATGTATAATAATTCTGTCGGGTAAAGAAAACTTCGTGGAGCGACGGGAAACTGAGGACGAGCACGAGAGTAACGGAGGCAGTGGCGGATCCGGGTAAGCCGGGTACTGCCTTGAGGTATCCGTCTGTGCAAGAATATTGGATTCAATTTTTTTACCACGGGTTTAAGTTGGAAACTATGCGAAATAGTAAATAAGTTTTTTGTACATAATGCACGAGCGATAATTCTCCATCGCTAAGTTAACGATATTCATTGCTTTATAGTATACGAAGAAAATTTTTGTGAAACAATTTTGAGTCTTATGTCACATTACGAAAATTAATAAGATTATGACGTAGATAAAAGCAGGAATATCAAAAGACAGAATTAGCTAAACATCATGTTGACTTTTTGTGATAGTTCAGTAATTTATCTTTCCAAAAAGTTTGAGAATATATGTTCCAACTGGCCGCACTTTATAAATTCGATGAGAATTGATTCACAGAACTTTAAACTATATCATTTTACAGATTTAATAAAAGAAAATAATTATTGATAATGAAAATCAAAAAGAAGATGTAAAAAGATTTTTCGAAGCTCGAATATTCAAACTAATCATAGAAAAGATATTATATTACATAATATATATTATGATATAATATATTATATAATATAGCAGAATATTTTCCATAAATCTGCATATTTTTAACCATAATTCTGGCATTTATGTATGGTTTTGAATAATTTGAAATACATAAAAAAAATAGATTACAAAAATCTTTATGCTACAGGATCGCTTCAATAGTTTTCCTATCATGCTTATTGCACACGACTTCTTCGCACTCGTCTCCGAGATTGAAATTATTACTTACCGAATAAATCTTTATAATTGCGATAGAATGCTCATAGAGCATTGTTACGATTACAATACTTTTAATAACTTATTTAGCATCAAATTAAAAAATGAACAATATTGTAATATCAAAATTAAAGCTTAATTTCGAATTTTAAACCGCAATCGAGTCCTTGCGTCGATCCCCTCGCCTAAAAATCCGGCCCGGTCCTCGTTGACGGCGCCTCGTTCATCCGACACTGGAGCTCGATGGCATTTCGTTCGACGATCCTCTCTCGAAGCTATAACTCGCGCACTTGTGCGGTCGTCGCATTAGAGCGATCGAGGCGCGGGGTGTTTGTTAAAATTTCATCGACAGCGTGTACGGCACCGAATCATCGAATGTCGAATGGGGACGGCGAGGGGGGGGGGAGGTGGGCTCTTCCGTGGCCGTTTCAGCACCGAGGCCGAATGTCCTTTGACATCGGATACGCGCGCATTAATTCATAATAGATGCTTTTAGAACCGGTGATTGGATTGATATTTCGTTATTGGAATTGAGGTTTACTTCCGGCCCGCGACGCAATTGGCTGTTCATTTGACACGATAACGGAAATTCCTCTCCTTTTTCCAGAATTACAAAAGTCTCGCGATTTTTACGCGGGCGCGTTATAATTTCTGCTGAAATTCGACATCCCGCTCGGATTTCGTTGTTATTATCGCGATTTTAACGGATATAGCGTGCTTGACAAGTTGTCGCTCGAATTTATTAATATAATACGAAAGTTTCGGATACGTGCGGTGATTTAATTTAAAATTTTACAAGAATAAAGGTTAAATTAAAAAATATTTGAGGTCAATGATGTACGTTCACGGCGAGCTGTTGTAAAGAGATAAGGTTGCATTCTCGTTTTTCGCGATCAATATTTCTTGTCATTCTTAATAATATATCGATCTTATTATAACATAAATTATATCGAAAATAAAATTCATAACTATCTAACCAAACGTATAGAAATTTCGCATGTGCGAGAATGATTAGAATTTAATTGAGCGTGAAATATGATTTAATTATTATGGCAATAACGACTATGGAGACTAGCCTAGAGGCGTTAGAATAGAATCGACGAATGCACAAAGTTTATCATATTGATTAAGCCTTGGCCGTGGGAATTCAACCTCAAATTCGCTCTTGCTCAAAAGACCAAAAAGAGAGCGACTTCATTATTATCAATTATATGAATTTCTGGACAAAAATCGAAAGAATTCCCGTGGGGGAGAGAACGAAGCTCGGGCAAATGTATCGGTGGAAAAGCCAGTCAAAGTAAAACATCGTGCCGTTCCTAAAAAACACGGCTCTTTCGCGAAAATGAATAATCTAATTTTCGAGCCCTTGTGCAGAAATGAAAGAACTTTAAAATTTAAAATCCCGGAATGATTTCTCTCGGGGGAAAATATTCGCTAATTCAATTCCAAAGGATTCATTGTTATAGCCGGCACGGATTTCTTCTTATACTTTTCAAATTTATTCAAAAGTACGAAAGCTCTTTTTCATTGAGCCATAATAATAATAATAAAAAAAGTTTACTAAAAAAAAAAAGAATTTATAAGATCCTTGAAGAAAGAAGGAAATATTATATTTGCGCGTATTTGTGCAATTTTCGAGCCAACGGAATTGCGCGGAAGCGGGGCGACTCGTAATACAGTTATCTTTTTCGAGACCGAACGTGGATTTACACATAGACGAAAGATTGCGGAATGGCGCGGATTCCTTTTTTTTCCCTTGGCTCTTTACAGAAGTTTCGAATTTAACCTCGCAAGTCGGCAGTATGCCGTTTAACATTGGAACGCGGAATTTCCCCGGAATATATGCACGGCATTTTTAAGCAATACGCGCGTTTGCGTGTTATTTTTGCCTTTTCTCACTTTCGACCGTACTTTTTTCTGTTTTTTTTTTTTTTTTTTTTTTTTTACCTTTTTTTTGGACTTCCGGGGACGTTAGTCGACGTTGGGGTGTCACGATTTTATAAGGTAGCAACAGGCTCGCCGTATTTTTCTATGTCCTCGCTTTAAACCGTTGAAATTTTCATGAGCTTCAAAGGGGCTTTTGGACTTTGACCGCGCTAAAGCGAAACACTCGATTCCGTGGAATAAGTGAGAAAGCTACT
Source organism: Sycobia sp. Sy_11 (assembly GCA_018907035.1). NCBI lineage: Eukaryota > Metazoa > Arthropoda > Insecta > Hymenoptera > Epichrysomallidae > Sycobia > Sycobia sp. Sy_11. The sequence continues at coordinate 1,896,785 of JACCIC010000028.1, forward strand.
TTACGTTTGGTTGCCGTTTAATGCGCCAACGCGACTTAAATTAAATGCGTAACAGAGGTGCGTGGAAAAGAAGCGAAGTGGGGAGCGAACGGTCAGAACTTGCGGATGAAAAGACAGTATAAGTTTCAAACATAAATAAGCCACGAAATCGACTTATCGTAAACGTGGCCATAAGTCTAACAGTTTTAATCAGCATTGGCCGATCGATAAGAATAATCATCGGAAAATACAGTCTTTTGACGGCTGTGAAATTCGAATATAAAAAGTAAATGATTATAATTTATAATTAACAGGTGAGAAATCGCCAAAATATTCAAATATACTTTTATGCTAAGACGGTGAGAATGCTTTATTCAAAATTTTTATCAAAAAACTATCCTTGCATATTGAAAGAAATTCGGTAAATGTCTGAAATGACGGCAATGATTTTTTTTTTCCGAAAAATGTTATTTTTTATACGTTTCTGTATATAAAATACACGTAATAAATATTGAAATATAAAATATGATAGAAAATTGTACAGAACCAATTTCAATGTACGGATTAGAAATTAATTAAACGTGATTCATTGATTTTTCATGTACTTTAATCAGAATTATTCCCGAATAAATTTAGATACTTAATATATTATTTTAGAAGTATGCACACTGGTGAATAAACTCTCAGAATTTACCAAGGACATTGCTACCGTATCGCGCTGAACAAGGTTTGAAATTTGTTAAAAATTGCATTCAGCTTACGTGGCTAATTTGCCAATTACGAAACTGTGGGGCGTCACGTTTAGTCCGATAATTAACTGACAAAAAATTACTCAGAATGTCAAAACAGCGCGAGAAGCCGAATAAAGAGCCCGATTTTCCGTCGCTCAATAGAGCGATAAGTCCCTCATTAATGCGAAAATAAGGTCGCGCTCGTGCCACTTGTGGCGCCCGCATTCTCCTCGAGAATTCGAGCGAGTGCGCCGCGAAAACGGAAAAGTAAAAAAAAAAAAACCGAGAAGAAAACGAAAAAAGAAAAGCAAACAAAGTAGCACGGCGAGGGCTCATTAAAAAAGCACACGAGAGCCAATACGGGAAACGCGCTGCGATCTCGGCGGGGGAGAGGGAGGGAGAGAGAGAGAGAGAGAGGGGGAGAGCGAGGACAAACAATTGAGTTGGGGTGGTGGGGGGGGGGCGCTGTTTCGCCACCCACGCTCCACCGAGCCGAGATACGCTTTTAGGCCGCTCGACGGCTGCGTTCTCGCACAGCCTCCCTCCCTTCGCTCCTCGCCCCTCATTCCTCGCAACCCCGCGCGCTGCTCGTCGGAGCGCGACGCCGCGCCGCGACGTGTTCGCGCGAGGACTCGGCGGTCCTAATGCGATGGGATCCAGCGCGTCGTCGGCTATTCGGCTCCGCCTCCGGGGGCTTACCCGCCTGTCCTCCCTCCCCCCCTACCCCCGCCCCACCCCGCCCCGCGGCCCGTCAGCCCATCCGCGCCAGTCCTGGCCGATCCGCGTTGCCGGGGTCCGGGCGGACACGGCAAATTATTTAGCGTAAGCTTCTTTGCGCCGGGCGAATTCATAGTGGGCGCAGCTGCTGCTTCGCGCGGCTCGATTCGCGGGCTGGGCGTCGGGGATTGGGGGGGGGGGATCGGGTAAGTAGTAACAGGAGCGTCGAAAGAGCGACCGAGTCGCATTGGGCTACCTGGAAGGACGTTGGAATGCGCGAGAAAAAGGAGAAGGGATTGCAGGGACGGAGCTTTGGCAGCTTCTGGTTTCGCCGGTTTTCTTTTCCTCCACCCCCTTTTTTTATTGGCTTTACCGAAGCACTGCTTCGCTATCCTGGCGGACGAGGGGGGGGAGGATAAATAATGTATGAAACGGCGTGGACTGCATAATCAGTGTCGATACACCGAACGGGGGCGAGCGGTCGTTTCCACCGAGAGCGTTTTACGTCTTCGTTTCTTTTCTTCTTCTTCCTTTTTTTTTTTTTTTTTCTTTAATGCCCGAGTCTTTTAGAGTAACTAAAATCCTTTTATATCGTACATTTACGCGCCGAATTATTCATTTGGTTCAATAAAAGCTTTGGACGGAAAATGCGCGTGTAATCAAAATAAAATTTACACGACAACATAAAATAAATATCTTACGGTTTATGAAGCACTCTGTAGGACAACGTAGGTAATAAAAGTTTTTACGGATTATGAAAATATTTCTTTTAAATATAACTATGTATCAACACTCTTTTAATTCTCCCAGATTTTAGTCCTTTGTATTTTCTAAATACATGCGGATTTCTAGAACTTAATTCGAAAAAGTTTTTTTTTTTTATCGAAGTCATGAAATATTATTCTTCCTTCTGAAATTTTTACATAAAAATTGATTAATATTGAAATTCAACATAACTTTTCATTTTTCTTTTAACGATTTTCACACTTATATTATTTTTATTAAATGAAAAATCATTTTGCATAAAAGTTGTATATAAATAATTTATTGTTCTTTTTTTAATTTGAATATATTTTCCATATTGTTGAATTTTATTGCTTGATGATGATTAATATTTTGAATTTCGAGAATGATAAGAAAGTTATTAAAACGATTCGTGTTTTAAATTAAAAATTATGTTTCTTAATTTAACGTTTCTGGAAATGAGTACTTGAAATTTGATTGAAATATAAATGACGATTTGAGTTTTTGCTCGCATTTGTGTTTTGGGAAAAAATTATAAGCCTCGAAGAAAGATTGAGGGGAGGGGGGCGTCCAAGTAATAGTAACCCATTCCTTCATTTGTTCCCGACTCGTATCTAGGCCGCCTGGAAGTGAGCTTGACTCGACTTTTAACATTATTCGGCTCAATTCTTGGCTTGGCAGTTTGCGCGAAATTTAAGTCGAACGACTCGTTTTGCTTTTCGAACGCTTACTGGGTAATTTTACCATTAAACATATTTAGACTTAGACGCTGTGCTACATACTTCTCGTCCCGGGCAAAATACCGATATTTATACTCGCGTTATAATGATTTTTACCAGCGTTCGCGTAATATCTATAAATATTAAAGACACGAAAGCAAGTCTTCGGTATTGGTCGTTGGCCGTGGCTTGCTTACACATATTGCAAGCTTCGCCGTAGCTCTGATTGAATGGAAAATACGTGTCAGCCGAGTCGAGATGGTTTTAATAAACATCGATCGATTCTTGAAGCATTCGTCACGGTAGCGAATGGAGAAACGATCCCGACTCGGCTCCAATTATCCGGCCCGAATGAATTCCCGTAGTTCCGTGGTCACGTTTTTCGTCGCGCGCCATTCGGTCGGGGCACGCGTCGATCATGCGGAAAAATTCGCGACGTCCTTCGAGGCCCCCGTCGCGAGCAATTGTTTACGGGCAAAGATTCGCCCTCACGCTCCATCTCCGCCTCCGTTGCCGCTGCTTTACTTCGACGTGTACGCGGTGCGGTCGAGGGTGGGGGGTGGAAGGGAGGACGAGCTCCCGTCTCTTCGCCGATCGACGACGACGAAGACGACGGCGACGACGGGGACGACGATGATTATGGGGCTTAAAAGTCGCTCGGCAAAGGGGGACGTTAATTGCTCATCTTGGCGCATTTTACGAGCGACTTTTATTGCGTCCAATATGAGGGGACGAGGCGCGGGACTATCGCGCTCTCTCTCTCTCTCTCTCTCTCTCTCTCTCTCCCTCTCTCTTTTCGTTCCTTTCTTTCATCTTTCTATTTTATACACTTGCAGATAGTCGCGAGACGCCCCGTCGGACGGGGAAAAGAAATTAATTGCGAACGTCAACCCCTGTAGTGTACGCGGTATAAAGTGCAAGGCCCCCGGGCGCGGCGGCGGCGGCCGGGGGGGGGGGTGGGGTGGGAGCTTTTTCAACTCAATGGGAAATAACTTATTAACTTTGATGAAATTTTGCGGGGAATTAGGCGTAGTCGCTTCGTCTCAGCCTTGATTAACGAATTCCGTGCTTGTAAAGAATTCTTCCTCGCTCGGGCCTGTCCGCCTCTCCTGGCGCTTCACCTTCCGTTCATTCGTTTATCAATTTAATGCGTCAACTTTCGGCCGAGAGTACGGCCCGTAAAGATCTTCGAACCTCTCCGCGAAGTTTCAATTTCGCGGATATCAAAGACGGCCCCCTCTATTCATGGATCGAAATTATAATCCATTCATTTAGCATATTGTCATTGCGTCGGGTCTTGGGAGGCGCCACGTCGGACGCGGCGCGCGGCCCGTTGGTTTATTTGTTTCCCGCCACCTCACCCCTCCCAATGGGAAAAGCCATGTATCGCACGAAAATCCCCAACTTGTCCTCGAGTGGCGCTCGCGACCGGCTCAATGGTTACTGTTGCCAGAACCAATCGTCATGCGGGCCCCGCATCGACAACCAAAACGCGCGTACGCAATTTCAATATGATTACAAGTACACGCGATATGATCGGTTTGGCGTTGAAATTTCGAGGGGGTTTCGGTCGCGTCAACGTCAGAGCCCTGTGCGCCGCCGGCCATCGTCTGGTCTACATCGACAGAGGCCAAAAGAATATAATTCTGTCAGTGACCACGAGCGCGCGCGATTGTCGGTGGTAATAGAGGCGGTTGAATTTGGAATAGTGCAGGTTACAATCCGGGAATTCGATATATATATATATATATATATATATATATGTATATGTATACATGTATATGTATATGTATATATGTATGTATGGATGTACGTATGTACATACCGTACCCCGTCGTACTGGCCTCGTTTTATACTGTTTGACGCGATTTCGTGAATCGAAGCCCATTATCGGGCATTGCTACAATGCGCGATCAGCAAGCAGAAGCAGTGAGAATGTTTGCGCTCAATAGGGTGTAAATGGAATGCGATTATCGTCGTCGCGGGGTTTTTTTTTTTTTTTTTTTTTTTTTGTTGTTAACTTGAAAAGCGCGAGGGAAAGGCTAAAACGAATGTCGAATAAGGAAGGAAATATACAGTATAATATTTTATACAAGCATAACGTCCTTAAGCCGCCGTTAATCAAAATGAGCGCCGCGCATAATGTGTATACAAATAAATGGCAAAATCAATTATTTTAATTGCCACGCGGCGGCAGTTTTAGAATTAATTATGAGGAGTAATTATGCAAAGTTCTCGCGCGCCGCTCGCAATACACGCGCGAACCGAATGGAATATTTTCCCAGCGTATACATTCCTATGAATTAATTATTAATGTAGCGCGCGTATTTTATCTTTAACCGTTCGTATATTAAATCCTAAATACGATTCGAACGATATCGTTCCTTATTTCTGTCTCGGAGTTACGCTACGGTCTTCAATTGAATTAATTAATTTTATTCAATTGAAATATCAGCGTCAGAGTCTTGAAATCAATGTGAATCCTTATCAGCTTAAATAGTTCTCTTTTTCTTCGGCGCAATATCAAGACTAGCGAGGGCTTTTAACTTTCGTGATTTAATTTATGCGAAGTGGGGGAGGAATTGGTTAAGTTCGGTGAAGATTATCAAAAGTTTGGACGTGTATATCACGCTCGTGCCATAAATCTATCTGTTTTAGAAATATACTTTAATGGATGGACTTTCGATCCATGGCGTTATTATGAATGATGATAAAATTTGAAAATATCGAGTCTACTAATCACTTGAAAAAATTTGAAAAACTTTCGATTCGATTAAAAGAAAAGCGGTCGTGTCAACTTTGTTGAAATTTTTGCACGAATAAATTACACTTAATAAATAAATTAATATTTATATAGATTTCAATCATTTGATCTTTTTTGAATTATTTATTATTGTACCCCACAAAGGTATTCGTAAATTTAAATTATTCATGCTCACACTCGTAAAGAATTTATTTGTTATTATTGTTTATTTACATTAAAACATTTTAACGTCGAACGATGATTGATTTAATTATTTATTTTAATAAGTCAATTTTAATGCGATACCTTCGCGTGTTAGCAATAGCCTTTTATCATAGAAATCGGAAGCCTAAAGAATACATTTCGACCTCAGTCACTGCACAGTTCTACAATGCTGGAAGCCATAAAAGTTTTAGTAACTGTGAGTTGTTTCCGAAGGATTTTTTTTTTTGTTAGAAATCAAAATTGAACTCGGAATCGGCTCATCCGATTATCACTTTTGTGGTAGTAGTTGTAATAACATACCTTATTTGTTGTCAATGTATTGGTCAGTCTAATGGACTTAAAATCTTTAGGGGATTTTCCAAAATTAGATAATTATTTTTTAATACTAATAAAAGTAGTGAAAAATTACTAGATTATTACTGAAAAATTCACGTTCTTTTTTGTGTATCCTATTTTGATAATAAGGTTGATAAATGATTAACAAGAAAGGATCTCTCATTCATCGCGCATCTTTAATCTTTGCAGAATGAGATAATAATAGAGAAATTTCGACGAGGATTAGGCTATCTATCTTATAATAAAAGTAACGTAGAAATACAATTATAGGTGAATATCGGCGCGGAGTACTTAGTACTGAGAAGAGGTGGTTGAACGGAACAGAACAACGGTTACTCTTTACTCTTGGCTCTTTCTCTCTCTCTCTCTCTCTCTCTCAAGTGATTCTATTGATCGTAAGTATGCTTCTAAACTAATAAGCACTGAGTTTTGAAAATTTGTACTCTTTGCTGAGATTTTCTGTTCATTTCGCCTAATTTTCATTCTATTGAGCGCATGTAATTTCTGGCTTCGAAATTTCCATTATTGTCATTTAAATATCGCGCATACTTTACTTTTGTCAAATAAATATAATTAACGTTTGCGCGTCATTCTACAAATTTATGTTCATTTTAATTTTTGGCCAGACTTTGTATTTATTAGAAATTTCCAGTTGAGAATTCAAAGGGCAGTAATTGCATTCTTGAAGGTAGAACAACTTCTTATCCAATTGCGGCGCGAAAAAGTTATTAGCCCTCCAAATAAATTTACCACGCCAAAGTACATCTGTTCGAGTTGAATATTCAAGCTGGATTCGCCCCGAGTTTTGCACGCTGAAAGTTTTAAGGTTCGAGGTCTCGCGAAAAGATGCAAAACAGTAGCGCGTCAAAGCAACGCCCTTTCTATTTTTTTCCTTTCCTTTTCTTTTTTTCCTTGTATCGCACGACGCGGCTCATAAATATACATGAAATTTCGAGCAGAGCCTACAAGATTTCGTTGTCCTATCAGTGGCAAGATGTACCGCCGGGGGCGTTGCTGCTCGGTTCGTAACGCAGAATCAGAACTCTGCAATTCTATTAAAAAATTATCTTCTGTCCATCATTTTTGCTCGATCGGCCGTCAATGAAATTTCGCCCCGTGAAACTGTCGAATCGTCCAATTCATTCGGCGCACCGGGAATCGCGGGGTATAATTCGCTCGGAGTTTTTGCCTTTACGTCTAATTGTATACTATTTGCCCGGCGGCATGTTTCACCCGAGTAAGAAAACGTATTTGCGACGATTGTGCTTTAATAATCTCGACAAAACTTTCGCCGTTTATTACCAATTAATTAGCGTCAGCGGAGAAGCGTCGTTAGCGAAAAGTGGATATTCGCTCGCGAAAAACGAAGAAGCACGCTCGTTGGCCATGGGAAAGGGAATGCCATCGTCGCGAAGACAATACACTTTGGTTCTAAATCGGAGAAAAACAGTATTAAATGCATTCAAGAGTTATGCGCCGAGATGAAGAGCATTAAATGCCAATTTATGTAGCGTAATAAGTTTCTTGATGAATTTTGTTAAATATCAGAAAGCTATAAAAATTCACGCGTCTACATTGTTAACGATTTGTATGTGAGAATTTCATATATTGATATTTTTTAATTTTTAAACTGGATTGATTTCATCAACAGTCATAAAGAAATTTATATGTTCATTAACCTTTAAACGCAAAATTTCACGCACGGATCCCGGCGAAATACCGTATCAAATCGTTTTAATCTTTCCCGGCGGAATATTAAGTGTGGTCGTAAAATTTCATTAGAATATTTTAACTAGCTATAGCTCGCCGGCTTAAGTATCCACTTATCCACTTTATTTTTTAAATACGTTTTTAAAGATATTTTTCAGTTAATAAGCAGAGCAAACCAGACGAATTAGCTAAGTAAATAATATTATACGCGATTGCCGAAATACCGAGTAAAAAATATCTTAACCGAGATCGAATAGTTTTCAGTAGACACGTCAATATTTGGTCAGACGGCGAGATTTTCTTACATCGTCCTATTTTGCGAACTGGGAACAATCATGATAATCTAAACTTTTCCATCGACGAGAGAAATGTTTGATTATCGTTATAAACAAATTATTTGTATGTAACAAAACACTTAGCTTTTTATAGGGTATCGGGTAAAATTTTATTCAAAGTCTGTGTGCGCGAATATCCAATGCTTGCCGAGTCGATTTTTATTGTTATTTTCAACGCGAAATATAACGTACGTACAGATTAAAGTCGATACGACCGAAGTTGATTTCCATCATTTCGTACTTCCAACGGTGCTGATAAAAAATTTAGCGTCGCGCGCGCGCGCGCATTATTCCTCAATCGATTCTCTACTTAATGAATCTTAACGATCTCGCGCCCATCATTGGCAAAGCCGTTTTATCAAACAACACCGACTAATCATTCCTGGGACACCGCGTTAAAATCCAAATTTTCCCGGCTAGCTCGAATTCCCGGCGATTTGCCAATTGTATCCCGGATGACGCCCGAGCACCCGGGCTGATAATACATCCACTTGCGCGCAGCTCTCGGGAAAATCGAGGCTTCCTACCGCGGGGGACCGCGCGAAAAGACGGGCCGCGAGCGTCGGTGGATCCGAGGGTAGCGAGGGCTGGCGCGCGGGCGAGGCAGAGAAGGGGTCGACGCAATTACTGCGTCGTAAATGATTAGATCGGGGCGGTGGGCGGGGGGAGGGGTATGGGTCGCTCGTCGTATCGCGTCGATGGGGGGGGGGGGGAGAATGCATGCGAGCGGTACCGTTCCGGTCGGTGAAGATATAGAATATCGGCGTTAATTGCCAATCAGTCGTGCGCTTGTTATGTAAAACGCTTTGTGTTTTTTATTTTTATTTTTTTTTATTTTTGTTGGATGCCGGAGAAGAGCTATTTTAATTACCGATCACTCGAATACTACTTAAGTTTCAGGAAAAAACGATCGATTTAGCGCAGCTCGAATTTTGCTTTAATTAAGATATTTAACGACTTTTACGGTTCATCCCGATCTCTGGATCGAATAAGAGAATGACGAATAGTTGACGAATTTTCAGAAAATAGCTAAGCTGATAATGGAAATAGATAGTTGACATGAATCTTTTCAGTTTAATTTCAACAAAAGCTCTTTCATTTCGCTTTTATTTACTTAAAGGTATGGAAAAATTTAAATAAATACAGGCCGTTATAATAATCTATTTGAATATGTTATATAAAATTATATTTTGTACTTTTTGCGAATGATAAGCGCCAGTACGTCGTGAAAAAAGTTATATTATTACTTTCATTTCCAACAGTGGACACTAGGTTTTAATTTAAGTAATGTGTTTAATTTCACTTATTTTTATTATTGAAATTTGCTTGCAATATGACTAAAACGAATGTAAAGAAACACTACTCTCTGTGTAATTTTTCGAAATCCGTGAGATCTGATATTTCGTCCATTACGTATATGCATTCTTTTTTTTTTATCTTTTTCATTTTATCTCCATTATTACGAAAAAAAATTTGATGACGCTAGTAAAAATGATGTACAATGGAGCTTTTCAGGAATCGGTATCATAAAATATTTTCACTTTAATCTCTACATCAATTGCGTGGGATTATTTTGGCAGATTTTTTTTTTTAATTCTTTATTAATTGTGACTTTGATTATGACGTCAAATAGTCTCTTTTTTCATATTTATTGACGATAAAATTTATCAATGACGATTTATCAATACTGAAATGCCCGCTACGAAATTTAATAGTTTTCTGATAAGACCTGGCGGTCCTAGAAATGTAGGTGCGTTTTTTCTCAATATTTCAAAGAGCTACAAACTCCTTCGAAATATGGTTTGCAAGCATTTCGATTAAATCTTGAAGGGACCTTCATTTACTCAATGGACATTTAATCCGAATATATTTCTCAATTCTCCTTCAAAATCCGCAGCTGTTGCCTTTCATTCATCGTTGCCTAATCGTCGTCGATACCTCATAATCAAAATGTCCTCATAATTTCGATGCTATTCGACGGACCTGCGCAGCCGCGCTCTGTTTTGTTTCTCCGTCACCTCAAAGACGCCGCCGCTGGCCCGATCGCGGTTACCACACGCGTGGCCGGCCCAACGAGAGACAACCAGTCCCCTCCCCCCGCCCCGTCGTTTTTTTCGGTTCAGATAGACGCCTCGTCGCCCGCCCCCTACCCCCGCGGCCGCGGAGCCCACGGGCCGAACAACCGCCGCCGGCCGCCCGGCCGTTAACACCGGAAGCATTAAATGCACCGCGAGCGCTCAAAGCTCTTGCCAGCTATATATATATATATATATATATATATATATATATATATCCCAAACCTCCGTCTCTTTATCTCGGGGCGCTCCCGCAACAAAGCGGGCACCGCGGCTAGGGCTGCGTGCGGTACGATGCGGTGGTGGCGTTCCCCTCGCCAGCCGCGACCGAGTATGTATATATATATATATATATATATATATATATATATATATATATATCTAGAGAGACGCAGGGGGAGAGATGGGGGAGAGAGAGAGAGAGAGAGAGAGAGAGACGGACGGTGCGCGCGAATAAACACGAGACGGCCGAGGGCGGGGGACCGACGGCGGCGGGTGGCGGGAGGTAGTGCAGGGAGTCGGTGCCGCCGCTCGCGCAGGCGTGCGCGTGGCCGCGCCGTCGGTGGCGGCGCGCGGCGCGCGCCACCCTCGCGCTCGCGGGCAGTCGGGAGCGCGGCGCGGACCGACAGCCGTGCTCGTTCCTCCCTGCGCACCGCGAAGCCGCGGACCGGGCGAGATCGCGCGCGTCGTCGTTGGCTCGGGTGCCGCGCGATAGATCGGCCGAGGTGGGGGCCGGCGGCCTTCCTGGATCGGCGTCCCGTTGAGCAGGTTCGCCCGTCGAGACGGCCTTCGGCCGTTTGGTTGTGTGTTTTGGGACGAGGTGGAGCGAGCGAGGGTTCTGTTTTTTTTTTTTTTTTTGTTTTTTCTCCCAATCTCGGATGTCACGTAGGATGCCGGGTCGTGGTAAATGGTGAGGTCATGTAAGTGTTTAATGCATTAAGCAGCGGATTTCCTTGTATTATTTAGTTTGCTCTTGCGTTGGCAATTATTGAAATTTTCTATATTTTTAGAAAGGCTCGATTAATATTGCAATATAAAATATTACGAATTTTTTATTTATATTATTATTTTCTAAAACAGCTTAAATTCATTAATTTGCCCAATGAAGTTCAAAAATTTAATTCATAAAGCTATAAATCAATTATAGGAAAAATATAAAATATTGACTGTAGAGTGTGTTTTTATGGTTATAATGAGAAATGCGTTATACTATATACTATTAAGGCAAAAATTTCTGACATTCAGTATACCTAACGATTTCGTGTTATTTATATAATACTTAAAAAAGATAGAGAAGTTATGCAAATTTTATTATTATAGGTTTTTCTATATATATATATATATATATATATATATATATATATATATGATTTATTTTTTTAATGCCGCATCTTTCTTTCACACACACACACACACACACACACACACGCACGCAAACATGCGCACACACTTGTATGTATAGTGGATAAAATGGACGGTTTCTGCTATCGTGGACTCGGGTAAATATTTTTTGAAAATTTCGAAATGACAGAGACCCGGACTCGAGTGTTTGAGCAGCCACGTCTTTCTAAGTAAAGTCCGGCGTTGATACAAGTAAACAAACCGCATGCTTTCTCGGCGCTACGTTTCTGCGGGCACCGCTTTGATTAATTCACTCTTTTATTCGTTATCCGCACAGCTTATTTTTATAATCTCTCTTTCAGCGGCCATAAATATATCCGCTAAAAGTAATTGAGCTATTTGCATTCTTTCCCGCTGCGGCTCGAAATTATTTTATTGGTACTTTTTCCCTCCCTCGCCCCTCTGTCCCTTATCGGCGCGGTATTAATAATTTTATACTGTACCTTCCTAATGTATGCGCGTTATTATCGCCCCCTTTATCGCGCGATGAAAAATGAATTTCGAAAAAAATAAAAAAGAAGAAGAAAAAAAAAATTATTAAGCCATTTTCACCGCTTCATAAATATTTATAAGATTACCTCCCCTGCCGCTCGCGGGATTACTTAATGATAATGCTGTATTCGTGACTCGATAAAGGGCAGTTATTTACAGTAATCTTACGCGGGCGGGTCTTGGTTGTTAGCGCATAATGTTGCCGTTAAATATATTCCATGCATAAAAGACGGCTAATTAAAAGTAATTTCGAGTTTTTAACGAGCGTCCAATCCCCCACCGCCGCTCCCCTTCGGTAACTAAAGAAATGCCGCGAAATTCTCCATCTCTTTTCGCTGAAACGCTCTTCGAGCTCCCAACGTCCGAGTCTCGAATTATTGCCCCGGCTTCCGAAGCCGCAGCCGGCCTCGCGGACGTGCGGAGGTTGGACGCGTACGCGACGTCCACGAGGCGCGTTCGAACGACGAGCGATTGCACCGAGGCAGTTGCGCTGGGCGGCTCGATCATGAAAGAGCGACGAGCGAGCGCGGCAATAATTATTATTTCCAGGCCGCGCGCCGCTCGCCTCCTAGACGCTTGCACGTGGCTAATTTTTGTTCTTTTAGACTTTAGCATTATTTCCGGATTATCCGGGGAGTGTACGTGTCGGCGACTCGCTAAAAATCGAATCCCGTCCAAAGGCAGGGCGCGGGCAGCGCGTCTCTTTCTTCGTCAATCCGCGCGTACGAAGCATATAAATCAAGTCCGGGCTGCTGCGCGCTTCCAGCCAGTAACGGCGTCCCCGGCGCTACTTTGGGAATATTTATCGCGTTTCAGGCTGGCTAACTCGAAACGCGCGACTGACAGCCGACGAATCGAGCGCGAGTTCACCGGACTGCGAGTTCAAATGTAAACAGGACGACGAGTTCCCGAATGCGCGCGGCCGTCAGTTTTCTCCGCGGTAGCTTTGACGGAAGTATTTTATGTGCACGTAGTTCCCTGTTCTGTTTTTCCAATTAAGCTACGATTTTTTTTTTCGAAGTCGTCTGTCGAAAAGCAGAGGGGCAATTTCGCAATTCATGCGATTGTCGCATTAAAATTTATAAAGCCGCGTCAGTTATGGCGTTTACGAGAATTCGAAAAGCAAAAAAAAAAAAAAAAAAAAAAAACAAACAAACTCATACGAGATAGGCGTAACGGACGCACCGAGCTTCGTCGTGCCGGAATGGCGAGCGGGCGATAATAATCTCCCATGTCAGATGGCCTAATTTGTCACGTACAGCAAGTGGGCGTACGTGACGATGTATAGATCGAGAGTTTTTTTTTCTCTTTTTTTTTAACCGATCTGAATTTTTCGGGCCAACCGTATCGCATGTATAAATCTTTTTTTTTTTTTTTTCTCGTCGCCTCGTCAACGAATATGCGCCTACCTTTCCGTATTTCAATTTAAACTGTATTCAGTTGGAAAAATTTAACGAACAATATTTTTAGCTTCGCGGGCTAAAGCTCGCGCCCGTACGACCCGCGCGCCAAAGTGATACGAAACGAGATTATTTTGGGTCTGCGTGTATTAAAGTAGCGCGTAGTTGAAAAAAAAGGAATTACTCTAAAAAAAAGCTTTCAATATATATGTATGTACATATATATATATATATATATATATATATATATATATATATATCGAAAAAATATCGTTTGACGTACACACTAACGAAGCGTAATATGGTAAAAATGACTAGTGATGGGACAGAAAGAGAAAAACGATAATATAAGAGGGATGAGAGAGAGAGAGCAAATGAGAGTGACAGATAGTGAGGGGGTAACAACTTCATTAGCGTGCGCTTTATAATTATGTCTTAATTATATTATACGAGAATCATGTCAATAGAAAAAATTTTCCTATCGTGCTGTTTGAATTATATAGAATTAAAAATTAAAATAGGTAAATATTTAAATAAAACTTTAATATGAAAGTAATTAAATATTAGAACCGTAGAATCTTTAGTCGACTAAAAGGCCAATTTTATTTGAATCATATTTAGACGGATTGTTAAAAATTCACGTCAATTCCCGCGTAAACATTTTATTAATGAGAGCATTAATTCCATTCCCGATATTTTTTTTTTCGACGTACTATTTTAAATTAATTAATAACTAGAAGAACTCAATTCCTCTATCGCCTTCTGTATAAATACATAATTAAACCAGATTTTATTAACTTAATTAATTTATTTTATTTAATTTTATTAATTTTATTAAATTTTCATAGCATTTTGAAATGAAGTAATTGATACAAAAATCAGTGTCACAACAAATTTGATCCACGTTACCAAGGATTTTATTTAATATTTATTGGGAATACCAATAATGGTAAAAATTAAGCGAATTAAATATTTGGCTAGTTTCACGAGAATTCACGGCTCTGATTATTTCACAGCGTTCGCGCTATATGCGTATTTACTATATTTTCGACTGTATTTGCAACTCTTCGCTCGAGCAGCAAAGTCGTGTATTTGTTTATACGTTATTAGAACAAACGACGGACTTTCGTTCCCAAGACGATACTCGAGAACGCGAATTTTTTCCGTCTCGGTAAAACAAAAAAAAAAAAAAAAAAAAAAAATACGCCGCGTCGTTATCTTTGGTACCCCGAGGGCAGCCGTTGCGTTAATTACCCGGAATCGGGTAATTAACCAGCGGCGAAAGAAAAACAATTGCATCGCCGCGAAGTTCTTTTGTAACTTTATCATCTCGAGCCCCCGGCCGCACGTGGCGTCCGTTAACGTAACGATCGAATTATAAAATAACCCGACCCCTTAACAAGTCCATGAAACAGGTTTTAATCCATCACCGAACTTCCTCTTTGGGTAACTGTTACCATTCCCTAAAGGGCGGAGTAAAACTAACTTTGGCCGAAGTTACATATATATATACATACACATACTCGTATATACGTATTAGTTCTCGGTCGCTTCCTCGGTTGCTTCCTCGGGCGCTTCCTCGGCCGCTCTCTCGGTCCCAGACCTACACTCCCTGGTTGGATATTTTCTCTTCCTTCGTCCTTCCCTGCCCTCCGCCCCCTACCATCCCGCACTGTTGTACATTCATCTATCGGCGCATCAGACGGTCGCGCGTCGAGATAATGCATTGGGAACGCCGGGCGTTGCTTCGATAAAAGCCCCCGAGATTATTTGCCTCGAAAATCGAGAAATTCCGCCGGGCGGGCGAGTAAAATGCCAAAAGCCCCGGGCTTTGACGGGGATTTGACGGTAATTGCGAAATAACGAGGGGGAGAAATTTTTAACCGTATTAAAAGGTGTCGCGCTGAATTTCTCATTTGCAAACAGTCGACTCCCGGGCGTACAGTCGAAGCTATTAGATGCAGTTTCACGGAGCTTGAAAATTTTTTAATATTCGACGAAAACAGGAGACGGGGAGAGTGGGTGGCGCTGGCAGGCCGAGAACGAGAGATTGACGTGGCGAACGGGGGAGAGAGAGAGAGAGAGAGAGAGAGAGAGAGAGAGCAAGAGAGCGAGAGAGCTCTTATAAAAAGAACAGAAATAGACAGACTGTTAGCGCCTGTTGTTGCGCTGACACAAAAAGCCGTTAATCGCGAACTAAACATTGCGCGGCCCAGTTGACTTTTCAACGAGAGGTCTACGGGTATCTGTATCGATTGCTCTCTTTATCCACGACTAAACCGAGAGAGAGAGAGAGAGAGAGAGAGGAGAGAGAGAGAGAGAGAGAGAGTGGCATCGGCGTTTCGATGGCCGATTCGACGGGGGCATATTTCGCGCTTTTTCTTTCGAGCGATTAGCGGTTAGCCGCGCTCCCCCCCCCCCCGTCACACCGCCACCAGCTCCGCAGCCGCGAATACGAGCTTTGAAATTTCGATGGCTTTCACGGTCTTCGCACGTGCTCTGTGGAACAGTTGGTGCCGGGTTTTGCCTTCATTGATTCTACCTACATTCCTTCTGCTCTTTTGTCATTATTGCGGTCAGGCTATTTCCTTTGTCCTCGTTGGAAAATTATTACTTTCTGGAATTTATTAGTTCGTCCAATATTTTGATTGTTGTAGTTGTTTTGAAAAAAAGAAATAGTTACAATTTTTTTCTGTAAATCTCGATGAATAATTTTTTTTTCCTTTATAAAATTACAATATTCTTGGTGGAAATTTCATAAATGGACGTACCATTTAAAATAGAGATAAAGTAGCCGGCAAATTTATAAAATTTTTAAATTATTATATACTCATTTACAATTTATATTTAAATGAAACATGTAAAATTATTCCGTATCGGTGAATATTCTACTATCGTATAGTTCTGTAAATGCTATCGCGGCATTTTTGAAAAAACAACAAACACTCAAGCATGTATCTTAATTGTAAATAATTCATTAAATTCTCAATCGATATTTGTATTTATTTTGAATATATAATTAAATTATTTAAGATATCTAGGCTGGAACTCGCTATGCAAATTATAAAGTTGGAGTTATGATAGATACGAAATTATTGCATTTTTTATGTGTAACGACAAATATAGGAGAACAGAAATCAAAATAAAAGCGCACGATTTTTCTTATAATTAACGTATCATAATGATATTTAATTTATTGTTTTATTAAAATAATTCTATATTTGAGAGAAATAGTAAATCTAAATTATAAAGCAGAGATAATAGTGGCATAGTGCTACAGAAAATTCTGGCTTGCATTTGTTTTCTGCTTTCCTTCATCGAAATTCGGCTGGATTTACACGGATTACCATAAATAGCCGATTATTTGTCGACCTTTCAAAAATGAGTAAAAAACTATTTGCGAATAGAGATTAAATATAATTTTTTCCCGAACCCTTATTCCTTCATTGATACCGCTGAGAAAAAGAAAGATTTTCTTAAAAAAGAAAATCTTCAGATTATGCAATTTATATACACATAAATATCCAATTTAATTAAAATTAAGTAATTACTGCCAGTATTAATGGGAGATATAACGTGATAATTTGACCCATATTTGTTATTCGAAAATCGTGGCTATTCCATGCGAGCTAGAATATTTTTTCTTAACAATTCGACCTTAGATGTTATTATTTCGCCATTTGATTTTTACGTAATGCTATCCTACAAGAAGTGCTCGAGATAATGAATATACGGCCATGATTAATATTTCAATTTTTTTTTTCAAGAGCGAATAAACGAGTTTCTATGCGCGTACTATGAGAAAGACATTCCTGCGTACTATTTGCCATACGCTCAGTTTCCGGTAACATTTCCATTCCACCCGCTAAAATGTAAACCACGAGACGACGATGAATCTTCTCGTTCTCCTCTCGTCATTCGCGAAACTTACGAAACTAATGCGCGCAAAAGCCGACAACAGGGCAAAGCACTCGGAGAACTCGTCCTCCTTTAATAATTTTTCAGGCAGCCCGGCGCCGAGACAACGCGCCGCCCCCGTCGGCCGCGCGCAAATCCAAAGAGGCCGTTTTGGCGCATTCCGCGCGGCCGTTTATCTTCGTCCCGCGACCGGCGGGCGGGTCGGACTCGCGACGGCTTTCGCGCGCAATCGTACCCGACCGGGAGACGCGAGCGCGCCCGTCCATTCGTTTCCACGGTAATTGGACATTTTCGCCTGTGACCGGGATGGCTCGACGAGTCGTCCCGCGCTTAAAGTACCCCATCGCCGCCTCCCCCGCCCCCGAACAACCGGTATTATCCGAGCGTTCGGATGACGCCGAGGCAGTCTGCATTTTGTACGCGAACGCGCGGGTCGCGTGAAAAACTTTTTCCTACCCGGGAGAGAACAATACGCCGCCGTGAGCGAGCTCGTCGCTGTTACGGCAGCCGGGACTCGTTGTTGTCGATATTTTTTTTTTTATTTATTTTCTCGCGAAAACGCGAGGCTTAGCACCAGTTCCGTAGGTAGATACACGCACGCACACACACACGCGTCTATTTGAACAAATCACACGCGCACAGGTCGTCGTCCTCTGTCGCGGGGCCGGCCGCGAATCGCTAAAGCTCGTTAAATCCGCGAGCAGGCAGCGTCGCCTCTGGTTTTTCGGATTTTTTTTTTTTTTTTTTTTTTTAATACGGTTGTTTCCGAGACAGAGAGAGTGAGAGAGAGAGAGAGAGAGAGAGAGAGAGAGTGAGCCGAACGCCTGCGCGCGACGAGCTCATCCGAGCCCTTTGCCGTTGTTTCAGCGCTAGCCGACGCGCGACGAGCTTGAAGAGGGTCGACTTCGCGCAGGATTAATCGAGGAATGCCGCGGGCCCGTGGGTCCGGGTCGGCGCTTGGCCCCGCTCGCCCGGCCCCCGGCGCGCCGCGCCGGACCTGAGGCTGGTCCGGGGCACTCGGACGATGCGGCGCAGGGCCAGAGCCGTGCCGTGAGCCGGGCCAATCCCAGAAGAGGAGGAGGACGACGAGGACGACGACGACGACGACGACGACGACGAGGAAGCGGCGAGAATGGAGGCGAAAGCGGGCCCGGGCGCGCCGACGCGGCTCGTCTACTGCCTGCTGCTGGCCCAGTTCCTCGCCCAGTTCGTCACCTTCTTCTACCTGTACGTGCACGTGACGCGGCTCGAGCACGAGGTCAGGGCGACCTCGGCGGCGGCTGCGCTGCTCGGCCGCGGCGGCGGGACCGCCGACTGCCGGGACGGCGGCGCCGTGGGCCGCGGCGTCGAGGTCGTGAGGCGCAGGCGCAGCAGCGCGCTGCCCGCCGCCGAGGAGAACGCCGTGTCCGAGGTCTTCAGGGTGAGTCAATGGTCTTGTGTCCTGCGAACGCGTTCTCCGTACATTTGGTCCGCGCTCCGCTTCCATAGAATTGCAAATTAGCACCATTCAAACTGTGTCCGTGCACGTCGAGGTGCTGTTTTGTTTTAATTTCGTGAATTTTACTAACGCGACGTGGAGCTGTGTTGTCTGTATCGGGAAAGTCGGAAAACATTTCCTTTATTTGGCTCGACTAGAGACGTCGGAAAATTCGGAATGATAAAAAAGCTTTTTTCTTGTTCGAAGCAAATTTTGACGATAACCGGTCACTAAGTAAATCGATGCCAATAACGTGAAGCTAAAACTCTACAATTCAAGGAGTTGGTACGGTAAAAAGATATGAAACAGATAGTTTTCTAAAGTCTCACTAGAGGGTAAAAAATACAGAAATTGTATTTCACGCAATAGTTTACTGGCGTTGACTTTACCCATGAAATTTAAATCATTATCAAGAAATATCGAAAAATCGTTTTCAAATAAGATTGCGTCGAGCGAAAGTAATAATTTTGCTTGATGAGATATTTTGAACAAGATTTCGCCAGAATATTGGCAGTGTTTTCAATTTGATAAAACTGATAAAATTTTTTTTTTTTTTTTTTTGAACTATTGGAATTCAGAATAAATGCATTATATTTATTCTATATTTACTTTTTAATTTTAACATTATTAATTTATTTTCTAAATAATTTTAAAAAATTCATATAAAAAACTAATAAGACAAACCCATTTTTTATTTATCACGAGAAAAAATTAAAAATTAATATTCATCCGCAAAGTTTAGATTTAATACAAATATAATGAATGAAAAATGGTAGAGTTAAGATTAAGTAATGATGCTGGAATTTGAAGCGGTAAAAATAAACATGTCAACAATATTTTATTCTATTCAATTGATTTTTAATATTTTATTAATGCTCGATTGTAACAGAGAGTAAAATAAATTATATTTGAAAAAATTGTACGTTATTAATGTTAACTTACAACATGTTCGATATCATCTGTTAAATTTGAGATATCACCATGTTTAACGCAATTACGAAAGTAATTGTAAGAAATAAGAAAAAAATAAGAGTTCATGCAGCGAAATCTTCATTTCTATATGTTTTAAAAATTACGATGTTTATTTTTATAGACGAGATAACTTTTCTTTTAAAAATTATGTGGTGTAAATCTCATTTAGAGCTAAAGAAATTTTTTAATATTCGCCATTTTCTTGCCAAGATCATGAAAATATCGATACTGAGCAGGATACTAATTGAAGAACAGTAGCACAGACGACGACATTCATCGTCGAAGGACATTTTCCGATACGATCGAGGCAATTTGTTATTATTATTATTATTTTTTTAATAAATATTGCTTGGTTTCGATTTCAAATAGCCTCTGCCCGAGCCATTTTACGGGCGCGCACCGATTGGATTCGGCCTCGAAATAAAAAGAATCGCGGCCGCGCTCGAGTTCGTTTCCTACCGCATCCACTTTTCGTAAATCTCTCGAATTTTCATCCCGCGAGACCCGCCTCCCGCCACCCCGAAATTCCCGGAAGTCCCAGATTGCGCGCGCGCCCGGGACACGCGGCAATTTCGGAGCGTGCGGAAAAAACAAGAAAGAAAAAATCCGCGCGGTACGGAGAAAGGGCGAGTGGGGAAGGGGGATGGGCCGAGGGGAAGAATCCAATTACGGCTCGGTAGCCGGCAAGGTGATTGGCACGGCTCGGGCGACGGCAATTCTCCGCGCGAATAAATCAGAGGTGCTCCCGTGGAGTCGTATGGGGGGGAGGGGGGAGCGAGCGAGGCGCTGGCGCGTATCGGAGCAGTTTAAATATTTGCGAGAGGTGACCCATAATAACCCCCGGCCCTCCCGCGCAAGGGCTCACGGGCTGGCGTTCGCGCGCTCGCCGCCGCCGCGAGCGGGGCTTGAATTTATCGCGCGGCCCGCAGGAAATTAAAGAGGGAGCGAGGCGCGGGCGCGAGGCCGGCTTGACTAGATTATGACCGCGGCAGCGCGCCGCGTCGAGATTCATAGGGGGGTAAAATCGCGGCGGGCCGGGCGCGGTCGGTGGCGGGGGAGGAGGACGGGGCGGTGGACGGTGTCGAGAAGGCATAGAAAACAACGTACACAAACTTTACCCGTATATTACCGTTCTCCCGGCCCTCTTCCGCTCGAGACATAAACCGCCCGTACTAAAACGAATCTCCCCTCTCTCTCTCTCTCTCTCTCTCTCTGACATCACCCCCCCCACCTCTCGCCGCTCTCTATCTTACTCCACTACACTCTCAGCCCTATCCTGTCGCGGTGGCTGCGCGCTCCCGATTCCAAGAGCAAGTGGAATTTATTTCAAAGCGATGCATCGCGTATTGTAAACTTTGCCCGATGATCTTTTTCAATTTGCCGTTTACTCTTCACCCTGCTTTTCCTCTCGGTCCTGCGGCGATGGCTTGTTTTCTCCCTTGAAAGTAACGCCGGCGAGGCAGGTCGGATTCGCTCCACGCTCTTGGGATCGAATTTTTCTCGATTCTCGTCTCGTTTTTTGCTTAAATCTCCTCTGCTGTTCGAGAAGCCAAATTTTTACGAGAACAATAAAAGAACGCGTAAGTAAATAAATAAACAAAGAAAAACTCGGTCTAAACATAATTTTTTTAATTAAGTTCAATAAATAAAATTCAATTTATACTCCGCCCCTCCCCTCGGGGATAATCCGTTAATCCAGATTCTTCATAAGAAACCGGCGTGGATTATACCTCGCAAGAGCTTAGCGCCTGATTTTAACGGGGGAAAATTCTGTGAAAGAAATCACGGCGCAGCGACTCTGGGCAGGGAAAAGATAATTAATTGTTAAATTATATCAGCTCGCGCCATAAAATCTCCTCACTGCCGTTCGATTCGTATAATTAACTTATTCTATTTCACGGATATTAAAATGCATTAGTAATCGGCGCGCTCGCGCGCGCGCCACCTCCGCCCCCCACCCCCCGACTTTCATTGCGCACTTTGCTCTCGAGCATTTATTGACGAGTCTAAATAAAATTTACATATACGGCGCGCAGATAACGCGAACTTCGCAACTCTTCGAAACTGCTCGAAGCGCAAACGACAAGGTCGAATTTAACGCTAATCTCTATTCGCGCAACGGATCGAGTTGCTCTCGACCGTAATCCCGTGACGATGTCGATATTCTCGACGAACGCGCGTAGCCGTGAAATCGACGCTTTAATCCGCGGCCAGGACGAAAAAAAAAAAAACAGAAACAGAAGTCGAGGGAGCTTTCGGTCGTCGGCAAACGCCGAGCGCGCCGGCGGCTGGGACGACCGGACGGAAACCCAGAGAGAAAATAAATCAAGGGAGAAAACAATGCCTCGCGACGATCGCCCGCACGCGCTTATACCCGTCAGAAAAGTTTCGGCGGATATTGGCCGCGGGACCGTAAGACGGCCGCGACTCGATAAAAAAGCGTGTTCAGCGACGGAATTATCGCCCCGCGTTCTGTCTCTCTCTCTCTCTCTCTCTCTCTCTCTCTCTCTCCTGACTCTCTTCGTTTGCTTTATCGCGGATTCTTTCCTCCCGCGTAAGCGTAAGTGGCATTTCAGTCGCGCTCTTCAACGCCGACTTGCGCGTAAAGTTCGTTCGGTGTCCGCCGGGGAAGCTGCTCGGCGTAAATTCACGCTTATAACGCCTCGAAAGTTTTGCGCTCCGCCTCGACCCTTGGCCGCGATTTCCCGCCCGTTGGCCACTCGCTCGCGAATGTTTTCCCGGAATATCGTGCCGCGGGCAGGCGCGTACGGGGCGAAGAGACGGGCCGGGGCAAAAATTAAGTGGGCGAAACGTCGGGGGGTGGGGGGAGGAAAGACAAAATGCTACCGGACGAACAAGGGACGGGCGGGGGGGGGGGAGCTCAGCCGCACGAGAGGCGTTACGCGCTCGGGGAAAAGCTCGACGCCGCGCTCTTGGGCTAGATCTCGGTAACGGAGAGCCGCCGCGGCGAGGGGATAATAGAATCACGGGTGTATAAAAAGAGGCTCGGCGCCGGAGGCTTTCCGCCCGCTAATAGCCGGTAATTGCGAATACGCGAATGGCTTTTAAAGTCGGAGCGAGGAAGACGGTACCGCAGGGAAGCGGCGTTCCCCGTTATAAAGCTGGGATAATGCATTTCTCCTTGAGGCCGGGGCGGCGGAGGGTGGGTGGGGTCGGGGAGGGGGCTGAATAAGTGGACTTTGGGGCCGAGTTGTACTTCGTGGGCTAACTTGGGACGAGGAGTTAAAAACGGAATGGTTTGCTTTTTCCGATGGTTATCTGATTTAGGGAGGTCGAAGATTCTTTTTTTTTGCCTCTCCTAACTGAATTATGCAAAGGCTTGCAGATTTACCTATTAAATACGCGAAAATTTAATAATTTTAGGGGCTGTTCATTTTTGTTCTATAAGAGTATTGAATATGAAAGAATGTATTGAAGAATATTGAAAATTTAGGTTGGTAGGTAGTTTTTTAGTTTTTTGGTTGGTATTTAATTTAGAACTCGATAAATTGACATTTCCTTTGATTACCTTTGCTCTTTTTTTAACATATAGAGTAAAATGTCAGTTTTAAATTATAACAATAAATTAAAGTTCTTGTTTTGCCAAAAGTATCATAATAAAATTTCAACATATTTTTCTTTTGTTTTTATTATTGAATATGTTTCCTCTAACTGGAATAGAAAATTTATTAAAATTTCACTAATGTCATATTAACATTTCTCATTTTTTTTCGCATTTATTATAACATGAATAAAAATACTTATAATACAAGCTCTAGTCAGATTATTACAATATTTTTTTCATTCCACAAATGTAATATTTGGTGAGAAATGAAGGTTCCACATACATTCCTTTTATCATTCTATTTTAGAGAATAAAATGCTTTAAAATGAAAATGTATTCTGAAAAAAAAAAATTCTGTGAAATATTCAGACTGTTACGATCGAAATTACAATGTTTCATGCTTGTCTTTAAATGCAGAATCAGATTAATATTGCATTCGTCGTTAAATTAGTATTGATGTTGTTCATAAAATAAGTTGTAATTATAATAGATACACGAGGACACGGTATCGGCCATTATTGTTGTACATTTTATTACGATTGTAAAACGTTCCTTTTTAGACACTGGAGAATAACAATCAAAGTTTATATCGATCATCCCTAATATCTCCAACGAACTATACAGGAATCCTCGTGTGCAATTATGATTTAAAATCGAGCTCGTTTAATTACTTATTATACATTTTTTCGATATCTTGATTGAATTAAGTTGAACGCACTTATGGCGATATTAAATTTGAATCGCATAACAACGATTTGAACGATCGAAAAATATAAAATAAATTAAATACTCTGCTGTTCTATAGCCACGGTTCTGATATCCAACGCAGAGTTAAATCCAGTTGTAAACTGCAAGCTATCCTTGATAAAACATTTGTCTCGAACAAAATGTGTCCCCGCCATACTACGATTCCTATTATCTCCGTTTCTCCGAACGTCGGAGTCGCGGATAAATGCGGCTTTAGGGCAAGGGGTACGCGCCGATACGTAAATTGCGCCCTGGTGTTCGTTTAATCAGCGGGAGATCGAAACTCGATTCTCGATCATCGAATTTCCGGTCCCTCGATCCGTCTCGCCGAGCCACCATTTTCCTTGAATTACACGATAGTATAGCCCGTGGAGAAAAGCTCGGGGCTTGGATTACCATCGGGATAATGGGGCTGTATATTAGGCAAATCAAATACTTGAAGAGCCATCCATTAGACTGCAGTTACTTCGAGTTTTTCGCTCGAACAATTTTGCTATTTGCTACATTCAGATATACATTATTTCGCGGAATTAATTTAGGGCGTCGCTCATCCGCGGGCAAATTTCATATTCGAAGCATCGCGATCGATCGTTTAATTATCCCGTTAGGGGATCCGTTTGATAAAGGAATTTATAATTAACTTTCAATTTTCGATTGATAATTGCCGATCGTAAATTCATATTATTGAAATATTTGTCCCGTATCGAGTATTAAGCGCTTAATCGCTTATAGAAGTAATTTAATTATCTGGAGAACGATGAAAAACAATCAAGTTGTGCGCGTATCTTTTTATCTCGCGACATATTTGCGATAAGTTCGGGACGAATTTTTTTTTTTTTATGTCACAATTAACATATTAAAAATGAAATTGATTCTCTCGGACAATGAAAAAAAAAAAAAGAAAATCAGCTCATCTCACTCTACGCGCACGAATTACGGTATTTTTCTTTCTTCTTTTTTTTTTTTTTTGCATTCGAGCAATTTAATTTCGTTCAGCCCGGAGGTTGACGGGCACGCGAATGTTTTATGGATTAGCATAGAAATTTCGCCATCCTTCGGCCGTTTCTGAAAAGGAGAACCCCCCCACCCCGCATTTTCATGTAAATGCCACATAACTCCTTATTCGTACGAGCACGACGTCAAAATTCAAAATTGTTATCGACGCATTATCATTCCCGGACGCAGACCGTATTACATTTAATCATACCTCATGAATATTTGATCCGGTTGTAATGCACTTTTCGCCCCCTCTCCCCCCCCCCCCCCGCCGCCGGGGCGCCCGCCACGCCTAAGCCAGGCCCTCTCGAATAACCCGTGTCAAGGGGGTTTATTTACGTAATTATTAATTGATTACAGGGCCACGAGGTAAAGGACAGCTCGAAGGAGACCAAGACCGCATCGCTTAAAGGGGATGAGTGGGTCTGGGTCACCGCCGACACTCGCATTCCGGTGAGTTTGTGCATAATGAATGAATATTCCATTGATACTGATCAGGCGATCATTTTTATATTGTAAATTTTCTTCGAAACTATCTAAGTATTTGTAATTAGTTTATGAATGCTGTTAAGCTCATTTTATAATAGTCGAACTACTGGATATTTATTATTCTATACAACTATAATGTAGATTTTAAAACGAATCTATGAAAAACTTAAATTTAAAAAATTTATTTTGTTAGAATTTAAACGTTAGAAACGTTCTCTCCACAAATCTTCGAGTTTTATTTATTTTTTTTTTATCAAGTAGAGAACGGATAAGAAAATATATTGTTAAATTTCATTTGTATTTTACCGTTGAAGAAGAGGGAAACGCAAAAATTCATCTGTATGTATAATGTACAATGTTTTCGTATATGATTGAAAAGGAGCTCGATAGTGGTATTAAGTGCAAAAATTGCTTATTTACGAGCCCGTGTTTTCTCAGCTGGTATTTGATAAAATATAAAAGGCCAATGTAATAGTTTCTCTATTATGCGCGTCTCAACCTGGTCTACCTGCTTTGGGTTCATCGCCAAAATGGCACACGACCTAATGTTAAAAAATCAGAAGCTCCCAAAGCTCTGCTCGTTCCTCTAAATCTAGTTACTTTATCTTTCTATCTTGTATATTTTATTATTATGCCCGTAACTCGATTTGCATAAAGTATTTGCTTTCATAATTTACAAAATAAAAAAAAATAAAATAGAGATAAAGTAAAATGGGACAGATCATGATCTAGCTAAAGGCAATTTTTATTAATAAGAAGATTGTTAAGAATTTAAAGAACCGCATAAGATAATTTATTTATTTATTTGCCAACGTTTCTATCAATTCCAGAAAATCCTTGTCAAGACTATAAACACAAATTAAAATTTCCACATAAATCTACTGTGACTTTTCGATATCCGCTTTTCTACTTACATATATAATTATTGTTGCTATGTATGTCAGACATGTTTGCAATGGTCTCTTATTATAATTATTTTCATTATCTACAATTTTTGCATTTTGCAAATCAATATTATCGTTAAATTTTATAGTATGTCTACTAATTTCGCAATTCAATTCAATACAATTATTATTGTTAATATGATGGATATTAATATTATGATCATTACTATTATTGTTATTAAATTCCTTTTTATATTCGTTAATTCTCGTTTTGAGCTCCTTTGTTCCCTTTTGAGCATGCATTCATAAGATAATTAAAAGGATGAACTTTATAAATAACAATTTATATATTATCCTTATTAATTTTATCCTTATCGAACTTAATAAATTTTAATTTATTTTATATACTAGAGATTATATTTATATTATAAGCTCCTAAAATTTTATGAATATTTGTAAACGATTTGCTATAGAAAGGCAATACCATTATAAGTTGGTTATGATTCTCATTAATTTTATTATTATTTTCATTGTTATTTAAGGAGATTTGATTCTTTTTTATGATCTACGTGATAAGAAATTTTTGAAATTCTGATTTATTAAATTCATATAGACTAGGTATATAGAATTAATATGGATATATTAACGTTTATTTGCAAAATTATAGAATTGTAATAATACAATGCGTTTGTAGCTTTGATAAGGACATTGGGAAGGAAACACCGAGAGATAAATAAAATTCAAAACATTAAAATTGTCTTGAGTTATTATTTAAATCATTAACACTTTTTGTTATTACAAGACATTGAATTGAGCATCGTTAATTGCTAGAAATCTTGAGTAAACGCCGCACCCTTACTAAACAGAGACGCCAAGAGGTAAGAGAAAAAGCAGGCGCACAGTCTGATTTTCACATCACTATCGGATTTACACGTAATTTTCCATATGCCCACGCGGGAAGAAACATCTACTTTATATTCGATCCCCACCTCATCCCCCGCCATTTGCAGCGCGCACCAGCCTCCCCTTAGTTTTGCATCACGGCGTAGCGACTGACGCGTAGGGGAGCTTCCGACCTCTTTTCTTCGGCCCCCATCCCCCCCCCCCCAACCTCTCGCCCGCCGGCGCTCGTACGGTATAGGTAGGCGCGCGCGCGCGCGTCTACGAGCAATACTTCGCCTTTATTTTCCCTCGCCTATACCCGCTGTGGCGAGAGGGCGAATATACTCCTCTCCGCTCGGGAGTGTGGTGCGGGGAAGGGGGGAGGGGCTCTGTTCCGCGCCTTCTCGCCGCTCGCGACGCACAACGAGTCTCCTCTTCCACGAGCCTCCCGCCACTCCACCCCGCCCTTCCCGTCCACCGCCCACCTCCTCCGATTGATTTTAAATATTTTACGGCCGGGAAGCGGGTGGGGGGGGTCGGGAGGGGCTGCGCGGCACTCCATCAATTTAATTAATGACGCGCACCCGCCGTGGGCGAGGAAAAAAAAGCAGAGGATGCATCAACGCGGCGAGGCAGCGCGGCTCTCGCCGTTGTCGAGCGATTGTCGCGAGAGCGCCGGGGCGCTCCTTTCTTCCCCGCCGTCGAAGCGCGGCGGCGTCTGCTCTTTTTCCTTCGATTTCTTTTTCTCCCCGTCCTCCCCGTACTCCTTCCCCGTCCCCTTCCGACACCACCCGCTTTTCGTGCCGCGGGTAGCGCCCGGGGCTTTTTTTCGCTCGAGCCTGCTGTAGGGTATATAGAGCGGTTGGGGGAGGGGGGGGGTACGGATCGGTCTGCTTACTTCCTGTTTTCGTTTTCCCTTCGTTTTTGCTCTCTGTCTGCCGCGTGGATTTTACTTATAGACCGGCGAGAGTCATTTATTATGCCGACGCTTTCGCAGCGGATGAAGCGAGGCGCTGATTGAATTTTCAAGAGCTATCCCATTCGAAGGCATTTTTTCAGTAAATAAACCGATTTGCGCCAACTTGGCGCTTTATCAATTAAACAACGTTTATTATAGCCGTTAACTTTATATTATAAATTGTACTTGTGTTGCCTGTTCTGAATTCAATTAATAAATATTTTTATCGGTCTTGCAATTTTATTTTATTAATTTAATTTATTAATTCCATTTTATAAAATTTAAAAGCTTAGAACGAAAATAATATATATATATATATATATATATATATATATATATATATATATATATATTTCTTATTATATCTTTGAAAGCAAAAGAATATACTGCAAGTATATAAATGTAAGATATGTAGCATTAATCATTTTTCTAATAATTTTAATCGACGCAAAATTAAACAAAAATCCTACTAAAGTAACTGGAAAATTTGTAAAATTGGTATCGATGCTTCACTTTGATTCATTTATATGTATTCGTTTCTCGTAAATCAGCTAACCCGGATAAGTATCCCGAGTATTTTTCCTTCGAATCCTTTTGAAGCCGTTCTGGATACTTAAGCAAAGGTAGTACACGCACAATGATCGAGCGAAAAAGTAGTCGGAGTTCTTTAATCGCAAAGAGTGAATTCTTCCCCACACTTGAGCTATTGGCCTCCCCAGCCAGTGCCATCCGGATTCGACGATCGTTTTTTTGCCTTCTCCACCTCTGTCCCTCCTCAGACCTCCGTCGGAGCTGGAACGAAAACAAAGCGACAAAAAGATGGGGGTGGGGGTGGGGGAAGCTCGCGACTCATTACCCCGCGAACGTAAAGAAATAGCGAAGAAAATCGAACCTTCCCTGGATTCAACTTTCAAAAGGGGAAAAGCTCGCGAGCGAAGTAGAGCGCCTAATGACACCGGAGACGCGTCGATCGGATCGCCCCTCCCCCCCCACCCTTCGCCTTCTCCCGCGTTGCCGAGACGCGGCCTTTTCAGCCGGGGCCGATCGAGGAGTCGGGGGAGAGCCGCGAGCCGCGACGCAGCGTTTACGCGACGCCCCGGGTGCGGCCGACTGCGACCGCCGTCGGCCAAGTCTCGACCGATCGCGAGGGGTGGCAATCGATGCCCCCCCTGCTGGGTCCGCTTAAACGCCCCCCGTTCTCTCTCCTCGGCTCCCCACCGCCCCTTCTTTTTTCCGTCGTCTTCGTCCCCTCCCGATCCATTCCTCGAACCTAGGATCGCCTATTTCCCCCCTCTTTTCGAGGGCCTTTGTCATTGTCAATGGTGAGGGGGTGGGGCCGGGGGGGGGGCTCGCGGCTCGTCCGCCAGCGGGCACAGGGGGGCTCAATTAAGATCGTCTCGCGCAGCAGACGGCGGCTTCGGGATCAAAGCGATATTCCACGGATGCGCTACTTTCCATCCTGTTTGTTCAATCAATTTTCCGCGGCCGTGTGGGTAAGTTTTGCCGAGGATAGAGCATGGGGGCGGGGCAGCGAAGTATACAAAGGGCGAACTTCGCAACTTGTGCATAATCGAGAATTTTGAAACCCATTTAGATGAATTCGCGGGAAAGTTCCGATCGAGCCCTTTTCGGACTCGATGGCGCGTGCGTTATAAATACTTCGTAACAGAGGCGGATGAGACTCCGTCCTTTTCGGGACATGGAATTAAATTAAACTTTGGGTTTTAATGAACCAGAGTTGAGTTCCATTTTTCATTTCGTACTACTTGCTTTTAGAGGTTTTGTGAAATATTAATTTGCATTAAAATTATTTTTCTACCACCTTCTACTGAATCGTGTATTAATTGACGAAGAAGACGAATTAAAAAAAAAATGTTAAGAAATTTAGAGTAACTGATAAAATTTTAGTTTTTTTAATATTATTAATTAGGCACACAGATAGGATTTTCGGATAATCCTATATTAGAAATTCATGAAGGGTCACGTGTTTGTAATAGAATAACTACGTATTCGATTATGACATAAGTATCTTATTTGCTTTGCATATTTAAGGGCTTATTTTAGAAGATTAAATTTAAGCCAGGGATCCTTTGCATTTCCAGAAATAATACGCTCTATATAGTTATGCTGAATAAAATATGACTTATTACGTAGTTAATTCACTCCGGCGTCACTGCGAGCTATCTAAGTGGATTTTAGCCTTAAAGTTAAAAAATGCATATTAAATAATTACAGGAACATTTATTGATAAATCCATCAAATTAATCCAATATTATTACAGTAAATAATTAGTGAAGCGAAATGCCAAATTTATCCGTTAAAGATAAATTATAATAAATGAGGATACATTTATCGTCGTAAAATATCACATATAGAATTATAAAAATAGCTCATTCGTATTATGCTTTATAGTTTGACTCAGAACAAATCATAGCGACTACAGCAATAATCTAATCGGTAATTTGAAAAATTTAGAAAATTTTCAAAGAACAATAAGTAAGTAAATATTGCGATCTTACATATGATCGATGCGATCGTTAAAAATATTAGAAATAATTTATTATTGACTATGTACTTTTATATTTTTGCTTTATATGATAGCAGTATTTAAAAATTAATACTCGAAATTCTGTTAAATTTTTTCATTAAACTAGAAGAACAGTACGATAAAATTGTATCCTACAGAATTGCATTAGTAGCATTAGTTGTAAATTAAAACCTTATAAAATTAATAAATACAGAATAAAAATTTCTGAACAAGTCTAAGGACGATTTGTAAAAACGAATCAACCATTAACATAGCATTTCTTCGATTGCATTCTTTTCCTTTCTCAATAATGATTTCTAGATTTGGCCCGTGGCGTCATCGCGCGCTCAGATTTTCGGAGGTTTTCCTTCCTCAAGAGAGTACCTCTGGTTAATCGACCGTCATGGAACGGACTTGCCGCTCGCGGGAAATGGAAATAAATACATCGGCCTACCTGAACGGCGCTATCACGGAAAGTTCGAAAGATATATATAACTCTCGCGTGTCGCGCGGCCACAGCTGTTAGACAGCTCGGAGAGCTGCGAAGGTGGGTCGGGGGCGCCTGGCACAACATCGACACACTCGCCCCCGCCCCTTGGCCCCTCGCCCAACTTTTCCCATCGCGCCGGGCAGCCGTGGGGGCTTTCCGATCGATCGGTTCGCGAAATTTTCCCGTCTCAAGGGAGAATAATGGAGAGCGGCCGCGCCAACGGGCCTTTAGCGAGCGCAAGATAAAAAGCGCCCGTCGCGCGCTTCCTACTACGCCCATCTGTCCCGATCTCTCTGTTCGTCTCTGCATCTCTCTCTCTCTCTCTCTCTCTCTCTCTCTCTCTCTCTATATATATATATATACATACATATATCTCCGTCTCTTTATCTCGGTTTCTCGTTAAGATAGGCCCACGTCTATATCTTAACTCGCTTCGAAATTCTATTCGAGTTAGTTTAGAGCTTCTCGGCACGCCAACAGTTGATGAAATTTATTCAGTATCCAATGAGAGTAAATTAATCGACAGTTTCTAGTTGGATAGAAGGATAAGTCGAGGTGTTGTCGATTATTTAATAATTTCATAATTATTTAAGCGGCATCGAAGGAACAATAACTGCATTTCCTAGACGAGTGTTGTGCAAAATACAGTATAAAAGAAATTGATAGCACATACGTAATATAAAAATTTTACAAGTAGTATTTTCATGAAATTCAGTCGAGCATAAGTCAATTAAACTTTATTTTGCTAAAAATTTTCCTTTGAACAAGTAGAAACTATTTATATGAAAAATCTATAAAACTTCATGACTTTTATAAATTCACGTCAGATTGTAGCAAACAGAAGCTTTCTTTTTTTTTTTTTTTTATAAAGTAAATTCAATTCAAAAAGTTGTAATGAAATTCAATAAAAAATTGATTCTGCGCGAAAACACTTAAAATTTTTTATTACTTTCGAGTATATCCTTTAACTTTGGATCTTCGGAAATTTTTTTGGTCGCGTACTTTTCTTCTCTCAAAGGACCAAGGACCGACTTTGCCGTTCCCGACATTTAATCGAATTTCTTTGCAGTTGCTGTATTATCAGCGAAGTTCGAGGATTCTATAATGAGCAAAAGAGCACACTTACAGACGCACACATATACACGCGTGCGCGTGCATACCCCAGACGATACATCCACGAGTCAATCCGAAGTAAATGGAGATTTTTGTTGTCAATCCGTTAACACACCCGACCCATTCCGCATACACGAATCCGCGACATTTATCCGCGGCTTTCGAAACTCTTTTTAGAGCGGTCGGGGCGTTCGGTCGATTAAAATACGCAAAACCAACAATTCCGAGCACATTTCGACGAATCTTCAGCATCATCCGCTCCTCGTAGCTCCCGCGAGGCCCGTCTGGCGCTATAGATCCCGATCTCGATTAAAACGCGCCGCTCTATACGCCTAATGTTCGCTCGCTGCCGTTGCGCGCTACGGCTGCGCGACGATCTCGCCGCGAATACACCGGCGAGCGGCGGGCGACGCGGGGGACGGGGCGGCCATTAGAGGAGCGAGCGTTAACGCAGAGCCGATTACCCGCTCGGAGTCGTGGGGAGTGGGAGGGGGTGGGAGGTACGCCGAGTCGTCGACATTGTCGGGAACGCGGCGGTCTACGAGGAGGTCTCGAGACCCCGCGACAGGGACAGCCTCTTTGGATTATCGCTCGCGAATCGACTCGTCGCAGACTCGGATTATATCCACTTATACCCGCCGGCGCATCACCCGCCCCCTCCCCCTGCCGCCGAGACATCGTCGCATCGCGGCCTCGGATGTTGATTTTCCGATACGCCGTGAGTCCGGCTCTGCGCTCGACTCCATCGGCGAGTCGCTCGATGTTGTTTTTCTTTTTTTTTTTTTGCTTCCTTTTCGCGGCCTCCCTCGACTTATCCGGTTTCAAGATAAACTCGATGTCGGCCTTTCAGGATTATTTCATGTACTCCAGGAGGGCTTCGAGGTAAAGTCAACGGGACCTGCGAATCAATGAAATCATTTCTCAGCGGGATACAGCGGCGGTTGAAAATTTTGTTTTTTTTTTTTTTTTTTTTCGAAAAAATCGAAGGTGTGCGTAAAATTTAGAAACAGACTTATCTAAGTCGGACGGATACGAGTATTTTTACGACCCTTTTATTAACGCGATTTTTCTGTTCGAGTAGAAATTTTGAAATGGAGTTTTCATGTTGTTCGTCATATTTCGAAGTTCCATAAAAAGGAGATTGACGAGTGACTATAGAAATGTAACTTTAAAAATCGCGTTTCTAAAGTGGGATAGGATATTGAGTGAAGTATGCTTACCGCTACAAATGAAATATATTACGAATATACAATGAATCAAATATAGAACACGTATTATATAATATTTTGCGGCTTAAAAGAGAATAATCAGTATGAGATAGGAAATCATCAACTGATTGGAAATTTATATTATCAATAAAAGTCTTTTCTTCTTTTTAGTGGATTGTTAGCGTGTTATTTTTGACAATTTACTGTTGAAATAAGTTCTCGCTCAATCTTTTCTTCCATTTTCAAAACGTCCTCGCCCACATTTATCTTTAATTTTCATTAGCTAATTTTAGACAATTATCGTCTGCAGTCTGCAGTAAGCCCCTCATACATTAAACTCGCGCTCTGCAAACTAGACGCACTTTTAAGTTTTATAATTAGTGTTTCGCGTTTATATGCATAATAGACGCACTCGTTGACGAAGTTTCAATAGAGCGAGCTCAGCGAAACTTTGGCACCTTTCCTGCGCCCGACGTAATCTCTCAAGAGATTGAGTATATAAATAACGAACTTCCGCCGCACCAGCTGAGATAAGGAGGGCGAGGCGGTCGTATTCCAATTTCCATTTAACGAATTAAATCCGCGCACGCGCGTACGGACGCGGTCCGCCGGAGCGTGCGACGCGGCAGAAGCAGCTCGTTAAATTATCGGCGGACAATGGCGGCGGGATCGGGAGGGGGAGCGGGATGCTCAAGGCGATCCTGCCCCCCTTCCCCCCGCCCCTCGAGCGATGCGTTACCTCGTTTATTTACAGGTTTGCGATAACGGATTTACTCGCGCAGCCCCCGGTGGGAGCGCGCGGCCAGACGCGAATCCCGACACAGCGTAAAATCTACCGGCGCGATGTTAAACGCGCGAAGCGCGCCACGGGCTCGGCGTGCGGCTGGGTGGACGGAGGACTGGTGGACGGGGCCGCGCGACGACTCGGACTCGACCGGGGAAACGCGTGCGCGGCAGTTCGCCTGGCCGGGGCGCGATTTGAAACGCGTGGACTTTGGAGACTGGACGGTTGGAAGATAGACAGGCAGACGGTGGGAGGGGGAGGTACGAAAGCCCGCGCTCTGATCGATCAATCCACGAAAGAGTGCTAGAACGAAGTTCGAGCTCGCGGCCAAGCGCGTCCTCGACAAATTGCCATTGAATTTGGGAACGAAGGACGATAAACCGACTGTTTCTGCCTAAACGGGCGGCGAGCATTCTCCAATCGTAAATAAAGCCCATCGTCGGCCGGTGATGATAAATGCGACGCGCAGAACGATGAGAGGAGATGAAAGCGTTTTGTTCGTGATCGTTTGGCGTGAAATCTGGAAAAAATTGCGAAGGAAACATTGTTTCATAATTCAAGTACGGTATTCCAGCATTGTCCTGCAAATACGCTTGTTTCAGTTATTTATTTTTTCTTTCATTTTTTTGAACAAAGGAAGGTCGCATTAACCGAGCGCACAAAACGCACCGTTCGCAGGGCGCAAATCTAGAGCTGACAATGAATTTTTATTTCACAATCAGAATAAAAGTTAACCGTAACGCTATTCGCGAGATTAAAGTATAGAAGGACGACAATTACAACTGCTAATGAAACGGACGAACGAAAGCACTTCTTTTGTAGCTGCTAATTGCGGATAATTTAATGAAACTGCAACGTTCGCTTGAATTATGTGTGTGCAGGTGTTCTCAACGACAGAACTGTGCTTTCTTTCAGAGACAGTCTCTGACCATCGAAGTTGGACAGCAAGTGCCGACACTTAAAAACTTTTATCTCCTTACAGGATCTCTAACCCCGACAGGAAAGGATTCTCGAGCTTTTATTTCTAAGTCCGATATCCGCTCATATTTTTATGTTCAGCCGCGACTCGATAACCACGTGAAGCTGTATTTCAACATCGTCGCTCGCATCGACGCGCTTTTTATTTCCCGTTTCCCTGTTCCGGATCTCATTCGAAAACCTAAGCCACTACAGCTCGATTAGCCCGATCCATTCCCCCGTCCCTCCCACTAATACACAGAAGTCGCGGGCGCGAACGGACTGGCTGCCGTCTTAATTAAATCGGATAAGTCTGGCTCCCGCCGCGGTCACGCACCCCCTTCCACCCCTCCGCCCTTCAACCCGGGGCTAAATTCCCAACGAGCGGCTATCCGACGTCTCTCTTGGCTGCTTAGCGCGGGCGCGAGCTTCCGGAGTCTGGGTGGCGGTGGTCGGAGGGGGGGGGGGAGGGTGCACGATTGCACGAGCCGCCGAGCGGAAAGTCGGGAGATTATTCGATCCCCGTGGTCGAGGAGTCGGGCGGATTTCGCGGGCAGAGTCCGTCTTCTGTTGCGCGCGGTCTGTTGTCGCGCCCGCACACACGGACGGACGCGCGTACACCGGCTCGTCGCAGCGATATGGCATTACGAGCTGCGAGCGGTGCTATATACTCGCTCGACTCGCACAAATCAAAGATAAAGCGTCCCGCGCGCTATCTGCGCGCTCGCGGTGGGGGCTCGCGGCCGAGGGGACGGGCGGGAGAAAAACGAGAGGACGACGGGGCGGCGGAGAAAATGCGCGGGTCGCAGGCGCTTATTTATGGACCGTGGTAGCAGTGGACTTTGTTTTTAGCCGGGCGGCGGGGGTTGAGCGGAGCGGGTGGGGGGGGGGCGAGGCAGGGGCAGGACCGGCATGATTTATGAGGATCGAAGTAGTAGTTTTACGTGGGGATTACTATATGGCGGGGAAGAAAATCTGGTATAAGAGGTTTATTTTAGTCGTAAAGTTTCCGGCCCGGCTTAATATACGATCGAATCGCGGCCGCGGCGCGCGCCGGGCTTCGATCGCGATATAAAAACCGATCGACCGTTGTTTCGACGAGGGGTCGGAGTTACTTCTCGATGCCGTCTTACCATTGCGGCGGACGACACAGAGGGCGGCCGAGTCTCGCGAATTTTTTACGCCTAGGGACTGGACTATGCTCCGGTAATGATTCTTTTCGATTTGAACAGATCGATTTGAGGGGCGGGACGGCGTATCGAAACGAACCGAATTGCGGCGCAATTTCGAATTTTTCAACAGATTTAACATCTTTTATGGGCTTGAAACGGATGTGCGATCGAACGAGTTCCGATCCGCTCCGATTTAAAATTGTAAACCAAGCAATTCCATCCGTATCAATGATGTCGAATTTGCGTAGTTTCATACGCAGTTTGAATCCGTTTCAAGCTCGATTAACGATTCAAAAGTTGGTTATATTTAAAGCGGTTGAGGCGGATGTACGGTTCAATACGTTTGAATACGGCCATTGACCTCTGCTTAATTCGTTTCAAATCGACATTTTTACTGGTTATCCTTATAAAATGGCTTTCGATGAGCTGCAAACGAGCGTTTTTTATCACGTCAGATTTTTAAAGACATCTTTAATTTAAAAGAATAAAGCGTTTTTTTCTTTTACACTTCAGTTGAAATCGTCTACTTAGCTCGCTTCTACCATTTTGCGTCGGATTTTGAAATTTTGATATTCGTCAATTTATTCATACCTGAATATGTGTGTGTCTCCGTACATGAAAGCTAAATTATGAATGATTCGCTAGATTTTGCAATGCCACAGTGTACTATATGAGTTACGATCTCGAAAAATCTAAAGAGATACATGATTTCTGAATTGAATCGTAGCCCTTCGAATCGCGAAGCGCAAATCAATGTGATTAACTGCGGAATTCCCAAAATCGCTAAAAAGCCACCCATGAAAAAATGACGAGCCAGTAACCGATTCAACACCGGCAACATCCGTCGTTATTCACGACTATTATAACTATGGGACGTAATGAAAAATAACACGCATTCATAAATCTATATGCCGTTTTAATACTCCAAAGGCTCGAGCTGATCTTGCCGTCTCTCTGTTCTTGACAGTATAACGCCATTGAAACGTTCTGCCAGAAAACGAGCGAGTACTGCCCGCCAGGCCAGACCGGCCTGCCCGGAACAATGGGCTCGCCGGGCTCGAAAGGCGACCCGGGTCTGCCGGGCATTCAGGGCTCGCCGGGAATGCCAGGACCGAGAGGACCGCCCGGACCAACGGGACCCAGGGGCGAGGCCGGGCTTGATGGAGTGGACGGTAGTTATTATGCAGAATGCTCTTGCGCAATTTTTATTCCCGGGCGTTTTATTTTTATTGTTACTTACCTCCCTCGTCCGCGTGCGATTATTTCTTTACTTTTCTTTTGGGAATCTTAAGTCGAGTATTAAACGATCGGGTATATATATATATATAGAATTTTTCATATTTGTCAATTCATGAAATGTAAGTTATATTCATACTTTCGAGTTCATTTGATATTATAGATTAGATTAGGTTAGAAAAAAAAATCATAAATAAATCAATGTGAATAAGATAATGTAAACTTTCATACTTTTATTAATATTTGCTTCCATTTTCATGAAAATTTCCATATTCTTGTAACTTTTATACGAATATAACCTGCGTATTTTTATGTAAATAACCTTCAGTAAAATTAACTTTATATTTAATCAATGTTAAGTTCTTTCAATTTACAGCTGTGTACTTAATAATTTGATACGTTCGCGTAAAAATGTAATGAAATTAGAAATTTTTCAAGATTCAAATATTATTAGAATGCTGCAATAGTAGCGCGTTTTTCCAACTACATAGAATAAAAATGTCACTTTAATTATGTTTATATTCCTAATTGATAGAGAAAACAAACTAACGAATTTAGGTAGTGCTTAAACTACATAAGAATGTTATTTACTTTGCAGCGCGAGGAAAGTGACAATTATATATTAATACCGTTATAAAGATCTTTCTGTTTTATTCGAAAATCTTGCGCTTATTTAATTAAAGACGCGCACATACGAACGGGACAATCTTATATCCAGCCGGCTGCCGTTAAACCGTTAAAGCCATAATATACCGAGTCGAACAATACTTATCATGGGCGTACGAAAGCGCTTCGCCGGATACGTACAATAATATCTCGAAACTGCGCTGGGGCAACTCGTCCTCCGCGACCCCCGCCCCCGGCCCGCCCGACGTATAATCCGCTCGGCATTATATGAATTTCTCGAGCTTTGAACGCGCCTCCTTCGCGGAACGGTAGAAATACAAGCGAATGGGCCGGCGTGGCCGGGGCGAGGGGGTCAAGGCGGAGGAGGGCGTACTCGGCGCCCACGAGCCACGGCACTTGGACGACTGACGCGCCGTTCATTGTCTCTGCCCGCAGGTATTCCCGGCGAGCCCGGATTGGACGGACTTCCCGGACGAAGTGGCAACGACGGCGTGCCCGGCGAGGACGGTAAGCCCGGATTGAATGGCACCCCCGGAGCACCTGGCCGTAACGGCACCGACGGTACGTGTTTGAGATTTAATTGAACATTATTATTAAGGCTCTCTAACCCCACATCCACCATCCGCCCTCCTCCCACCCAGCCCGTGAGCGAGGGGCCAGCACCGTTGTTTCCAGACGATCGCTTCCTCTCTCCGTCTCTCTCAACGTACCGGCTAATCTGCCGGACGTTTTTAATAAGGGTGCGTGATTCATCTTTTAGGCACTTGGTATATATATATATATATATATATATATATATATATAGACACGATGAGATAGGACCAAATTCCGTTATTATTTCCTCTGCTGCGCTAGCCCGGATTCGTTTCATTGTGCCTCGAAGCGCGCGTGTAGAAGTCTCGCGACTAATACTTTATATCCCTCGGTGATTTACTGCATAATCCAAGGGAGCTGCAGCATCAGCAGCACAGCAATCCACGCCCCCGACTCCCTACACGGAGAATTTCGTCGTAATGAGCCATGCTGTACGCTACTTTTGCGGGCGGGCGATAATGAACGCTCGGGCGCGAGATGAACATTATTCTGTTACGATTGGTCGAGTTGTGA
The DNA here is from genome assembly GCA_018907035.1 of Sycobia sp. Sy_11. Taxonomy (NCBI): domain Eukaryota; kingdom Metazoa; phylum Arthropoda; class Insecta; order Hymenoptera; family Epichrysomallidae; genus Sycobia; species Sycobia sp. Sy_11. The sequence goes on from JACCIC010000028.1 coordinate 1,936,501, forward strand.
AACTTCGTAATTCTTGCATTTACGGCTTTTTTTCTCGTTCTTACTGATCCGAGTGTTCTGGAAGATAGAGAGAGACAGGCTGAGAGAGAGAGAGAGAGAGAGAGAGAGAGAGAGAGAGAGAGAGAGAAAGAGAGAGGGTGGGCGTTTTATTTCCATAAAATAGTCTGCAAACATTTGATTGAATAAGGAAAGTGTACCCTTCAATTAATGCTCGTTTGTACATTAGAAAACTTTTAAATTTATTCAGATTTTCCCCAATTATTCGTGATATGATAAAATAAAAGGGGATTTTACTATTCAATAATATTGATCAAGGAGATTACATTACAGAGTGACACTTAATCTTTATCCTACAGATGCTTTATCGTACGTTACTTAACATAAACCTACCATCGTAAGTCTGACCTGAATACAAGATCTGGATCTTAAAACTTACACGGTTAAACATGTTTTTCTTAAATTCGACTTCTTTCGTTTCAGTCTGCGCAATTGAAATAAATTTAATTGCGCCTGCTTGATCAACGGGCTCTTTTTTCACCAAGATTAAAACGCCCTGTGCATTATTCATTGGGAAGTAAATCTAAAATTTAATTACGCCGAGTAACACTGCTGAACTTGTTTTTATGAAATAAAGATAATTAAGGAGCATGGTTATTATTAGATATGGAAATTTAAGGGATGATAATTGAAGTTTTCAGTAGACAAAGCAACCATATTAATAATATCTTAACGTTTTCGTGAAACACGATGTAAAAATTTGAACGATCAATAGAATTCCGTAAAATTTTACGTTTGAAATTTAAGATTCAAGAATGCGAGAATGGAAAAATTAAAGCGAGGGAATTCAAATAAGAAATTAGCTTTCTTGCTCAGCGCAAAGTTATGCTGACACAGAGAGCAAATCCGGAAATATTGAAGTAAGTAAAACGAATTGCTTACCAGGTAGAAATTAATTTAATGGGAAATAAAATTGATAAAATAACGCAGCGATTATGTTTTAATCGATATATATTCAAAAGATTATAGAATTTGTTGGACGACAGTGATTTTTATCCGAATGCATGACGTCTATAATGACACGGCCGTCTCAAGTGAAGAGAGCTACTCTGAAAACTGCAAGCTCCACGGATTATTTGATGGATTGACTTTTTGGGAAGTTATTATGCCCCGTAAAGCGTATCTCAATTTAATTTCCAAGCGACAATATATATTTTATAATTACAAAATCCAATTTATATCCCGCATTATGTACGTATTGCTCGACCGCACTCTATTATTAAAGACCGAAACAAAAGGATTGGCCCGCCCCGAGATTAATACGTCTCCCACTACAAGCGGAAGCGAGACTCGAATTACGAGAATAAAGGTGAGAGAAAAAAAAAGATAACACGCGGATCTTGGTTCGAGTGACATTCAATCTCCGACGTCAGTGGCCGCGCGCGCGCGCGGCAAAGAGACGAAAAACTCACCCCCTCCGACGATTAGGTCCTTTGTGCCGCGACTCCCGCTGCCTTTTTGCCGGCAGGACGCGTCCGCGGCAACCTCCACTCAATTACAAGTTATACCGCCGAGCACTCCCAGGCTGCCACCGACTACCTTTTCTCCTTCTGGCTTTTTTTCACCCTCCCTCTCATCCGCTCCTTCGGGCGATTTTCGCCCGTCGCGCAAAAAAGCCCGGCCGCGACGACGGCCTATAGCACCGCTATACGTGGCCCTTCCACCCCCCCCCCACTCTCGGACGGTTGGCTCGACCGCTCCCGCGTCGGGACGCGCTTCCTCTCTCGGCGCTGGGCAGCGGCGGTCGAGTGAAAAATTGCCCGAGCCCCGCGCGTCTCTCGGCTGAGGGATGAGAAATCGCGCGCCCCCTACCCCGGCGAGCACGTGCCAAGCGCCTCCATTCTCTCCTACGGGGCGGCCCTACTCACGCGATCCTTTAACCAAATGAAGAGGGAGACAGACGAGGGCTGGAAGAAAGAGAGAGAGAGAGAGAGAGAGAGAGAGGAGGAAGGACAGAGCGAGGCATTTCCCCGACTCAAAGAGCTGAGCTTCGCTATTTCCGTACCTACCTACGCCCCCTCGCTTTTCTATTCCCGGGCTCTTCCGCCTGTCTCCGCGATCCCGCGAAGCGAACAAATACGAAAGTGCGAGAGCGCAAAGGGGGGATTGGAGGGTGCGCCGGCAGCGAAGAAGTTGCCGTCGCAGCGCGACAAGCTCATACGTGTATTTTAGTCGAAGCTTCTTCTTCTTCTTCTTCTTCTTCTTCTTCTTCTTCTTTTTCTTCGTCTACTTCTGCTCCTTTTTCTTCCTCGTTCTTTCTTCGACCGCTATGGTTGGTGACCGGGGGGGGGGGGCAGGCTCGTTCGTAAAAGCCGCTTTGACGTCCGCCTGAAAAGCGACGTAAGAAAAAGTCGACTTTTCAGGCGGTGGCCGACGCGGCGTTCATTAAAAGATGCTCGTTCGCGCGCCCAAGCACAAGCCGCGGCAGAAAAGGCGTCGGGGTGGGAGAGGGGTGTGTATACGCGGAAAGTGGCGGGTGGCGGGGCGAACGGGGACGGGAGTCTTTCAGAGCGGGGAAAAAGTGTGTCGCTGCTCGGGCGCGAGGTGTCGCGTGTTTTCGAAGTCCGGCTTGATAGCGCCCCGGACCAGGAGGGCTGAAAAGATGGATTTTCACGATAGAGGCTGGGGGCGAGGTTCACGGTAGATTTTTTTCAACTGAATTCCGCGGACTAAGGAGGGCGAAGATTTTGAAAAGCCGACGGGACATATTGAAATCTCAGATGAATCACCATTCCACAGTTGAACGAGAAACAAAAAAAGTAAGGTAGAGCAAAAAATTTTTTTGCGCGATGTTTTGTTGATGGAAAATTGTGTTAATTACTCGGTGAAGGACGCATTCATGAATTTTACCGAAAGGAAATGAAAAGTGTACCTTTATATCGCAAGTGTGCCATTAACGTAGGAATGACAAATTCTTATTCGTAAGGATCTGGTTCGGTCAATGGTGAAAGAACTTTTCAAAATTTGCCCTCTCTCATCAGTCACGAATAGTCCCGCAAATAGTTGAAATATGGCCAACGTTTGCTGTGATTATTTAAAAAAAAAAAAAAATCATATTTCGACTTACCCTGCCACCAGTGCCTCGGAGACTAGATAAAATATATCGGGTTATACGCGCGCCTCGGCAAGCCAGGAAAACCAAGGAACTTCCATCTCTCGACTTGTTCCAGCGTCTAAAAATAGTTAAGTGCAGTTGGCATTGACCGGATGAAGGGGGGGGGGAGGCCGTCATTTCGGACGGGACTAAATTTTCCAGCCCCTTGCATTACGCGAAACCAGACTATAGGCTCTTTCTCCACTCGTTGTTTTTTTTTCCCTTCTCTTTTTCCTCAATCTCTTTTCCTGCCTTCCGCGTGAATCAGAACTGAAGAGCCATGCCCAATAAAAGCGCGGACGGGAAAATGTTTAATCTCTCGCCTCTGCTTCTCTCATTCGCGCTCGCTCTTTTTTCCCCGCCACCCGTTCCTTTTTTTATCGTACCCTCTGTTCTTTTTTTCTCCCTCTCCATCTCCTATAACCCCCTCTCTTTTCTCGTTTCGTGCATCGCCCCCATTTGCGCATTTCCCCAAAGGTTGCATTACCGAATCGATAAAATCACAGTTATTCAGCAGTTGAATTTCTAAAAAGAAAATATTTGCTCAGGCAAAAACAAAATGAGAAGAAGGCAACTGTGATCATCACTCCAATTTGTCGAGTATTTATTTTTCCGCACATTATTGACGAAACAGCTTTGAATAATTTAGAAAAGCCGAGAGCTCGGTACAGCGATCGACTCGTAGCAGCGGCGACTGAACGAAGTTTTTATTCAGTTTGTCGACGCTGTAAGAAAGAAACGCAGTGACGTAATATAATATAACTGTATATCCCGGCGTCCGCGACTGCTCTGTTCCCGATAGTTTTGCAACAGTTCCGTAACCTCATCAAGCCAACCACTTTAACCGGGCTCCGTTTCACGTCTGATTCTTCTACGTTTATTTGCAGGCGCGCGCCTATCCATTCCTGTAGCCGATATTCAAAAGCTCGAAACTTTAGCGCGCGTCTGCTCTCCCCTTTCTCTCCTACCCCGATCCCTCGCCGTTCTTCCACAAACATTCTACATTCTAGCATTCGCTCCTTAATACCGTCCGCGTTTCCAGTTACTGACCTCCTTCCCGCTTTATTCGAGTATCAGAAGACGCGCCTGTATGGCGAGTACCGCCGCGTCCCAGTGATCTCCGCAATGTTGACAGACGGTTGATTACGCTTCATCCCCCAGCCACGTGTGCATTATACAGCAAGCGGGGCAGCTACTTTCTAAAGGTGTTATTAAACTCGATCCAGAATTCCGCTATTGTATTTCAAATAATGGAATTCGCTCAATAGTCATGTTGCCCGCTCTACTTGCGTTATAGCTTCCTAAATGCGCTTCTGGAGAAAATTCGTTTTGTCATTAGTTAATATAAATGCGGAAAACAAATCATGTTGATGTAGTAAATATTTATCGAGTTTATGTTTTTGTGAATTTTCATATCTCAAAGCAATAGAAATCAATTATATTTGTTAATGGCAGCATTTGTTACGGGATGAACTGCAATTATTTTTTCTTTCAGTTAACTAATTGAATAGTTTGATACAGTAGATCAGAATTATATACGTATTTATACGTACGGTAAATAGGAAGAAATACGTCGATATCTCGACAATAAATACAAATAATATATTAATTTCTCTATTTTATTCTATTGTATATCGAAATTTTTCTAGTACTGGGATAATATTGAAATTTCGAAACCAATCCGTAAAATTCCAATCCAATGAATTTTCTTACCACCGGGCGAGAATTATCCAGCGAATTGGTATAGCGTCCGCGAAAAATTCAATACAGGGCGTCCTTAAAGTCTAACCGAGACCATCGCCCATCCCGCAGCGCCTCGACTACGAATGCCGTCCTTGGACGGTCTTTTCGCCCCCCCCCTCTCCCCTTTGCCCCTTGTCGAAGCTTCGAAATATCGCACGCGCATCGGGATTTCTTCCTCGGTCCGCGGATTTCTCTCTTTGTATTACTGGGGGCGGGGGTTGGGGGACGCGTAGCGAACGCGCCGAAGCGCGTCCTGTAAGCGACGGGGCCGTCGCGTATCCGCGGGGTCGAGCGGACGAGAGTGGAGTTGAAGCGGGGACGGGCCCGACGACGTGGACGCGTCCGCGTTTTTATCGCGGTGGCAAAGAGAGGCTCTGTCGATCCTGTTTTTCCATCTTGCCCCCTTGTGTCGCGCGGAACGTCGGTCGGGAGGAATTGAAAAATCCACGGAGCGCCGCTTGACGCGCGAGTCGGCCAAAGGGAGGGGCCGTGGATAATTTATCTTTGTTGGCCTTCGTAAAAAACGAAAAATAAAAGACAGGATACGATACTGTTATAAAGGATACGATAACATTTGCTTGTGTATGCCCCGCATAGTACGCTGAACATTAGGATTTAAGTTATACGTATCACTTTCAACTTCGAAGATAGAATCAACCTCGTAAAAATCGTTCTCTCTGCATTTCAAAGCACACGCCTCATGATCCACAAAACTTGCGATCTATTATATTTAGCAACGCGGAAGCCTCGATTCGCCGAGGCGGCGGAGGCCTTCGCGCGTTATTATTTCTTTTGTTTTGTCCCTTGGCCTTATTTCCCTTCGAGCTTATTCCGCGCTCGTATATTAATTATCAAAAATTCCTCAGCCGCGCTCTGTGCTCGAGAAATAATTTTCGCCGGTATGCGCGCCGAGACGCGTAAAGAGGAGCGGAGAGGACGGCGCGAAATCTCGTATAAATTCGTCTTCTTCCGAGGGGTTTATCGCGCGTATTATTTGCACGCACGGTAGTCGCAATCTCCTCGACCCCCACCCCTCGACCTCCTCTCTCGCGACGCTTATTTATTCAGAGATTCCGCACACTTTCCTTTCTCTATGCATGACAATGACGGGTTTCTGTCGCATACTCGGCCCTCCCAACGATTTGGATCGGTTTCTGCTTATATGTATATATATATATATACATTAGCGTGTGTATTCTAGTATGTGTGCGTGCTCACATTTTTCCGGCAGTGAATCGGGGATTTTTCCAAAAGTTCGAGGTGCGCGCGTCGTTGTGTAGGGCCGCGGAGTGGTGTCCCAGGTAAGGCCTCGTATATATTTCACGAAGTTTGCAATGGTTTTTTAAAATGATCTCATGAATTTCATAGCGAGGCATCGGCGGAATATCGTGATCTCGATGTTCAATATACGGGGGAGAAAGGCTCTGCCACCGCTCTCCATCGCCCCCGAAAAAGGTTCCAGGTCTTTCAGCCAGCCCCGCCGTGTATATTTATTACCTGGAAAAATAAGAGATTGAAACGCATTTTCCAAACAATTTTATGGCTCGATCGAGGTTTTCTTTATATTTATTTATGCGTTGAATTTTTTTTTTTTTTTTTTTTTTGAATATCAGATCAGATATTGTGACAATGTTATATTTTTTTCGATACTACGCCCGGCGATTTTACGTAATAGTCAGTGTAGCAATGCTATCGAAGAAGCGAAATTTAACAAACGGCTTTATGCATGAATACTTATTTATCGTTTTTATTGAGCTCTTAAAAATTAGGTGTATATATTATAATAGAAGAAGGTTACAATGCAATTTTGCCTGGTGCTAGAAATAAATCGCGCGAATGTAGCCGGGGCAAGCTGAAAGAAAATAATCAACATGCGTAAATCTAAAATTTAGTTATCCGTGTGGGAGAATTATGAATCAACGTATACGACGGAGAAGTACAACGAGAAATTCTTATTCGCTAGCTTTGCGAAAATTGCACTTTATCGCGGACGAAAGTTAGCACGAGACGGTTCATTAGCGATGGATATACATCAGGAACGCCGGCTTGAGAGCACCGACCTCGGGATCGACGACGTGAGGGGGGGGGGTAGGGGGCGATGAAAGATATATCAAAATAGAACTAAATGGCCGTCTAAACGCCACAGCTGGGAGTGGCTCGGGAGTCGGACGGCTGGCTCGATATCGAACGAGCGTCGCGTCGGTGCGCCGCCACTGATTTCCATCTCTCGGTTTCTGATGTAGTATAACATGTATATATATATGTATATATATATACATATATATGTGTGTGTGTGTGTGTGTAGAGCTGATGCGCTGAGTAATAGGGGGTTAGGCGACGCCCCGCTCGCTTACTTTGAAGGGCGCTAATCTAACCACCTTCGGGTACGAATCGCGGGTGGAGATTACGATGTCGTACGCTTCGCGAATCGCTCGCTCGCTTTCAGTATCTACAGGCATTGATACCCGTGACAGTTTATTTTCATATATACTCGATGCCGCGATAAAACTTTCCCGAAAAATGCGCCATTCTTTCATAAACGAAATTGTGCCCATAGAGTAAGAATGTTAAAATAATTTTGACGGACAGCTGGGGTAATGACGGATATTATTAAACTATAATTACACTAAAATATGGATTATGATTAAAATTGACTCGGATTTTTAAGTGAATGCTGAAAGAACAAATTACTGTCGAATGCGTTTGGCTCTAAGTCACCGTTTAGGGGAACAGCTGATGGGTCAATTACAGAATGTCAGTTACAAAAATGTAAATCATAAACAGCAAGATACTTATGGACGATCCTGATCTATTCTTAACTTTGATCTCTAGGTACAAGAAATAAATCTAGCCATTCAGTTAGACTTGCTTAGTTTTATCTCAACATAGATAAGATTTATATAAGTGTAGGATACGTTAAACATCGTGCAATATTCTCAGTTTAGTTCCTGAGGATGAACCGTAGCGGTTCGAAGCGTCGGACGCCAAAGGTGATTTTAAATTTATGGTGGTGGAGGGCAGTCAGGTCGTCCTTTGCAAACATATAATATAGTTTATTATTTTTATTTTATTTTATTATTATATTATTTTTATTATTTTTCATCTAATTTATTTTTAGTAATAAGTGCTATTTCAGATTCTTTAGCGGATGATAATAAACAAGGAAAGACTGACTGTCATTTTTTTAGTTAATATATTATATTATCAAGACTGTAAGACCGATGAAAATATTTATGAACAATAATATTCTCAAAAAAGACAACAGTGTTTCGAAGATAGTACAATAAATACGTTTTTCGAAGACAAGTTCGATTATACGGGTTCCGTAAGAAATAAGAAAATAATTCTACACAATCGTAACAAATGCCGCGGTGCACGGTACAACCGACGAAATTCATACCGGCGAACGTTTTATCCCGCAAAATTTGTAAACCCATTTCCCCGGGCGCAGGATACGGGGTAACGGGTTACGGCGCGTCATTATTAACCGGGGCCCGGGGAAGAACTTGCGGTAGTCTGTGCTTCGTTATCGTATGAATTATATTAGCTCAAAGGCGCCTTTGCGAGTAAAGCACCCGCGCCGAGGGGTCGGCGGTGAGGGGGGAGTTATATATATATACATATATACCAAGCAGCTGGAGTATGTTTCGGGGCGGGCAACAAAGGACCATCCAAATCGAATTCCGCTGACTTTTATCATCCTCCCATCCGACCCCCGGCATATTCGTAAATGTTACGCGGGAGATCAATATTCTTTTTCTTTTCTTTTCTCTTTTGTTTTATTAAATTCTGGCCAGGGAACGAAGCGACTGTTTCCCTTTGATTCGTCTGGATTAAACGTCCCATCCCACGGGGACGCGCTCCAAAATTCATAATTGATTAATTAAATTTATCGCTCGTGAAAAGTGTACTCGAATTTTCGAATTGCTCGCCTAACCGAGAGTAATCGAAACGTAATCTAATTCCCAAAGACCGAGGCCTAGCGCAACGACTCGGGTTTCGTTCGAGAAATAATCCGCGAGCGCGCGGAATATGTCGTCAAAAAGAATTCCTCGAATTGGAGCTAGCCTAGCTCAGCGGCTCGAGAAATTCCATTCGACTCCAAGTTTTCCCGAGCTTATTAAAATGCGAGCGATGGCCAGCTGCGGGTATTTATTCAAATTGAGCTGGCGCGCGCGTACGTACGCGAAGACGCGCGGCCGCAGCGATGCGATGCGGGCGTGCTCGTCCGCCACGAGCCACTTGAAATTCGCAGGTGGCGATTTCGATCCCCTCGACTGGCGGAGACTCGCCTCGGCCTCCTTTCGCGAAAGAGCCGCGGGAATCGGGAATCGCTCTTCTCTCTCTCTCTCTCTCTCTCTCTCTCTCTCTCTCTCTCTCACTCTCTCCTCGGCGGGGTAAAATGATCGATAAGGATGATTTATAACTGGATATAAAAAGGCGGAATCTATCAATGGCTCTACAATGCTCTTCCTTGCCACCGCCCTCCCCACCCTCTCGTCCCGGGAGCCGACGCCGATGCACTCTCCCGGAAAAGTGCCGCGGGTATACAGAGGCGGCTTAGGTGCGCAAAATTTCCTCCGAGTGTAAAATGAGAAAATACTTTTATGGGGCGCTCGCGGGGAGAGAGGGCGGATGGGGAGGGGGGGGGGAACGGCGCGACTTCGACGTAGAAGGGAATAAAATCCTCCGCCGCGCTGCAATATAAAATACGTCGTTTTATTAAGATAATGCTAATGGAATGAATTTATTGGCGGGGCGACGGAAAATATATGGCTGTATTACGTCGTTTATTTTGATAGTGAATCAAGTCGATTTATTTTCTCTCCCCTCCCCCCCCCACTCGAGATTAATCGAACGCCTCCGCGAGCGTAGATTACGACTCGTTAGTACTTCCGGTGTAATTATGCGTGTTTTCCCACCCGACGGTTAGCCTGGATTTTTACAGGAAGACCGGCAATAACACTAATAACCGTAGAAGAAGCAGAGAACAACGCAACGATTACACTTCCTTTCATCCGATAGAATTTCGCAATTTAACGAAAACAAAAAGATGTTTTTTTTCTCGTTCGTTGTATCGATGCAGCCCTGCGCTACTTTGAAGGTCCTCCCGCAATTATTCGCAGCCGACTCACGCGAGCTCGCTACCTCGCGTCTGGAAAATTCCTCAAGTCGACGACGCGCTTTATCAATATCGGAGACGATTATGCGCGCGTACGTCCCACCCTTTTTGTTCCGGCGAAGAACGGGCGAAACGACTCGCCCTCGGCAACGCGCGAGCCGCTCGATAGTTCAATCGAACGAATTTTTCCGCGTCGGCGGAGCGATGCCGGCGCGCGCGGGAAACATAGGGCACGCTGGGGTCGGGGGGGGGGGTTGGCGGCGTCGAGCAGCTGTTTCAGCCCTTCTGTGCCCGCGCGGGAGTCGACCGCGGCGGGAACGGGGGCTGATGGACGTCGGGTTGCCGATGCAGCAACTTCAATTTGCCTCGTGGCACGATCGTAGACCCACCGCGCACCTCCCCCACCTCCTCCGTTTAGTCGACTTCCACTTTTCCGCGACGGCCCTTTTTTACCTTTTTACCCCCCCCCCCCTCAACCCCGTTCCACTACCCGACGCATCTCGACTTTTGCTTTGTGCTCTTTGGGGCTTGATACTTTCCCCTCGTCGCCGCTTTCTTCTTCTGCACCTGCACCTCTCCGGCCTTTCCTTTCACTCGTCTCGAGTGCCTCTCTTTTGCTCGAAAACGATTTGCTTCTTTTATCGAATCGCTGGGCGAGCGTCAGTTTCTTCTTATATACACGCTCGCTCCTCGCTCGTTCTCTTATATATGAACGAGTTTGCTCCGAGATACTTTTCGGCTTATGAAAATATTGCGCATGATTTATTTTCAAATACCTTAAGCTCGGCTCTTAAATTCGCGTATTTTTCTGCGTAATAATAAATTTTTCTCTCTCGCTCTACTCTCTCTTTTTTTTTTTTGATACGAATTTATTGACCGAGTATTCCATGCGCTTACGAGCCGATAAAATAAAACGTGATTGAAAAAACGAATTTATTCAGTCGAATTCGTAGATTAGTTTTTATAAAATCAATTTAATATTATCGGATTGATTAAAGAAGTTCGTGAAAGTTTTATGTTTCTCCTATGTAAATCTGCCGGAGTATCTAAAAGTTTTCGCGCGAAAACCAATATTCATTCGGTTCATTTCAGGAATTTAAAATGAATAATTGACGCACAATGTAGTTATATTTATAACAGGGAAATTGGTCTGCCGAGTTTTCATTCTGTTGAAAGTCATTCGCAAATTGAATGATAAATTTTCGTAATTAATATCGATACCTGAATTATTTTTATTAACCCATACGAAGTTTTCAACCTAAAAAGCAATTCACCAACTTACATTTAGGAAATTACAGCTTACCACCTCGACTATGGCGTGGCAACAAATGTACGAGGCATAATATACGAGACACGTTGCCCTGAAATTTATACTCCTAGAATTGTTTGTCCTAACTTAGTTGTCGCTGTTAGTTATGACTTACTAATTTGTGGATTTGGAAATTTTAATTCGTTTCTATTCTTTGTCATGTAGTCTTAACAAACGGTTTAATATAATTTTTGTTTGTGTTGAATTGCTTAGAAAACTTAATTGAGATTTTAATCTTATTGTCTGTATAATATCACTACCACGACGAGCATGGTATTATTTTACGTCACGCTTAAATAGCGTCGACTAGGTTTTGCGTTCGACAATTGCATGTACAGAACAAAACGCCGATGCCAATAGATTTTTCACGATCACCTCTGCCCTCGATGAACGAGTATTGGCTTCTTGCATTTAGCACCAAAGCGCAGGGACATTCGCGTTAATCGTTAGCGCTTCGACAACAATTACCAGAGCGGAGATTACTAGAAGCACAGGGGTGGAAGGGGGGACGGTGATCTCACCACGGCCATCCTACGTCCAAATGGCTCCTCGTCATCGTCCGCGCGGCGCTCGATGGGCAAGTTTCTCGGCCGATGTACTCTCGCGGTCCCCGAGGTACGGCGACGGAGGACTCGGCCCTCCTATCCCCCGTCCCCCGCCCGCGTCTCACGCCGCACTCCCCCGCCGCAAACTCGCCCACCGAGAGCGCAAGTGGTGCTCGGCGGCGTGCTCGGATACGGCGAGGGGGAGGTGGAGCAGGTCGAGGGGGCGGACGCGAGCCGATCCAGCCGTCGGACCGATGATTACCATGCGACGCTGCAGGCGGAAAGGGTATTCTTTGGGGGGGGGGCGGGGGATGCTTACCCTGTCGGCGAAGGGTGAGGGGCGATGATTCAAATTTGCCGAGTAGGCGGCCTCGTCTGGAGTCTCAATGTTAACAAGCTCGATCGAGGGATTCTCGATGATTCTTCCGATATTTCGGTGGTTTTCTGTTCTTTTTTTTTTTCGAAATTTATAGAAAAATTAAGAAAAATATTCCAGACTTTGTCCATCTCCCGTCCATCAGATGTTCAGAACTTTCATCGAGTCATCGATTATTCGTGCATACCACATTTGGCATTAAAAATACGACCATTCCTGCGAGGTTTCTTTTATTTTAAGTTTTATGATTATATTAAATATAGGAAAGTTTCGATCGACGTTATTCTTAACGTTATGCACGGGACGGAGATACGAGTTTGTTAAACGAATAAATTTCGTTTATAATTCATGAACTTTTCAAAAGCAATTACGGGAAAGAATAATTTTTCCCGAGCTTTCCTCAACGGCGTGCCCTCATCCTATCGATAACTTTTCCGAAGTTTCGAAGACCCCCTGCCCCCTACCCCCCACTTTCCGCGCCTAATAATGCCCGAGTTATCGAGTGCAATTCTCATATACAGCGGGTGAAGAAGAGTCGGAGAGAAAGAGAGAGAGAGAGAGAGAGAGAGAGAGAGAGAGAGAGAGAGAGCGAGCGAGCGAGAGATACAGCGCGATTCATAGTTTCTCATATAACTTCGACCCCGATAGAAAAGTGTTTCGCCATCTCAGCATTATTTTCCGAAGCCCGTATAAAAACGACTCTTAGCCACGTCGATACCCGAGCAGCGCCTTACCTGCCCGCCCGCGCCTCGTTTACACATTTTGGCTCTTTCCCCTCGGGCGCGCGGGTTCGATTTATCGATTCGCCTCCTTTATTCTCCGTACGCTCCGCATAGCCGGCTCCGCTATAAATAACGCCCGCTACCGAGGACCGGGTTAGTTGAAAATTCTCCCGATATTTACAGAGCGAGTTACAAACCTGAAAACGGCAAGCAAATGTAAAATACATCGTCGCTGCGGCGCCTTTGAAGTCACGACCGATCAATGTAGTATCTTGTCGATAATTCAAGTCCAGGCGCTTAATGCTTGTATTGTTTAAATGTGTCCGCTTATCGAAATTGTGACAGTGATTTTTTTGTATATGCGTGTGACAGTTGATTTGTTTTCCCACGTGAAACGATTTACTCGCGAACGAGAAGATAGAGAAAAGTCTCACGATCTAAAAATCAACTTTCACATTACTGTCGGGATATATTTTACGCCGAGAGAGCCGTAAAATCACATTAACGTCTGCATTTCGATGTTAGACGCTGGTGGAAGACATTTTAGTTTAGCTTAACAATTTTTTATTACTCTCCCTTAAGGTGTTTTTGCAATTTTTTTCAAATTATTTTTATTCCTTACTCTTAACTTTAGCAATATTTACGGTATTTCTATTAGATGAAATTACTCATATGTCATACCTGTTTATTGTATAGTACATATCTATAAATATATTTTAATAATTCTTTGTTGCTATAATATTCGGATCGGGGATTATGATAACTTTCAAAACATAACTTTTTTTTAGGACTCAATCGATTAATATCCGTGGTATTTACTTGCAAAGGTGTTCACATCTGATTTTAATCAAAATTTCTATATTTATATTTGATTGGCACTGATTACTAATATCATAATGCATTTGTCGAAAATTCAAATCGTATAAAGAATACCGTGAAAATGATGGTTCCTTAGATTTCTCTAAGAAGATATAAAGACATTCAAACAACAATTCAAACTAAAGTTGTAAATGTCACCAAAATACATATTTTCTGCTCTATACATATTTTTAGACAGGGGTAATATACCAGTAGTTATTATGCTGTCAAATTACTTTTAAATATATTCAATTATTATAATATGGTTTTTGAAGCTACGAAAAGTTCTTCGTATCGTAGGCACACATAAACAAATTATTATCGTTCCGGATTAACGTCGTCAATGTTATGCGAATGTTTTCATAGATGTTTGCAGATATTGACGATTTATGGCGAAAACAATAAAAATAATAGTTTTTTGCATGTATTTTAAACAAAATTTACGGATCTTATAAGAATACACATTTTTTCTTCTATACAGTTTAGCTGTGGGTGATCCATGTGGATTTCTTTCACTGCAAAACAGTATAAAGGCAGATATAATGAAAATTGATTTTTTTGTAGATTAAAGTTTTTATCCAAAATAAATGTCACTCACTCTCTCTTTTCTCTCTCTCTTCTCTCTCTCTCTTTCTCTCTCCCTCTCTCTACTAATCTTCTTTCTCTTTCTCTCTGTTTTTTGCTCTCTTTACTTTACCAAGATTATCTTTATATAAATTAATTAAATTCAAAATGCAGTCTATATTACGAATTTCTTGTAATACATGCTTCCTGGTTTTTTTTTTTAAATAAAATTTCACGAAATATCATATTTATTTCAATGATCATTAATAAAAAACAAGGGCATTTTTTATATATTGTACAGTTGGTAAAATATGTTGTACAGTTTGAGATTAGGCAAAACATACGCATTATTTCTTTGTGCAATATTTAAAAAAAAAACAAAATACATTGTACATAAAAAAATACTAGAATAAGATAGATACTGTTATAGTAAGATTTACAAGATCTAAGAGAAACAGTTAGAATACGATTTAATTAAAAGATAACTTAATTTAATTAAAAATAAAAGAGTGACAATAGGAAGCGTTTGAAAATTTTTATTGATAATTAATATTAATTCAAATTGTAAAATATAATGTAATTTTTTCTCATTAATATATGAGGCGTGTCCGACACGAGAAAAGCTAGTATAATCTATAATAGAATTGATATTCTATATCGTAATTCGATTTTTGTATACGATTTCACGTAAGTTAAACTTCGCTAATTTTATAACAAGATTATGAAAGGAGAGAACGAACAACGAAGAAGTATTTTAGATATTTACTTCGTTAATGTACGGATCCTTTTGTAATATAGAAAATGATTTGAAAAAAATTCCAGCTGTAATAGCTGTATACGGAAATTGGAATAACTGTAACGTTTGAGTCAAAGCGAAGAGAATGAAACGCTTTAGAAAATCATGCTTGGCATAGTAAATCGTCTTCATTCGTATAAATTGAAAATGCCACTGACACATCGTAATACCAAAGCAGCATGAAATAGCGCATCGTCCGATTCTGCTTTGTAAACAAAATAATTTATTCAGCGTTATTCACAATGGAAATGTAAAAAATTACAATGCTAATGGGATTCCGTATAATATGCAAAGGGCAGACAAGGGCGCACAATTTCGCTATCGGCGAAAAACTCTTTTCACCGCGCAACATCGTATCGCGTACAATTTAAACGCGCACGCCGCGCCGTTAACGAGATCGTGGCATTAATTAGCATAGGTTAATAACTGCAGGCGTCGAGCGGCAACGAAAACCGGCGAGTCCGCCGCGGATGCGGAGTATAATTTTGCCCTCCACCCGTTGATTTTAACTCGGAGCCCTCGGCCCCGCCTCCGCTTCGCCGCGTTACATAACGAAGTCGCCTCGTACTTTTACAAACAACGCCAGCCGCCATATTGTTCGCGAGTTCGTCGTCGACTTGGTCGCGAGCAGACCCCCCCCCCCACCACCGACCCATCCCTCCCGCGCGCCCTAACGCCGAGCGCGTCCCGACCGGGCATTCGGACGGAATAATGCGGGAGACTGCGAGCTTCTAAGCAGTATCGTCGTCCCACCCCCCTCGCCACTCGGGCTATACGGCAGTCGTAAAACGGAAGTCGCGCGTTAATCTCGTATGGATGAATCGGGGGGGGGGGGATGGGGAGTGGGGATAGTGTCGTGAGCGCGGTTCTTCGTGCGTTCGCCTTTCAACGACTTCGTGTCGGTATATGTGCGCGTGTACATGTACATACCGCTGGAAAGGCGTAGGGCGCCCCGGTCGAGCTTTAAGTGGGTTATAAATTTTTAGCGCCGCCCAAGTAGCAATTTCTAGAGTCGCGCGCGCGCTCGCCTTAAATTTACCATCGCGACCGGCCGGAGGTCGGCGGCGACGGCGGCGAGCCTGGTTTACGGTGTACACGTATATCCTGCTTAGGAATCGCCCGTGGAAAGAGCGCAGTCGAACGAATTTTCGCCCTCTACCCCTTCCCCCCGCCCTCGACCGAAGCTCCGACCTGCCGCGATACCATCCGCCGGCGACGCTCATTCGATTTCCGATCTACGTGGAAAGGCGTTTCGGAGGAGGCACGGGGGGGGGGTGCGCGCGTGTGCGCCGAACGGCCGTTGCTTCGGTGTTCGGGCGTTCGGCGATCGCCGGGGGGGGGGGCGTATCTGCATGCGCCTGAAAAATACGGGGGGAGGGGTGAGAAAGAGAGAGAGGGTGACTATATTATTCGGAGCAGCAATTGGTGCATAAATTTTCTTACGCGTGTGTCGCATATTGCGGCAGTTTCGTCGCTACACCCCGGGCGGGGAAAACTTTTTTTATACGAGACGCCCCTCGTTCCCCCTGCTTCTGTAATGAATGTCTCTTGAGAATGTCATTTGACTTTAACGACAGCCCCTCAGCCATATACCTTGTGTTTTTTCTCCGTCCTTTTTTATCGCGTTCTCTTTTATGCTCCGTGCTTCGGCAAAAGCGTCGCCGTAATGTTTAATGACGATATTTGTTTGTCGAAGTATTCACTATCTCGAACAAGTTTTCCGAGGTTATTTAAAATATTTTTTCAATACTTGTCGTAAGATCCGATGGTCGAGTATTCCATGTCACTGTTTGATGCGGATCTAAACGTCTTGTGTAAATATTTTTATTGTTAAAGATTGATTGTCGTATTAGGAACCGAGTGGAGTGAGAATCTACTCAGGCTACTTTTTTATTAGCCACTGTTATTAATAATTTTTTTATTTAAAAAAAAAACCAAGAATTCGCAAAGATTAAAAAATGTATTATTGTTGCCAGGGCAGCTTTCGTGTGAAAAATCCATCAGAAATATAATAATTCAAAGAGATTGGTTGCAAAGAACTATCAATTTTATCTGTGAATATATTAATTTTCAAATAATTCATTTAATGCAATTGTCAAACATATAAAAAAAAATTAGGGTAATGGTAATATAATCTGAGGCTTTCCAAGCTAATAAGTACGGTCTTTTTCTGTTGCAGGAAGAAATGGTTACACAGGAGCGCAGGGCCCTCAGGGACCACAGGGCACCCCAGGTAAAGCTAGCCAGGAGAAATTCGTATAATACTAACAGTGCCTATTGGATATAGGGAGCTTTTAACCCAATCCTTTTAAAATCGCAGGCGTACATACATACATACGCGTATGTACGCAGGCGCACACACAAATAGCCACGCGTACACAGGTACATTGGCAAGAGAATACTCCGGCGGCGTCGAGTTCGTCGTGCAGTTTCATACCTGAGAGCGCGGGCGGGCGATCAAAGCGCCTCGGCGAGCGGCTGCGGGGATCGAACGGCGGTCGGAGGAGGGCGGAACAATTAGCGAAGGCGAACGAACAGCATTGCGTAGTTGATTAAACCTGAAATGATTGGAGGAGATGGGTCGGGCGGCGGGAGGGGCGTTAACGAGCGCTTAATTACTTCGTTATCTCGTTTCTTTGGCCGGCTGCCGGAGCCGCCGCCTGGCACTCGCTCCTCGGCTGCTCTCTTTCTACGTTGCCCGCACCTCTCCACCAACCTCCCCCCCCCGCCCTCTCTGTAACTTTCGGACTCGGGCGAGCTCTACGCCGCGCGCGACTTTCTCGCCGGAGGGAATTAATTTTCGCCAATCTGGCGGAACTTCGACCGGATTCGGCCGCGAAGCGCGGCACTTTTCGCTCGCCCCAAAACCCCTTCGACGATCCGCGGGCTTTCGTCACCTCTGAGAATGTTTTTTTGGGCTAAATGGGAATTACGTGGAATTTTCGATTTTTTTCCTCCGGAGGGCGGGTGGGGGAGTGGGAGGGAATAAACGTCTCGATGAAACTCCAGCAAACGAAATTGAATATTCCGCGACTGACGCTGGAGTGAATGGATCGAATTAAATATAAAAAGTTGAAAGTGTATTAAATCGGAATTCCGTCTCAATTGCCATATAATCATACGCAGTCGAGCTTATAAAATTTCATTTGAATTTCGTTGTTGGGCCGAGAGTAATGCATTGTCAAAACGTGTTTAACGAGTCGTTGGATCACTTTGATAAAGTAATTGAGATATTTACGTAATAATTTGGTAAGCAAGAAAATGCTCCCGGTTAATTAAGATGAGGTTAATCTTTTGTTTTTCTTCCTAAAATAAATATCATTGTTAAATGATTTTTTACATGATTTAACCAATGTTTATTAGTTCGCAAGAGATTGAATATAAATCGTTTCAGTTGACTTGAAAATTTAATCGCCAATTCCCAGTTGGATTTAATATATATTACATATTGGCACAAAGTAAAATTTTATCGTTCTCGAACATCGCCAAACCTCCATACTTTATTCTATCAGTTTCAAGCTGACTGAACTATGTTAATCCTATCATGTTCTTAAGCTAATTTATCTTATAGAGAAAAAAAAGAACTCGCTCGAGCCACATTAAATAAAAGTAAATACGTTCCTTAAAGAATCCAGCACTGATCCTTTTCGGATAACAGCTGAAACACATCTAATCTTCCGTCGCTGCAATAGAAAATATTATCCGAGAGAGAGAGAGAGAGAGAGAGAGAGAGAAAATTAATCGAACCGACTTCCTATTCGAGGAGGATCTACGAAATCCGTCCACAAAATCCGGCCCACGAACCATTTCGCGCGCGCGCGTATCCACTCCTCGTAATAGTTCAACTTATGCCCCACCTCTCGTAAACGACCGAAAAAAAAACATAAAAGAAAAAAAACGAAAAACAATTGTTTCAGGAAAAATGGGCCCTCGCGGCCCACCCGGCCAGGACGGCAAGCCGGGCCTGCCGAGCATCGTCGCCTACGCACCGTTCAATACCAACGGCGGCACGACGACCATCGAGACCGGCGACCTCCTCGTGCCACCCTCCATTGACGGTAAGTTTCGTCACGGCCTCGCTCTCGTTCGCCTCTATTTTATTGCATGTCTTGGGCGTTGCGCAGGGGCGACGGGGTAAATCGGCCCGCCTGCGCGATAAATTGGAATTTTTGACGGTGAGCGTTAACGAAAGACCTTGCGCGCAGGTTTATCGTAGGGTAAATGGAGAATTTTTTTTAAAAAAAAAAACAAATTTAGTCGTGATATATGATTGTGAAAATAATTTTTTTTCTTGAACAGGATTCGATATTTTATTGTGCTTTTTTACAGTAAGTAAATAAAATTGAACTTTGCTGATAAATTGCACATGAAGCTGCATTAATATGAAAGCATGATGCAGTAGTGCGTTATGGCTTTGGTCAGACCTAAAGAGATATTTCAGCGTGCATGATTTTCAATAAGCGAAGCAATTAATCTCGCGTTACTCATAGATATTTTTCGTTTTGTACATGCATTTTCGTAATTATTTAAATTTATAACATTATTTTACAATCATTATATTACAATTTGTATAAATATGGTTAATTCGGATGAATGATTAATTATTAAAATCGTTTTGGATTAAATCGCAAATTCGCTGCACTATTTTCCATTTTACAATTCCTAATCATTGCTCATCAATTTTCAATGAATTGTATATATAAAATCCGCGATTGTAATTATTACAATAATTTATGGAAAACCAATCGCATCTCAACGCTCGTCCTAAAATGTTAGTAAAACTATAAGAAATGTAAAAGCAATTTTAAAATGAAGAAAATTCCATAAAATTTTCTTAATACTAGGATAATTAGAAATTTTATTCCCATTCCCTTTCATTTTGCATTAAATTTAATAGCAATTTAAAAGTCACATTTCTAACGTTATACCAAAATTCTACCATGTAAGTATAGGCATAAAATGTACGAGTATGTAAATTAAGTATGAATACGTAATTTTCCTGAAATAACTTTAGCTCTCCAATTATATCAAACGGATTTACAGAAAAGAGCGGATCAATCGTCGATTACAATTAGCGGCCAAACGATTTCAGCTCGCCGCGGTAGGGCTTGAAAATTAACTACCCCGTAAGCTATAAAAGAAAAAACAAAAAAGAAAAAAAAATAAAATAAAAACAACAAGACGGGAAAAAGCCGCTTCAATCGCGTTTCATTACTTCGATCGGAACAATCGCCCGTTAACTACGCTCGTCGTTCGCGAAATATAGAGCCGCGCCGCCGTGAGTAACGGATTCGTCCGCCGAACAATGAGCCTGGAATTCGGCTTTTCGCGAATACGACCGCGCGTAAATCATTATCGTCGCCGTGGGCGGGCCCGTTATTTATCGCGCGTAATTGGAGAATTCAAAAGATCGCGCCCCGCGCGCCTTCGGTTTTTCGAGCGCTCGAAGCGCTGCGCCACGGGTTCGACGATGAAAAGAAGGGGAGGGGGCGGTGTATATATATATATATATATATATATATATATTTTGTTTCATGGTTCTTTCATGGTCGCGTCGGTTCGACGGGTAATTAACGCTCGTGCCGCGCAACGCGTGGCTGAGTAATATTTTTTTTTCCCACGCCTCCGGTATTATTGATGCGGAAACACGGTCTCGTCCACGTCAAGCCGAATATTTGAAATGCTCGCGTCACTGTTTGGAGCTGCGCTAGAGAGTTATTTCTTTCTCAGTCACTGCTACATCGGGGATATTATTTAACTCGTCCAACTGCCGCAGTAGCTTTTTAAGAAGCGACTAGAGTCATTTGTTACTAGTTATTATATTTATTATTATAAGATTTATTAACTTCGTTTGTTCTTTACTTTTCGCTCAACTTCGTTAATATAATATATTTAGTTATTAAAACTACCCTTTCGTATCTTCATTAATATATCTTAGAAATATTTTGTAATCGAAAAAAATTGTAATTATGAAAGTAGAATTGATTTTCTTTCAAAAGTAACGTAGTGAGCTGTTGGGTTCATTCGGCGTTTTGTGCATTTAACTTTTTAGCGCACTCCTTATTCAACTCCATGAAAATATCTTTACTGCAATAATTTCTCATTGAAAGTCCTAGCTTGTTCGAAATAAGGTGGATTCGAAGTATCTAATTTAATACTTTTCGTTTTACGAGCTTGTAAATGACTGCTCGTCAACAGGTGCCGGTTATCTCTCGGGCGCGCAAACCCCTCAGCGACACGAAGCCTCCGCGCTCCTTCATTGTTCTTGGCTAAGTCATAAACGTAACGCCGAGTTTAGTTTTTTTCTTTTTCCTTCTTTTTTCTTTTATTTCATAATTTTCAAAGTACTCAAGAGATAGTTTTTACTACTCTCTGGAAAATAATTCCCCGTTGATAACGTGTTGTTTTAAAAGGCTTTGTTTTTAACGGCGGGGCGAAGTGAGTGCGTTTATATATATATATAAATATATAAACAAGCTTGCGCGTGTTTAATATGTATAACATTTTCATTATAAAGGTCGGCAAATACAAAATTAGCCGCCTCTTCAAAACATAAAAAGCAAAGATGTTTCTAAATTGGACAAACAGGAAAATATGGTCGGTAAACCTCGCTTAATTGAATCAAAAGCAAAGTGTAACGAGCTCGCAATTTCGTTCCGCAAAAGTAATGAAATTCTCGAGGCACTCCAGCTCAACAGGTATATATATATATATATATATATATATATATATATATATATATATAAATATACACATATTACAAATCTTTTATGCTTACCGAACTTTAACGAGAGTTTATTGATCCAAGGGAGGGGGGCGGGTGGAATACCGAGCGCAACGATGCTACCGCTTCATTGAAATGCAAGTGCCATATTGGTTAAAGAGACCGGTTTTTATAGGTTTCCTTATACATACGTTGCAGTAAAAATTATCATTATCGTCACGCGTATCAATGAAATTGAAATAAACAGAAACAGAAAGATCGTCGGCGATACTAAAAAGCGTGGTAAAATAGTCACGAGGACGAGCGTAGAGGCGAGGCGGGGAGAAAAGTCAATTATCGATACACACACACACACACACACACACACACACACACACACAGACACATTGATTTGCTCTCGGGTGTATAGAGTCAGTGGGAGGGCGGGGGGGGCGATGCATTGCCGTGTACGTGCGGCATGAAATCCCCATCCTTCGCCCTCTACCCTCCGACCCCTCCCGCCCCCCTGTCACCAATGATTTAGCAGGCGGCGCACGTCACGCACTAAATCTTTACCTGCGATTTCTCGTCACACTTCCAGGCAGCTCGCAAATCCAGTTTGTGGCGGCGGAGGAGGGGCTGAATCTGCGCCTCGAGTGCCAGGCGGCCGGGAAGCCGAGCCCCGTCATTCAGTGGCACAGGCCCGACGGTCTACTCATACACACCGGCAGCTGGCACGGTTGGTATACGAAATTTCTTACGACCTTAACGACTTTTTCATCCGAAGAGTCTATTTTTTTAAAATTTATTTATTACTATCTATATATACATATATATCTAATATATTGTTACTAGCATCTCTGCAAATGTTCTTGCGGGTAGATTGCTGCTTTCAAGAAATTCTGAGAAACGTAATAAAGAATAATTTTACAGCTATATTGAAATACAAAGATGGCGTGCCTTAAATGTAATATGATCTGCAGAGATAGATGTAGATTGGATACTTTGGGGCAGAAAAATTCATTATAAAGGGACGCGAGACGAACGAGTCTATAGTTAAGTACGCGGGAACGGCTGTTAAACCAGTTAGACTTGACAATTTGACAGTTCTTTTGCGAAGGCTACACTCAGTCGTTCATGTGAGTAATTCGAGTTTATTATTCGATCAGAGAGCAAGATTGCCATTGCACGGTTTAGGAGGACGTTGCCATGGAGCCTGCGTACGCCTAATTCGCGTCATACGCACGCGAGTATACGAGGTCGTATATTCCCCTCCTACGTTTACGCGGGTATTCCGTTTCCCCATTGGATTTGGCCTGCGCGGCGGCGCGGTTCTTTCCGATGCCTATTAAGCCACGTACGAGCGTGCAGCACCGCTGATACATTTGTTTAATATCAGAGCAACGAATCTTTTTCTGCACCCTCGTTACCGCGTGCGTAATTCGACAGGACAGATAGGTGTTTTCAGTACTGCGACTGCTAGCGGTAGAGCCGAATATACACTAATTATAAACGATCGCGCCTGAAATTCCAACTTTGCGATACGCAGATTTTACGCGCTCAAAATGATAATTTTTTTTTTGTTTTTTTTTTTTTTTTGTTACGACGCAACGTCAAACCGGTCCTTTCGGCGGAATAACGTTCGTTTCGGCGCGTAACTTTGTTGCAAAATGTTTTTCCGAAGCATGCCGCGGGGTTAAAATATAACGCCACTTTACTCCAGCGCGTATCACTCGGTGGAGTAAGTTAATTAATAAGCGTGGGTGTGTGCATTTGAGCGCAGCTGCTCGCGCGCACCGATAACGCATCGCTGACGACTGAACAAAAGGCTCGTGTCATCTGTCTCGTACAAATTATTAAGCGTCCCCGAAGGTTATAATGAAGGTACGCAAACTTTTACGAAAACATGTTATAATCATAATATATCCTATGTTATGTGTCTCGTGTAATGTAGATATTAATCAAATAATGAAATTTAATATTATTTAGCGAGCTCTTGACAGAGACTCCATAATCAAAAAAGTCGTATAATACAACAAAATGTCTTTTGATATATCATACTTACGAATAATACAGCTATAAATGCGTACAATAATCAAACCGAATTTTATTCCCTAAAAATTACTTAAATAAGCAATGCGTAAACATGAAAACAAAAGTTATAAATAAAGTTCTTACAAACGAATGTTATATTTCGATATATTTTTGGGTCAAATATCTCTCTCAAACTCTTTTGATTTATGGAGTAATAGCAAAAAATCATACGACGATCGAGCGCAGTAACTAGAGATGTAATTTTTTCACCGACCGTCCATTAAATCGATTCTACGTACAATTCTTCGGGTTTTTTTTTTCCTGAATTCACACTGGCGCGAGGCATCGGGCCGGGGTAACGGAGCCGGCGGCGCGCTAAAGCAACGGCAGGATAATCCATTCGCGCGGCGCGAGAGTCGAGCGGCGCTTCGCGAAATTCCCGTCGCGTTTCAAAAAGCTGGCCGAGCAGTTAAAGCCGAAAGGCTCCTCGGGCGCTCGGACCTCGACCCTCGTGTCCGTGGCGTATCCAATTCAAAACCCGTAAAGAGCAAGAGAATAAAAGCAGGGCAAATCCAATTTGGCGAAGTAGCCCCTGGCCCCTCGTCCTCCCCCGTCCCCATCTCGACTTTTTATCGCGTCCTTCGGAATGACGCGTTCGTTGCGCGCCTACGCGCCTTGCAACGGGCGGTGGCGGCGGCGGCGGCGGAAGGACGTAAAAGGCTGCGTCGGCGATGGCCGTGGTAGAAAAAGTACAGCGGAGTCCTGGAAGCGCCGGGATTATTTAACTTCGCCCATCGTTTACGGACCGGCGCGGAGGGGAGGGGCGGACGTGGGATCTCTCGACTTCTTTCTCTAATTTCTCCGGAACACGACGAGCTTCCTTAACGTCCCTTACATATATATGGATGCAACTGTGTGTATATATATATATATACATCCCGCTCCGCATTAGTACGTCGAATGACTCTCGGCTGGAAATGTCTGGAGTGTAGAGCCACGCGAGCTTCACGCACCGCGTCGTCATCGTCGTCGTCGTCGTCGTCGT
This sequence comes from Sycobia sp. Sy_11, assembly GCA_018907035.1. Classification (NCBI taxonomy): domain Eukaryota; kingdom Metazoa; phylum Arthropoda; class Insecta; order Hymenoptera; family Epichrysomallidae; genus Sycobia; species Sycobia sp. Sy_11. The sequence goes on from JACCIC010000028.1 coordinate 1,961,469, forward strand.
CGTTGTCGTTGCTCGCGCGCTCGGAGTACCGCGATATTCGGAACAATAATGGGGGCTCGCTTCTGCGTTTTTGGAGGGTGGAGGAGGAAGACAATGCACGAGCCCCCCGCCTCCGGGGTCGATAATGAGAGCTCGGTGGGTGGGCTCGGCAGGAGGGGGTGGGGGCTGGCTGCTTGGACTGTTTCGACATTCAAAGGCGAATGGTGGCGTACAATGTTCGAGGGAGAGAGAGTGAGAGAGAGAGATAGAGACAGAGCTTGAGAGAAAGGTGCTTTACTTCCATGGTAGTCTGATTCGGAGTATTTCTTGGCGTGAACAGCCCTAGAGATTTATGATGATGTGAGGCGAGCTCGTTTTCCGAAGTTCGAAGTGCTTACGCGCGAAAGTTAAGTAGAGTTTATATGCACTACAAAAATACTATGCTTAAGGCTTTTCATATTCCGCGCGCGGAAACTTTTTGGCGACTTTTTATAGTCGAGTAGGCGAGGCGGTAGCGCTTGTGTGATTCAGCAGCCTGCTTCGTCCATTTAAAAAGACTCAGTGTACGGTAGGGTAAGAGAATTTATATTCCGTGAAAAAGGCCACCTACCCTTTCAGGCGGGCCGCTTCGACGAAATGAGGATAAAAATTTCAACTACATACGAGACATAGACTTCGTTGCGATGCTTCCAGTCCAATGGTTCAATCTGTTAGGAAATTGACACCGAGAAACTTCTTCGGCAGTCTTGCCAGAGTTTTGTTGCATCACATTAATTCATTACTAATTCATAGTACTAATAATGTAAACAAGTGCTATACTATACTATTAATTCATGTAAGTACTGCAAAAGTACAAATGGCAAAAATGATCATCGAATGTACTCAATCTTCGGTTGCATTCGACTGTATTGAAATCTAATTAAACCGAAAGTATCAAAGGAAAAATGTTCCATATCTATATATATATATATAGGGAGATTCATTACATTTTTACAGCTTATTGGTTTAACGGGATTGCGAAAGTTAATTAGAATCTGGAGTGGGGCGTTATACCGATTGAGTTTTAATCCTGCTTCATTCGGCTAGGCTGACGGTTTTTAAAAATTTACCCGCGGGAAAATTGAAATTAAAAAATGTTGCTAATCAATCCGCAGTTGGGGTCGTGACCATGATATTCAATAATGTTTACGTATTTATTTAACGGCTTTCTAATTACGTATTTATTTTTAGAATTTTTTTCGTGCATTCGTGTCGGTGGCCAAACGATAATTCTTCCTTTACGCGGGAAAAATCCGTTTTGAATTCAATCACCGCGAAGAAAGGACAATTTTCGATCACTAATGAGGCCAATTTTTCCAAAAAGCAAGTGTCCTACGACCCGTGACGATTCCCATTCTTTTCCCGAAACGAGCGATCGTCCAGCCAGCCACTCGAAATATCCAGATCCCTAGAACATCCGCCCGCGCGGAGTCGAACGGCAAAGCAGGCGCGATCGAGCCTTGGAATGGGAAGGGGAGCCGAGGGCGATAACCGATGGTGATGGTCCCCGTCGACCGTCCTCCGCCCACCACCAGCCGAGTGTATAAATGACAAGCCTGCTTAACTGACCAGAAATTTCAGCCGACAGGCGGTGCGCGCGACACCCGCGGAGCGCCGGCTCGCCACCTCGCCCGACCGTCGCTCCCAATTTCGCCGGATATCGGCAAAATGATCGATTATTATTTATTCGCGCGGCGGCGGTGGCGGCCGAGGGGGAGGGAGGGTGGTTAAGGGAGGCCCGTACCGTCACTTCGCATAAATACGGAATCGAGGGCAAAGTGCATTTATTTTCCGCCTCGACGTTTAATCGGACACGGGTGAGGGGGGTGGGGATGGAGGCGCCTCTCCAAAATTACAGCTGCAGCCGGACCTCTTTTATCTTCCGTAGGGCGATAAAATTGACGGGGAGTGAGCTGATATTTTATTTTACGTGATTGCAAAGCGGTTCGTCCGCGACTGCTTGGTTTCAGCCTCGGCCATCTACGGGAACGTCCTCAATTTGTCGTCGGTCCACAGAGAGGACATGGGAAACTACACCTGCACCGCGGACAACGGTGTGCCGCCCAGCTTCAGCAAAAGATACAAGCTCAACGTGAAATGTGAGTCTCGGAACAAAATTCTAACCGTCCCCTCGAGCGTTCCCGTTATTTCTCCCCAGACTCCGATCCTACAAATAATCGCTTCTTTCGCTTCACGGATAAACCGCGGACGCACTACGTGAATGCGCGTGGTAACGAGATGCAAACATTTAACTCGCGTAGTCTCGCTTTTATTGAAATTATGCGAATTGAGTATATCGCGGGCATTTGAAACAAAGACGTAAGCAATCGGGATTATGTGCTGTTCTTTAAAAAGATTTGAAAGAAAATTTATCAAATTTTTAACGAATTAAATTATTATTACATAACGATGTTTCACGTTGTAGCTAAAAGCTCATTAATTAAAATGTGTATGATAGTAGTTTATTCTTACGATAATAATTATTTTGTGTCATTAAAATGTACGCGTTTATTTTCAAAATGTTAATTTACTTATATATATTGAACAAAATAGCAAAAATTACTAATATTCATCGGCCTTTTATGTTTTTTGCAGAATATATGAGCGCGAACCCGATATTCAGTGGTCAGTTTTTTTTTTCTTTTCTCTTTTGAAAGAACCTTTGATTTACCCTGAAAATAAAATAGCAAATTACCTTCAACTACATTAACAACGTATATTTCATTAGTACTATTCTTTCTTCAAAATATAATGCTTAAAACTTTTTCTCGCGACTAATCAGAGCACAAAATATAGCAATCAATAATTTTTCTTCTATTATTTTCAATAAAAGAAAGGTAGTTTTTACCGCTTTCTCTATAGAATAGCTCTCTGAACTTTAGGGTTGGAAGACGAGAAAGAAAAAACCAATTCCACCTCCTCCCCCTTCGGCAGCCCGTAAATATTTATCAAAGCCCCCGGTATAATCAACTTTCTCGCGTCCGCTTTCCAATGCATTTTAGCCTTGCGGCAACCGAATAAAACGCTTCGCCGGCTCTCCACGGCGGATCCCATCGCGAGCGTTCGTGCAAAAAAGCAAAGAATGATTATGTATATATATAGAGACGTGCTATATTTTAAACGAGGCGCGAAAGAGCAAGTGGACAATGCAACTGAAGAGGAGATCCCCTCCACCTCGCGTGCTCGGGAGACCGGCTGACTTTTATTCCCGACGCGCGCGTTATCTCGGCGCGGCGGCGGCGGCGGCGGCGTCGCGACGGGGACGCGGGCGCGCTTCGTCCGTCGGCCGCTCGCTTTTATTTGCCCCAGGCGCATTTTCACTTTCAGCGTGTACGCGCGCCTCGTTTCGCGGCTCCCGCGCAGGGTTGCCCCGGGGCTGCCGGCCGGGCAGTGTCGCCTGTCGCTCCCAGAGCGCGCGGCCGATAGCAGGCCATTGTAACGGTGGTGCAGAGGCTGAGGGGGGCGGGGGGAGGGGGTGGCGATGTGAGGCGACTTCGTGCGCGCGCCCGAGGAGTCATTGCGCACTTTGACGAGCTTATACACACAGGAGGCCCTCGTAGCTCGTGCACAATGGCTCGCTTGCGCGTGACACTCGCGACCTCCCCCCCCCTCCCTCCCCCACCACCCGGCCGACCCTCGCGAGTCTCGCTGTGTATACACGGTTGAATACTTCATTAAATACGAATTTTCGCGGCAGCTTGTCGCCGTTTCGTAAATCGGGAAATTTCATTTTCGCCGGCACTGCTGCTGACTTCTGCGCTCGGGTTTAATTTAATGTATTTTTGAGACGTTGTTATTAGGTAGATTTATTTTTCTACGCTTCAGAGCTGAAATGATATACCCGAGAAGGGGTTACGTCTCGTTCACAGAGTTATTGACTGTTGAGATCTCTATTCGTCTTTAACGTATTGATACTCTTTCAATCTGCCAGACAAAATATTATTAATATTATATTGTTTATATTCGTCGAAAGTTTTCTTATGGGCTTATAGGTTGGCTTCTATGCATTAGCATTGCATTGGATTAACCTGTTTTATAAAATTTTAATTACATTTTCCAACTGTAATGCATTACGATATTAACGGATTACCTAATTAGATAAACCGTTAAGCGTATAATATTTATACATTTTTATCTTTTACGAAGCAGGTTAAAAGCAGTATTTCGCGTAATCCGACGTAAAACTACAATCCGAGCATCAGCAATTTTATAAACTTCTAATAAAATTCTAATTGAACCGTTATAACCTGAGAAAAAAATTTATTCGGCCTAAATGAATATTTAATTATTCGCTGACGATTAAATATTTATTGGAAACAAGTTTTTTATTTAAAATAAATGTTTATTCAAAATCATAAATTTTTTTTTTCGAATAAAGTAAAAATAATATATTCCAAATATATATATTTGATTTCCATAAGAGAATCAAATATTTATTTAACTCAACGAAATTCTTTCTCTCTGCAGTATAGGTATATTATAGCATTGAAATATTTTTAAACAATACATGATTTTCAAGTCTGACGAAGCGAAAGTTGCCAATTCCAGGTTTGTGCTCAAATAATTCCGAATCGTAAGAATAAAAGTGCGCGAAAATCCCTTACGCGAGCATGCATTCAAGAATTCTTAGAAAAACGACAATCCACGCCTATGCTCGTCCCATCTCCCTGCACGTTCCCAATTTGTACCCACATCGCCTCCTACCACTGACAGCCGAATAACCGCTTTTTTCTCACGCGTTCGCACGCACAGTCGGCCCGCTGATAAGGATCCGCTCGCCGGTGGTGCGTACCCGCGGCCACGCCAGCGCCCTGCTCGAGTGCGAGGTCGAGGCGTACCCGAGGCCCGAGCTGCACTGGGAGTACAGGAGCAGCCGCCTCGACGGCAAGCCCGACAAGTACAGGATACAGGAGGAGGACTACAGGAGGGAGTACAAGGTACGCCGGGTGAGCGTGGCGGGGGGGGGGGAGACAACTAATATACACGCGGGCGGGGGGTGGGGGTATCGATCCGCTCCCGCGTCCGACGAGCGTACCCGACCGACTCTCGTATTTCTCGGCCCCCGGGCCGGCGGACCGCGAACGCCTCCGGAAAGCGCCATCCGAGGAGCGTATCCGGCAGAGACGCTCGGGGTACGGCCGACTCGTACGGGAAAGGGGCGGTGGGGGTGGGGGGGGGGTTGCTCGTAACGGGGCCCGCAACAGGCTTGAGGTAAATTCCGGCCGTATTGTGCCCGACCGATTGGTGGGCTGTCGCGCGTGCTTTCGGGACGGATGGTAGTGTTTCGGCCGAGCAGTCGCCGCGATCGTGATATCCGCTATGGTTCCGAGTTTTGATCTTATTTTCTGCTCGGCGCTAGCAGCGCGCGGTATTCAGTAGTTTCGTTCCAGGTCCGGGCGGCCCGAGCTAGTCCAACAGTCTCTGGATTTATCTTGTGTTCATAAAGTAAAGTTAGATTTGCGCGTTGGAATTGCCGATATTAAAAATAAAATGATCGACTTGCAAATTACAGAAAAAAGGAAAAGCACACGTGCCCGAAACTCTTCTGCCTGCATCTGTACTTCCGGAAAAATTTTCATCTTAGTTTTGGCTGAGAATTGAAAATTTTTCATCTCCTTGGCAGCGGTGGGAAAGAATATACAATAGATCAAAGTGAAAAATTTCAGTATACTTTTTACTTGAATGGTCGGATATAGTTCCTCCCTTTTAATACTATGGGAGTGGATGTGCAGCGCGGGGCTTCCTGCTCTTTTTTCTGCACAGGTATAGGCGTACGTACATGGATTACATTCACATTGCGGGGAGATGCGGGCGCGCCTCGGCGCCGAATATCCTTTCGGCGCGGGCTGGCTTTTATCTTTGAGGCTGGCTCCGCGCGCGCCCGGCTCGGGTTTTCTTCGGGAATATCGCGTACAGTCAAAGGTATTTTAAACCGTGCCATCGTTATTTTCGAACTTGAGCAGTTTCGCGCGTTTCAATTCAACGAGGAGACGCGCAGCTTACGGAGCACCTTGCAATCCGTGGAAGTAGAAAAATATTCGGATATCTCGATGAAATCCTCATTATCCGTATTATTTCGCCAGTGCGATTAGATTTTCCGGAAAATCCAATTGCTGTAAAAATTACAAAGTTTAATCATTATAACGAAGCGGCTTGAAATATCTCGTGAATTAATAAATGAATATTTTTGAATAATATGACGGACTTGAATTTAAAAGTATATTTCTCTTACAGTTTAGAATGAAGCTCAAGATTACCAAGATAAGTTCGTCTGATTACGGCTCATATTACTGCGTAGCAAGAAATGAGATGAACATCACGAGGGGAATCGTAACGGTTAAAGGCAAGTCGAAAAATCTTATTTAAAGTTTTGTTTAACTTTTGCCTTGATCAGTGATTATTCATAAAAATTTAATTTATAAAATAATTGCATTTCTTACTTACTTTAATTAAACTGTAGTAAAAAGAAAAATTTTTAACAAGATCTTTTATTAATGCAATTCAATTTAATGTAGAGGTTGGACTTTGTAAATCTTAAATTAGAGAATGAATAATGAAAACTTTTCTCCGAGATAAACAAGAACAAGCTAATCGAGAAACAGAAGAAAACTCTCGATAATTCCCCCCCCTCCTTTGTATCCGCAGACGTGAACGACAAGTCGTCGACGGACTCCAAGCCGGCGCCGAGCGTCTTCGGCAAGCTGCCGCCGCCCAGGCCTCAGTACAGGAGCCTCTGTCCTCTGCAATTGAACTGCGACACCTGCCCGCGCGCCAACTGCGGATACGCGGGCGTCCAGGCGAAGCCGATGTCCGGCGTGCATTTTACGGGAATGCTGCCCAGGCAGGCGGGTACGAGCTTTCATTGAGAAAAATAAATAAATAAATAAATAAATAAATCAACGAATACAATTAACGATTGTAACTCGCAATTATTTTCAATTTTTTCCTTTACTTCGCAAGGGGAAAATATTCACGGGTTGGGACGCGAGTCTCCTTAAACGTGCGAACATTTCTCCATCATACGGAACACCAATAGTCGATGAGTTGGTGGTTATTTTCCGCAATTGTCTTTGGTACCGGGCGTCTGATTTTCACCCATCGAGCGTGCTCGATATTATTGACAGCCAATGCGAATTTATCGGGAAACGTGGATTTTACTTTTAAAACGAGTTCAATCGGTCGATGAATATATTCAACCTGATTTCTGGACATGAAGCCAGTTATTCCTGTATCATTGATTTCGAGCACTTCAATTTAACCGCTATTAATTCAATCTCGATAATTCGATGACGACGATATTTATTTATTCGGATACCGAACAGCTGTATCATTCCAATTTCAATGCTATAAAGACAAGTACGGTTAAAAACCGGCGTGGCATCGGTGACGCGAATCAACGGCCCTGTCCTTCTTTCGCCTTTCTATCGCGACTGCGTAAGCGCGAGCCCTGATTTAGTACCGGTTCGATCTCTGCTTCTTTCCAGATGGCGTGATAGGCGTGGTCGGCCTCGCGGTCTTCAAAGGACAAATGGACGACCTCTACGGTATCTGGATGCAGGACGCATCGCCCAAGAGCGAATCGACCGCCGGCAAGCTCTGGGTCACGCGCAGCAACGATACTTCCCACATTTACGAGTATCGCACGATAGACGAATACTCGCAGAAGACGCCGCGGAGCATTAAGCTGCCCTACCCCTTCCAGGTAAGAAGCTGAGACAGATAGATAGATAGGAAGAGAGAGAGAGAGAGAGAGAGAGAGAGAGAGAGAGAGAGAGAGAGAGAGAGAGAGAAGATTGAGAGTTAAAATTCATTGGCTGATATAGGTGAACCGCAATTTGGCATTCGACGGTGAGATCGAATTGAGCCCCGAAGGTGTAAAAAAAGCCATTGGTAAGCCAAGTTGATTGGAAAAGTTTCGCGACCGAGCATTTTACGGATGCGAGGCTTGTCGCCCCAAGAAGTTCAAACAATTCGAGGTGCGAACGCGACACGCTTCGTTTCGTCGTCATTGATACGAATAGTTTATTGTTCCTCGTTCATTCAACTAGTTTGAACTTAACAATGACAAGCATTTATATTAAATTCCATAAATGATATATCTTATTTATTAGGATTTAATACGAATTCTCTTCGATGCTTCTCATTAAAAGATGAACTAACGACGTTTTACAGCAGTTTTCAAAGTCAATAGGAACGTTCGTAATATCGCATCATAATTTTTTTTCGAAAAATACGTGGCCGGATTCGCATATTACTTTACAAGTAAATCTCGTTCTACGTCTTCTCCGGAACAGCTTAGGGCAGAAGAAAGATTTTAATAAAAAAACACTGACCCCGCAACGTTGAGCGGCTGGTTATGATCTGTGCTTTAACGAAGCACCCGCCTCGCCTTCCTTTTTTCCCCGCTCCAGCCGGCGAAATTAAATGAAAATGGCAGAATTGAACGGAAAAATATTATTTCTCGACGTCAACTGTATCAGCGACGGCGTAGGCGAGCGATTCAATTTTCACGGCCGCAGAGCTTCGCGTGGCGCCCTGGAAATTAATTAAAACATATATTCAAATTAGCCGCCCGTCACGGTTTAGTCTCCTTGCTCTTCCCGGTCTCATCCCCGGTCCTCTATCTCCTGTGCGCTTCCTTCGCGCGACCGTCTCCTGCGCTGGATCTCCCAGCAATTTCTGCGAAACCTTCTCGTTTTACACACCTCTCTGGACTTTGTTATATGCGTGGGATCCTCTTCCGTTAGTCCTTGGGGGAGGGCGGAGGGTGGGCGAAAGGAAGGGACGAAATTCCTCATTGAATATAAAACCGTAGACGTCGTAGAAGTCTCGCGGAGGATTCGCACTGTTTCTGCACTGTCTTTTTACGATGATACTTTTTCACGATAAAAAAGGCTTTTCAATGGACTATATAGTCATTTTTGACAACGCTTTCGAAAAAAAATTCGTAAAAGGCACCCTTGACTGAGACTTAATTTAAAACTGAGACTAAAATTTGAACCAGAAAGTTACGATAATTATGCGAATTACGATTAAGATCCAGATTTATGCAGAACATCGATGAAACGTCTGAAAGCGATCGTTTAAAAACTTGTCGAGCTATTTGATTTGAATAAAGCGGTTTTCAGAAAAGCGTTTCAAATAAGTAGATAAAATTTTCGTATTCCTGTACGTATCATACAGTAAAGCTTCTTATTGCTTCTGGTAGTCGTTTTGATTAAAATTGAGAGAGAGTCTTCTGAGAGTTCCAAGAAAAATTACCCCATTGCTGTTTATATCGAAGCATATTCTTAGTCCTATATGGGTCTATTTTAAATACAAGGTTCCTTTTTCCTTCGCTCAGCATAAATCCTTTGACTTTTTCATTCTTCTCCTATGTTTCTTGGACGTTTATTTTCGAACATAGAAGATACAACTGTATATCCAAACCACAGAATGCTTTTAACTAAACAGCAGCTCAGAACAATAATAGCGATATAATGATTATCAGAAATTATTTTAATAGTTTGAAGTTTCCAATTACTCAAGAATATTTTAGTATTTATAGTCCCAGTATGTAATAAATTTAACTCAGCTGTATGATTAAAAAAAAACACAGAAACACAAAAAGAATCAAACATTATCTATCCCTAAAGCATACTCCCGAAGCAATGCAACTCTCGATTAACGGCCGCCGGGCCTTTTTCCCCCTTCTTTCGAATTCGCAGGGCAACGGTCACCTCGTCCACGACGGCTACTTCTTCTACAATCCGTACAATCGGTCCTCGATCGTGCGCCTGGACCTGACGCACTCCGAGGGCACCCTGTACGCCTACGGCCGCCTGGAGATGGAGCTGCCGGGGCTGCGCGTCAATAACGGGAACTACCTCTACACGCCCAATCACAACTTCAATTATGTGGACTTCGACGTGGACGAGAACGGTAGGTCAGCTCGGGGGGGTGCTTGTCTCGGTCGGATATCCGGTCGACGAGAGCCGTCCCGCCGTATCCTCCCGATCTCTCGAGCCGAGCGTAGCCCGCGTCCCCCTTGATTAAAGCCATTGCGCGCGCTGCTAAGGAATGCGCCGACTAGGTGCGGCTGAGGTGGACGGGCGGGGGGTGGTGGCGCGTTGAAACTACGGGATCTTGGAAGTTGCGCCGAAGTCAGGAGCGGCACTGTCTACCAGTCGTTCTCGCGGCACAGGGGCGGGAGGGGGGGCGGGGTCGAGGAATGAAATCGCCGACGCTTCTGACGATCCTTCGGCGGTAAATTCATTCGGAATAGAGCCGCCATCCCGGTTTAAGCGGTCATTCGGGATTGCGGAAAAGGATTACATTACGCTTCGCAGTAAAATTTCTTTACGCCGCGAAAGAAATATCGCCTTCTGTTTGCATTTGGATGTAAATTTATAATTTACAGCCGGCATTAACGAATTTTCTGAATAATTTGACAAAATGAATATAAACTGCAGAATTTGCGGCTCAGACGGATTTTATCAGATAATTGATCTGCATATTATAGACGCATAAATTTCTGGTAAAATACGAGCCGCTAAAGTTTAACGGGGATATATTAGTAAAAAATATCGATTGTATTATTTCAAAAATAACAACTGTTTGGCCCTTTCAACTTTAAAAATTACAAATACCGCGGCCTGAAAGTAACAATGGATTTCGCCCCTCTGAGATTTTTATTTTTTGTTTCACTCTTTGTTTTACGACTTTATAACTTTATTAAAATGTATTCATAATGGGTGATAAAATAACCGATAAAGCGATGAAAAGTGCACTGAATTTCCTTTATACTCGTTAGCTCTGATTTTTTAATCAGATTTATCTGGGTAATTGCATTAGCTTTCAACATAAAACAATCTCGTAGAATAAGAATCGATATATCGTGAGGAAAATTTTGAGCCGAAACAAACGATATTTCATGTATATAAAATTTATATAAATAATTTATATGCAAAGATAGATAGGATTTTTAAAATAGCATTCTGTCGCATATAGTTATTCAAAAATATTTTATACACGCGTATAAGATTAAAAAGAAAAACAACTTTTATTCAGTAATTTAGAGTTTAATTGTTAGTTAATATTTATTTGAAGGAAGTTTTGCAATTTTTGCAACATTCAAGTCTCGAACTATCGATAGAGGGATAAACTGAAGAGTCCGTGTCAACCAAATGCGAGCGTTTATAAAACGATGCATTGCGGAGGCATTGCAATAAAAATTAAGAAATAAAACACAGACGAAAACCTAGTCGGTCGCGCGCAGAAATCGCGACGAAACGGCCTTTGGAGCTAGAGCTACATATACGTACGAGGATCATTTTTCACCCCTGCGCGCGTGCTTCAGACAGATATATGGAAGGTAGAGAGAGAGAGAGAGAGAGAGAGAGGTGAGGCGGAGGAGCAAGAGGAGGAACGTGCGTGTCCAAGCGGGCCGGAGCATTACATTCGAAGCAGTGCATTCTGGCCAAGGGGCGGGCTTGGCGGTGGGGAGGGGTGAGGAGGTTCTCACGACTGTACCGGGGCGCTTCTGTTATGTGCGCAGGTTTATGGGCCATTTACGGAACGGCGACGAACGGCACGGTCGTGATGAAAGTCGATCCGAACACGATGACGACCCAGTACGCCTGGAGTATTAGCCTCGATCACCATAAATACGGCGAGATGTTCGTCGCCCGCGGGGTCCTCTACGCGGTGCAGAGCGTCACCGAGCCGACAGTCAACATAAGGTATATAAGCACACAGGCACGCACGCACGCACGCACGCACGCACGCAGCCGCACACGCAGGCGCACCGACACACGCAACCCTCCCCTACCCCCTCCCCCACACCATATATCACCGGCTTTTATTTTCCGCCTTCGCGGATATCTGGCGGTGTTTTGTTTCTTCTGTAGTCTCAGTTTGTTTTATTGGATTCTGTTTGCACCGCCAAATATCGCCGTCTATATTTCGTCGGTTTCGAGTGTCAGCTATGTACACACGGCTAGAAATACGAGATAACGATCCTTTTGTAGAGCGCGAAAGAGAAAGTGTGAATATGTAGATATTTTGATGGTCGATAATTTTCTGTCCTGTTTAACGAACGAAGAAAAAAAAATAATTAAAAAAAAAAAAAAACAAAATAGAATTCATACACACAAATCGGTGATAATACGGAATTTTAATTATGCGCATAATTGTATTATTGTCTCTACCACACCCTCGTTATGATTACTACCACCGAGCCTCCTTTATAAATAAAGCCAAAAAGGCCATAACACTAAAAGTAGAAAGGCGTCGGGTGGGTGAGCGGGCACATGAAATAAGGGACTATAAAATATCCGGGGAGAGAGCTGACAAGACTCGCGCGCGACCGCTCCCAGGAGCGGGGCTGGGGGGTGGGGGGCAGTCGTTCCATCGTCCCCGCTGAATTTTCGAAATTTACCCGCGAGCTTGCGCCGCGCATGGGAATGTTTTCGTTAGGGATATCAGCGAGACCGTGGAAAGCAGCAGGGACGTGGGGGGGGGGGGGCGAAAGGGTTGCCTACGCGAACGTTCGATATTCAAGCTCGCGTACGGGGGTTTGCATAAGAATGCGATCTTTTATACTTCCTGCAACCGAGCCACCCCCTCCCTTTAACCGCCCCGCCAGCGTTATCGATCGCGCGGTGGTTAAAAAGGGGGAAAGAGGAAAATTTTCAAATTACAAATGGCTCGGACAAAGTGGTCGGTAATGCCCTATCACCCCCCCTCACCCTCGGACGGCGATCTTTTTAAAAGTTTCGTAACCGCGCGCCTAACGAGGGCCGCTCGATGGGTTTGATTAATTTTTTTCCCTCCTTCGCCCTCGAGGTGGAAGAAGTTCGATCGTAAAGAATCCCCCCTCTCCTATCCTCCCCCCCCCTCCGCAAATTTGCGCGAAACGTCCGTCGTAGCAATTGTTCCGCAGCTCGCTGAATCTTTCCTCGTCAAGCAGTCGACGGAGTCCCGGCTCGGTTATAAATTGATCCGAATGAAGTTTCTCGCGAATATGCCGATAGCAGGGTCGGGCGAACATTGCACGCCGTGTTGCCGCCTCGGCCAAGATTCGCTGGCTCGAACGCTCATTTCCGTATCGACGCATTTTTGAATTTTACCATTAATATAACGCCGAACGGCCTGAAGAAATCGCCGACGATGTTGGCTCTCTCGAGCCGAGGGGCGGCGCGTGGCATTTCGTCGTTTAAAGTAGTTTATGAAGTTTCCGCCCCCTGAAACGTATACGTACTTGATAGTGCAAGTTACTGGCGGCCTTATACTTTGCCGATTACTTACCTCTAGTTGAAATTGCCTATTGTAAAGTTTTCCCTGCAAAGACCATTAAATACATTCTCTACTATTACAACTTTCTCGACTAATGCGATTTTTAAAGCGCACTATTCAAGCTTAAACGTTACAAGATTATTGCATGCGATACGCTTTTACGATCCACTGATTATACATTATAAATTATACGAAATTTCAGTCTAGCGGTGGATCTTTATCAGGGAAAACAGGTGGACTGCAGCCTGTTCTTCTTAAATGCTTATCAGAAAGTGACGATGATCCGATACAACAGCAGGACAAAGGTAATGTTTTTAAACATCAAATTAAAAAAACACGTATCAATTTTTTTTATTAAATCTTAATATTATCCGAAATTTCTGATAAATTACGTAATTTAAGATATAACCATAGAAGAATCTAATGAATCTTTTTATCGGCTTTTACCTAATATATATTTTCACCGCTTTTAGGAACTAAAGTTATATAATTATTATGACAGTGAGACTGTTTTTGTTTACAGTCACGTGAACTTTGAGCTTGGTTAATGGGGAAAAAATTGGTGAAGAAGTCAGAGAGACTGTTCTTTAATCAAAAAATTCATTTTGATTTTAAATATTTTAGCTTTTACATTTCAATTTCGTAAGCAAGGACTGCCTAACTATTATAATAACTATTGCAATAATATTATTTTAGTTTGTTAAAAAAGATTGTAAGATCGATCATAATATTAGTTTTTCATTATTATTCCTGCAATTTTAATGTCTATTGTATAAAATATAAGAAATAACATGATTAAAATATATTATTTGTTTCATTTATGTCACCAGCAGAAGTAGAATTATTAAGTTTAAAACTGCACAAATAAAATAAAATTTCATTTAAGATATTTCAATATAAAGTTTTCTATAATAGAACATAAATAATAGGCAGTAATATTATTAATTTTCAGTATCATTTGTGTAATTTACAGAAATTTCATAATTTCATATATTAAATATGAAAATATCTTTAATAAACGACATCCAAATAATAATAATGGATGTTACTGTAAAATAATTGCAAACGTATTAATACTGGTATTTATTTACAATAAACGTTAAAATTGGACATTTTTTTTTGTTGATTATAATTTTGAGCAGACAAAAGCTGCCATTAACCTTAATAATTTAAAAACCGAAACAGAATTTTTCTTTTAAATTAGATTCAGTATATAAAATTCACAATGAATATATGTAAAAATATGATATTCCGCTGCATTGGTTTTTTTTTATTTAAGGCGATTAGCCCTGATCGCATTAAAATTCCGCGGTTTTTACGTCGCGTTTCTCCAGTCGCGTATTAAAAATCCAGCCGGTCCCCGCCGCCGCAGCCGCCATAAATCCGAATAAAATACGCCTTATTCATATTTACCTCCTCGAGTACATTATGCGGGAGCTCTTTTCGCGCAGCCCCACGCGCCAACCTCCATTACCTTTCGCCGAAAGAGAAAAGTATCCCTCTCTCTCTCTCTCTCTCGCTACTTTTTCTCCACAAGAACGAAAAAACGCTCCCGCGCTCAGTCCCGCGCGTAAGGCGCCTCAGCCGAGCGATGCGCACTTTCCCGCTTGCCATCCGGCGCCCTCGTGCGAGCCGGCGTATCCTTTCCGGCCGTTCTCCGCGGCTCGAACGATAATAGCGTTCGCCGGCGCTCATCCGAGGAGCGCGCGGGCTGCGAGGATGTTTGCTCGTAATTATCGCCGTTTCGCTTGGGGCGCGCGGCCGCGCCGTGGCGATCGCGCGGACGGGCGATCCAATTAATCGACGCCCCCGTCGCCCCGGCGGGGCGCTCGGTGCCACGACGAGCTCATTTTCCCGGAAAATCACGCTCGATGTACCGGTGTTTGCCGACTGACACCGCTGTCCCGCGGGAGGGAGGGCGGGCGAGAGAAGCTCCCTCCCTCCGCCCTCTCTCTCTCGCATCCACGAGGGAATCGAGGCCCGGCAGAGTGTGGGCGATACAAGAGTAACGGGCGGGGGGGGCGCGGGTGGTGTACTCCGGTGACTTAGCGAGCTCGCCGTATTGTTGCCCGCCGTTGAATGTAACGGGGCTCTCTCGGCTGCTTTATGCAGATATCGACGCGAGCCATTGGCGGGATTTTATCGAACGACGATGGCCGTGCTCGGCAATTTGACGCGGGGAATTGCGCTGCGTATCGGGCGGAAAACAGGATGAATTAGACGCTAAAAAGTGCGCAGCCGTTACGATTCGAGTCTATCGTTTCGGTTACGAACAGTGCATCCGGTCGTTGGGACGGATGATTTTTCATTTTCCTTCATTGCGGTGAGCGTACATCGGCCGTAGGATGATTTAGAAATAAATATTCGAAACTACAAAGGGGCGTAAAAGCAAGCTTCCAGTAAATTATCAACTGTGTTCATGAAAATTTCCCTTCCTCAATCGTAATCGCTAAAACTCATTACGAGCATTCGACGGGCATTTTGAAATAAACAGTACTGCGACTCGCGACAATCATCCCATTCTCGGGGCTTGCCGTCACGTTTTTGTTTTGTTTTGATGGATTTCAGGAACTCTACGTTTGGGACAAGGGTTCTCTGCTGGCTTTCCAGGTGCGTTACAAGGACTCGCACATGGATGGCATTGGCGCGGGGGATTTGAAGAGCTCCGATTTGGCATATCATAATATTGACAGTCACGGCTGGGACGAATACAACACGTAATAGAAGACTCAAGCAAAGCGGAAACTTTGGAACGAATAAAATAAAATTGGAAAAGCAATTTATTTTACTACTATAACGATGAATGGGCATCAGAAGTAAATTTCTCTTTTATTTTTATACGATTTTAGTCCATATTTTTTTGTTTTTGTTTTATTAGCTTCACAATTTCTATTAGGTCATCTGATAGTTATGAAATCAAGAAAATTGCTTTGTATATTCGTTTAATTTATATCTAAATGTATGTTTATGTCAGGGCCCTCTCTGATGTCTCAATATTTGATTGGCATGGCAGTAGTTGTATGCAAGAGAAAGTACGAAGAATAGTTTGAAGAAGCGTTAGATCAATATACAATACATCTGTATTGAGTACATATTTTTCATTATCTTTATAGTGAATGTGGGGATGCAATTTGAAAAGGCTTTTGAAGAGAAACTAAAATTCAAAAGTCGGTAAATTCGTTAAGCACTTTGCTAGAAAATTTGTATCTATTCAGTATGATATTTACACGATGTATGGATGTTTATTATCAGTTAAGACAAAGCAACATTCGTTCTTATAATAAAGACATATTTTTTCAGGATAATTCACCATTCTATAAAAATACCTGATAATTTTAATCGTACTTAATTTAATAAAAAAATGTAATTAGTACTTTATCAGCGAAAAAATACAAAGTCGAACCGTCGTTGTAAATTAACATCTACGGAGTCGCTTTGTATTATTGTTAATATTATTTAATAATTCAGTGTTCAATAAAGATCCTCATAAAAATATCCATTACAATAATTCTTCATTAATTAGTGGGCAATCTTATTACTTTAAGCATGGGGAGAAGCATCATCGATCGACGAATGACACGACTTGGAGCCGTAATTTGAATTTGATTACGAAAAGATAATTTTCCGTTTCGGCCGCAAATGTAGTTTCTCACTGTTAATACGCGAATTCCAAGACGCGCGCATACCGGCGTAACGGCATCGTCATCGATCGTCGCCGAAACCACCGTACAATAATTTCGAGATATTCGATTTTCCGCAATTTCGTCACGCCGACGTGAAAAAGGATAACGTGGTAGAGGTTTCGCTTCCTGCCCTCCTCTATCCTCCCACTCCCCCCCCCCCGGCCTGCCGCAAATGAAACGCACACGCGCGCGAAATCGACGCGAAAACGAAAAAAAGCGCAAACGCCCAACCGCGAGAACGCAAAGAGCGCAGCGACGCAGTGGTGGAACCCGCGCTTTCAATCCCCGGGGGGCGGGGGGGGGCGATACACGAAAACAAAAGAAATAAACAAAACCTCTAAATCATTATTTCAGCGAATCGTTGGCTCGCGCAATTGTACCATTGCCGCGACGATCCTAGCGCACTTCCACTAACGAATTCAACATTATTGTTTCGACCTTGTTTTTTTTTTCTACTCCGATCACCCCCGCCCCCACTCTCACCGACCTACAAAATTGAATCGCGAGAATCGTCCCCTCACTTTCAGCGCGCAATAAATCCGCGGTTTTGCTGTATCGCAGAGCGCGCGCGACCTCGGCTTCCTTCAGGCCTCGGCGTTTATATCGAGCCAACGGCCGAATATCAATCGGCGACCGACGATTCGGCAGGATTGGCTCTTCTAATTCGGCGAGATGAACAGGAGAAAAAAAAACGCGTTTTACTAATTATAGAGGGGACGTTGTCGATAGTTGACGAATTTCCGGTTATTTCCTGCAAGCCGTGTGAATTTTTTTTTCTAGTTTTATACAAACCAGTTTCGGATTATGAATGTTGGTGTGTGCGTATATTCACGTAAGTATTCACGTAAGAGGACATTTGAGTAACAGGTTTGATAATGTTTTAATAAATTTCTACTATTTACCCTAGTATTTACTGTACGTTCTTTCATTTATTCGTGCGTAATTCTCCTGAAAATACCTAAATACTATGTAATTTATCTGATTTCTTAATAATAAATATTATTAATTGATTGTATACATTATAGAAAAAGAATGATGATCATACAAATATTTATTTCATCAATAAAAGTATCTCCTAGACGAATAAAAATAAAGATGTAAAATGTAATGATTGAATTATTTTCTTAATATATTCAGTAATTTTTCCAAACGTAGCGAAAACACAGATAAAGTGAATCTCGTATAATCTGGCACACTATGGATGCGTATTTTCTTGAAATAGAATTATTCCTTTTAAAAATATTTCTCACAAAATCGAAATGAGTCGAGGATTGTTCGATTTCGAATAAAAATCTACCAATAGTACTTTACTTTGTGTTTTTCTAATCTATATGCTGTATTATCTATTACAGAATTATAATTTAAAAAAATATATATAATAAAAATAACAACTGAAATTTATTCCACTCGTCTGTTCACTTTGTCCGTGCTTTCTTTGAACTCAATAAATCTAACCAATAATATTTGATAATCATTAGAGCGTGTTCGAGGGTGTAACATATTTATATAATCGTTGAAACAATACCATGTATGTTTTATAATAAATGAAAATTTATGGACCGAAACTGGTATTATCATTTTATTTAATACTCCTCTGCCTGCATAAGTAATTTATCTGCATAAGTTTGTTCATCTCAGATGAACTGTATACTTCAGTTGAAACTAATGGAAACATTAAACGTACTGAAAATAGCAGCTTTTTAATTCGATAAAAGCATGAAGTTGTCAAAGAGGCAAGTAAAATATCTATATTTTATAATGTAAGTTAATATTCGGAATGTAAGCTGTCAAAATTTTACTTCAAAATTTACAAAATTTCACCTTTTGGATAAGATAAATACTAAATTAATCAGTGCATTTATAACAATTAAATTGAATTAAGTAACGTAAATATTAAAAAAAAAAAAAAAAAAAACAAAAAAAAAATGAAAACGCGCAACGTAGAATATATTTGTCCTCCGCCACCGTCGTTCCCAAATGGTTTAAAGGTTATTTAAACTCTGCGACTTTTTACTAATTTAAACAGTACCGAGATAATAATCTCAGTATATACATTTGACATGTAAAAATTAATTGTACAGTTTTTTTACGATATCCAATTTAAAATAAAAACAAATTTTCTTTTCATTTAAATATCATGTCTCTGCCCCCGGTTAAAGTCTCGCTTATTTGCCCAGCTATTCACGGGCGTATTCCTGCTCGGCTATTTGGCGAAAAAAGATTGGACTCCCAGGGAATGCAAGCCGATCCCCGACGAATTCCCAAACGACGCCGGTCTAATGGAGGTTTACTTTCCAATCTCGCCTTTTAATTACACGGTGACGTCGCCGCCCAACACGTCCTCGGAATTGGCGATGCTCAAGGCGAAGAAAGTCTTTGAAAATGAATCCAAGCAACATGTCAATCTGCCCGAGGAAGTTCTGACGGACGAACCGGTGCATTACGATTACAGGAGGGCTTACAGGAAAATTGGGTTCAACGTGAGGCCGAGATAAGGGAACTCGTACAATTATTTTCGTGGCACAAAGCGTCCAAGCGCACTACTGTGGCCGAGTAGAAAAAAACAACGAAACTCTGTAAAAGTAAAACTAACCAAAAATATCGCGAAGAAAGCAAGAAGACTGAATTGATAATTTTGTAATTTTATAAATAAACAAAAACGTACTTTAAACTATGAAAACTTGCAAATAATGCTTTTTTTTTGTAAATATTCATCAACGTAATCGCTCGAAAAAATAAAACGAGAGAGTATTGCTTGTATAAATTGTATTACATTAGCTTCCTATCGGAACTTAGTTTCATATAACTTTTTAAACTTCAGATAAATTTTTTAAATAATATGGATGTGTTTATGTAATGAGAATATATTGAATTATTCAATTTTCATCAAGTGTACGACGTTGTTCGAACACAGAGATGCTGTCTATCTAATGTATTGCCGAGCAGCGATACTGCGACCTCCACTCGCGTTAAATTTACATAGCCCTTATGTAACTATGTTTATCGGACGCTCCCCGCTCCTTAAACGAACGCATCATCGATATCTGCTGTGCTCAAGAGATAGCCAAAGAAACATCTTTACGGAAGTTTTTTCCGTAGCACGTTATCTATATTTTCCTCTGTTTAAACAATGATTCGCGATATGGGGCGAGAGGGCGGCGAAAAACAATGGAGTATTGGACGGGAGAGAACAAAAAAGAGGTCAAATTCAATTCTGTACTATTACGAAGGAATGCGCGAGAAAAACTTTTGACCCAGTCGAATGAAACGCGGAAAAAGGGTTATGAAGTCGAAAGACAGAGAGAGAGAGAATGAGAGGGGGCGAGAAAAAATGTCGCCGAGCTAAGTAAAGGAGCGAGGTGGAGCGCTGTAGCCGACCCTCGCGTTCTCTCCCGCCACCGCCATCGGGGCAATTACACCCGCTTCTTTCCCATCTATTACTCGACTCTCCGCCCCCATCGCTTCCGCCTCTCCGACCCTTTGTTTGTCCCTTATTTACCAGCCGCGCGACAAAGCTGGCGTTCCGACGCTCTCGCCCTCTCCTCCGCCCCCTCCCGGCCCGTTAGTCCCGCCGAGTCTCCGTCCCGTTCGAGCTTTAGCTCCCCAAACACTTCTTTCCACTTCCTCTGCCCTGCAGCCTCCGCCGCCCCCTCCTCACCCTCCTTCTCCTCGTGCGGTGGGGTGGGGCGGAAAAGTTCTCCTCGCCCGTGCCCCCCTTTCGCCTCAAGGTCGGCTACGCGAGAACCGTAGCGGCGGCCGACCGTTGGGGCGGGAAATTCCGCGCGACTTACACAATGAAGTACCTGAAGTCTTTTTTTTCTTTTTTTTTTTTTATACTCTGCCCGCCTTTTTCCCGTGCTTTCTCTTGCATCGGATTGCCGACTGAAGAGCTAGCGAAAGGCGGAGGCAAGGGACAGAGAGAGAGAGAGAGAGAGAGAGAGAGAGAGAGAGAGAGAGAGAGAGAGAGAGAAAGAGGGAGTGAATATAAGCCTCTGAATTGCGTCCAAAAATAGTTATGAATCGAGAAGACTGTGTGACTGCGGATTTGAGCAGTTCTACAGATTCGGTAGTTGGAGGCGTACGGGGGGATTGACAAGAGGAATTGGTATTATTAGCTACGACAGAATGAGGGGCACTGTACTAATCGTTCTTTGAGGATTTTAATCTAATAACGTAATGAAATATATTATGTGTTCATGTATACTGAAGAGAGCTGAAAATTCGAGTGCTTCAACCTTACGGTACATAGATTCGACCGTACCTTATATACAATATGCACGATGATTGAGCCGTAGCAATATGACGTAGTCTGAAGGTTTCATATATAAATACGAAAGATTGAGATTGTCATTCATAATAATATCAGAATAAAATCTCCGCTTCTGTTTTGCTGTTATTTCACGAAATATTCAATGACAATTGATTTCAGTTCTATCGATAGCATGGCGGTGTATTCTGATTTTTTGAAATCGACTTTTCAAATGTTACGCCAATGTAATGGATTGGATGTAACGAAATGTAAGTACGCCCGTAGAATCGATTCGCGCTTACTCTCAAGTATATCGAAGTCAGGTAAACGCTTCGAAACTTTACAGATCGAATTACGCCGCAGTAACCGTTTACTTACAACTTACTTAACAGGTATACATGCGCGCAAGGTGAACGGTAGCGAGTTTGCCAGTGAAAATGACAAGTTCCACTTTAGTCAGTGTCTGCTCCGTTCTTCTAATTAATAATTTTGATAACTTCACCGCGGTCTTTCATTTCGAACGAAATACATTAAAAACTCGAGAATCTATATATGTACATGAGCTGGATATGTTTCTTGTGAATAGACCGAATGACTCGCTGTTGTAGGCTGGCTTTGCAACTAACCGAATCCATTTTGATCAGCAGTAGTTGCACGGTTGCGTACGGGCTTAACTAGTTTTCGCGACTACGTGTAGTCCTATGTAACTTTTGATAATATACCTATGATTATCTTTTATTAACGATAAAATTTTGTTTAGACAGTTTAACAAGTGCGCTAAATCAGACAGTGATAACATCGAAAGGTAATTATTTCCCTATACGTTGAAAAATATACCAAACCGTTTTCACTCTAACAAATGCCCGATTATAATCGAGGCGCCGCGGCAACTTCACGCGGCACCGCAAAGAAAACAGCTATAAATAGTATCTTGAAGCCGGCTTAAGTGCCTTAACGGGGCGCGAAAAACTTGCTGAATAAGAATGTCATTAACACTAATTACCAGTAAAAGTCCAGGGAACTCCGAACTGCGGCGTAACTTACTTAGAAATTATACAGCGAGTGGATGTTCGCGAATCTTTCGAGTCGACCTCGTCACCCTCTTCCTCTGGCCCACCCGGGCGAAGTTTTCTTATCAGTAACAATTGCCAGGAGTAAATCTCGCGACTATCTCTTTCTCCCTCCCTCTGTCTCTCTCACCTCGCGCCGCCGCAAAGTTTGATCGCCAGCGGAATAAAGTTGTCCCCGGGGCGCGCGAAGCGCACCTGTTACCCTCCGACAATTGCGCTCTCCCGCGGCCACTGTTACGAAAATGTACATTCAGTTTTATTGGTTTGTCGGTCATTATTTATTTATTTATTTTTTTTTTTTTTTGCCTTGTCAGAGCGACGACGCGCGGCGAGGCGGCCGCCCGCCTTCGAGCCGATATTCTGCCGGGTAAAGGGAATGGGAAACTTTCGCGTTTTTTATTCGCCCTCAAATTGAATCGGATTTCACGAGCGAATTGTATATATCCGGGGCCACGAGGCCACGCGAAGGGAATACATTTGCGGAAATTTCAGCAGCCCCCCTCCCAGCCCTACCGGAGGGCGTTATTGATTTTTTTGTTTGTACATATATTGGCCGTGAATGTCTGATACACGTATGAAAGAGCCTTGGGCAAAGAGGTGAAAGGTTTCGATGTAGTATATGGTAAAGATTTTTTCCCGCTCCCCCACCCCCGAACCGTTATGTTATTCAATGAAATTTATTCCGCTTTTGAATTTTTGATGTATAAAAGATCAAACGGGGCTTGCTTCTCTTATTTTAACGAACGTTACTTGCTTTGATGCGTGCGCGTTGAAAAAAAAAAAAAAACAACAGTATGTAAATCTTTAGCGTATCGGAAAGCTTTCTCTCGTATAGAATTATTGAAACGAGCCCCAGTTTTCTTTACAAAAATAGCACATATTTAACTGATTCGTTTGAAAAAATACCGAATGCTTGTGCGGTTTAACGAGACTTTTTTCGGCGCATACTTCGGCCGCTTCAAAATAACAGTTAACGATAACGAATGTGCAAGAAAACAACAACAAGAAAGCAGAAGACAACCAAAAATACAAATACCGCAAAATTACGAAATACCATCGACTCCGCCGAGGCAAGCGGTAAATCCACTCGGTTCTGGGCTCAAACATTTTTTCATTCTCCCCTGCCCCCCCTCCCTCGAGGAAATCCTCTTTCCGCCCAAAGGCGAACGAAATTCGCAATTCCCGGGGTGTACTCTCTCGACTGGCTGCCGCCCTTAAAACCGCAAACTTGTCTTCCTCCGCTCCCTTTCTCTCGGCTCTCTCCCTTTATCCCGCCCCCCCCCAACCTCATCCACGTACTCGTCCCTAAGTCCCGCGCTATAGCGCGGCAGTAGAAGCAGCAGCAGCAGCAGCAGCAAAGAGCGCCAGCAGCGGTGGAAGCAGAGGCGGAAAACGGCACGTATATAAGTTTCCACGCGAGCTCGCTGATTATTTCGCGCGAGACGCCCTCGAGGCCGGGTCCCCGGCGCAGCGCGAGCGTCTTAACGGCGGGATTCGAGTGCAGCGCGCTCGTCGCCATTCTTTTTTTTTTTTCTCCTTCCTCCCGTTAGCGAGGCCAAGTGCGATAAGCGCTGCTGCCGCGCGCGCTGGTTCTGCCTCGGACGAAAATGGTCGGCTCGCGCCCTCGCGCGGAAGTGGGTCGCACGCGTGGAGCGCGCGAGCTACGGCGACGCGGAACTCCACGTACGCGGCTCGATGGATCGAACACTAGCGTTAAAGCATTGGCTTCGAACGTCCCACTATGGAATTCTCGCCGCTGGATTTCTACACAGTGGAGATGTATTTAAACAGACAAATTTTCGAATTCTCGACGTAATAATTTCTCTCAGAATTGCTGTCCGTCGCTCCCCTTCGATTTATTTACGACAATTCTCCAGTTTTACTTCGCTTGCTCCGCTCGAGATATACTTCTCTCTCTCTCTCTCTCTCTCTCTCTCCCGAGTCATATATATATATAGACATATATCATGGATAACGACGATCATAACATCCACTTGGCGCACCGCGCCTCTGCCTAACCGTTTTTCTTTTTTGCTTTCTTTTTTTATACACTTCCTTATATCCGTCGCGTGTGTTTCTCCCTCGCTAGTACTACTCGAAAGCGAGGCAAAAGAAGCAAAAGTTTTGAAACGAGAAAAAAAAACAGCAACTACAACAACAACAACAAACAAACGAACAGGATAAGAAAAAAACAGTAAAATGTACGACGCATCGCGAACGAAAGGAGGCGGGAGCGCGCGCGTGCGTGAGAGGAATGAAAAACGCACCGCTCGCACTGTGACTGGGGAAATCTCGAAAAATAGACGGATACGAGGGTCGAGGACGCCTTGCGCTTTACTGCGACGCGCACCTTTTCCCGGTTTCGTGACGGTTTGCGTAATATTATAACGGGCATGTGGTAACTTTCACAATAAACCGAGAAGGCGAAAGCGAAAAGAAACCGGAGCTCGGGGAGTCGTCGATCGCGCTGTATACACCTAGTTGACCTTGATAGCTCCGGATAAACTCGTTAAAAGCTCCCCTGTCTCGGCCTCTGGAGCCTACCCCGAGAGGAGGGCGAAAATGGAAACGCGGCGGGGGGTGGTGAGGGTGGAGGGGGCAATAAAGCGCGAGCAACGTATCCGTTACAAAGGGGGACAATGGGTCGAGAGGGAAGAGCCGACGAGCCGACGAAGAGGAAACGCGTCCGCTTATATTTACAAAGTGACACGCGCGCTCACGGCGGAAAGCCCCGGCGGGGGAGCGCTGACATATGCCGTAGCGCGTCTCTGGTGGAGGGGAGGGGGAGGGAGGAGTGGAGGAGGACGAAAGAGCGCCGCGAGTAATAATTGAAGACCCGCGGGGGGGCTGGGAAAAGGGAGTTGGCGAGTTCGCTCCTCGCGCACGGTGGCGCGGGCAAGGGGGGTTAATGCGCAAGAGGTAAGCTGGATAGGCATATATATATGTGTGTGTGTGCGCGCGCGCATGTGTGTGTGTATGTGTATGCGTGCACGCGCGCGAAACGAGGCGCGACGGGGTCGAAAGAACGGGGGTGCCGGGAAAGCGGACAAAGGGAAAGGTGGACGCCCAACCGGATGCTCCACTACCGCGGATGTTGCACCGCCGACGGCTCGCGTTATTACGCAAATGTCCGCTGTCGAGTGGATACGAATTTCGGGACGCTCGACGGGAAAGACGGACAGGGGCAGAGAGACGTAGGGGGTAAGTGAGTGAGATAGAGAGAAAGAGAGGGAGAGAGAGAGAGAGAGAGAGAGAGAGAGAGAGAGATGAGTCAGTTGAAATTGATTTCCAAGTTGATTCGCTAGTTTGCCACCTAGATTCCTATGTTAATGTGCTTGATATGAAATTCTGCAAAGTTCGTAGTGCAGACGGCAGGGAATTTGCCTAAGTTTTGGAAAATTTACACGCAAAGGCTACAATTGATTTCACTTTATACGGCGCACGAACGTTGGGGATGAAGAATTGAAAAGGGCGCACTAAGCAGAAAAGCTTGTAATCCGCGCTGTCAGTGGAAAAAAGAGGAATGCTCCGCAATTTTTTTCTATCTCTCGGCCTGTAAGTAGCCGGTTGCATAATCCATGCCGCTATATTATTTATTAATGCAGTTCCAAATTATAACCAGAAATTTTTCAGTAAGCTAACGTATTCCATACGAAATTCTAGTACTCCGTTTTAAATACAATTGCTTGGAAATTACAGTAGCACTTTACGTAATTACTCTTACGCTTCAAATGAAAAATTCAGGACTGCATTATCATTCTGTCAAAGGGATCGGATATTTTGAATGCTCTCGTCGATATCTGTACCGCTTGTTTTCCCTCATTTTTTTATTACATCAGCTTAATTATATACCGTGCAGTCATTGCGCGAGAGCGGCACGGCCAAATGGAAATTGCCGAATTTCTAACGATCGCTACAGGATCTTTGCTCGATTCTATTCCCAGAATAATCAGCTTAACAGCTTCGTCGAGCTCTTCCAAGTTCGATCGGAATCCTCCACAGTCTTCCGTTGCGTAACGCGTTATAATTATACGCTGGCTGGAAATCGAATTACGCAGCGGAGAAAATTACGAAACGAGAGAATCGCCCGAAGGCTCTTACTTGCGCCCGGGCTCGACGTACACGCGGTCGCAATTTCTACGCGGACGTGGTATTCGACGCTACGCACGGCCACGGGTACACTGCATACACGTAAAGCCTTCGACTACGACGAAATACGTTTTGGCGGCGAACGTAATTTTTTCCGTCTTCGTGCCATTTTATATCGCTGATGTATTTATTTTATTTATTTTTTTTTCGAACTATCCTTCGCACGTAGAACAAACGGATCCTTCGCGCGCGGAGAAAGCGAAGAGGATTTTAACGATGAATGCCTGGGAGCTCGCATGCAGAATTTGAGTGATTTATTAGCGGGGCGTACTCTATTTTAATAGTTTACGGTAGAATTTAGTCGCGATGAGGAAATTGTTTTCCATTTCAATATTTATGCCGTTACGCCGAGACGGATGGGGTTTCTAAGATTTATTAGAATCTTTTCGACGAGAATGTGCCGCCTTGCAAATGGAAAATTTATATCTCAGGTTTTCTAAGCTCGACGGCTCTTAAACTGCGGGTGATATTAGGCAGGCAGAATTATAATTTCGTCATTTGAATCGTATTGTTAAAAAAGAGCCGCGACGAAGAGCATGGCCGAGGTACGGAATTATAGCGTTAATCCGTTTATTGCAATAAAAGGAGTTTTCACGAGTTACCGCTATATTAGATTTCGGGACCCGAATGTTGGGTCGGGAGCAAGATATGAAACTGGGAAATGGAAAACATTAAAGTCTGTAACTTCGTTACGAGCGTTATATCTCTTAGTAGTAATTTCAAAGTTTAATTTTTCATTCACCAAGACTGGAAACGAGTATTTTAACTTGAATCAGCGGACAGTTTTGATAATAAACGGCAGAACTCGAGAAACATATTAAGAGGGTTCATTTCGATTCGAGTGAAATTTTCTTTTCGTTCTATTGCGAGTGTACCGAGGCGGGCGTTCTGAACGGTCGACAGAGAATTATAAGTTGACAAGATAACGTAATAGCATAGCCGCTATATCGAACGAAGCGTGAATTACACGCGATCCATGGAAACGGCCGAAGATCGAAAATTATGTCTTCGGTCCATTAATCTCGCTGCCCCGCGCGGCGGAAAAATGCTAATCGTCGAACTCGACGAAATGTATCGATCGACCCTCATCGATTTTTTACCTCCATTACGTCTTGTCCCCTTTCCGAGCCGTATTCCCCCGCACTCCGTTCGTAGGCGGTAATCATATTTGGCGGGGCGTTCGCCAATATTAGGTTCGTCGGTGTTTCATTTCCGTGGAAAAATTGATCGCCCAGCCCATAGGCCTAATCTTCCTCGAATTGCCGACGAGGGGAACTGGAAACCAGTTAGATCTTGTGTCTTCCTTCCCCTTATTCCATTAACCGAGAGGCTAATAACGATCGACTTTTCGCCGAAATTCCGTCATTTATCATTTATCAACATTCTGTCGCATATCCATAAAATAATTGGATGTTATTTTGTTCTGATTATTACCTTGTAAATTATCTTTTATTTTTATTTAATCCATTGATGCGGTAATTTTACATGCTTAATGTAATAATAAATATTTTAATTACTCTGAAAATAATATTTAATTTATTGTTATTTACATATAAATTGTTAGAGATAATGAAAACGTATCGCATCGTATTATAGGCTTTTTTACATGATCTGTTACATTAAATTTCAAAATTAAATACTCCTCTTATATTGTAAATGATCTCGTTGTAAATTTTTTCAGAACATTCCGAATGCAGATTTGCTTTTGATACTAGCTCATGTTATCCACCAGGTTATACATCACATTTTCGATTATTTGTTTCGAGCATAAAGTACAAAAAAAAATCTAAAAGCTCTATAAATTATTATAATGTACTCCGTATTAGAATAAACTTTTGAACATTCCATGGGAGGGATGCAAATATTTTTAACTCAGTTAGTCGAGTTAAATTGAACAGTTCAGGTTCATAGTAAATCGCTAATTAGACATTTTGGTATTTATCAAAAGAAACGTTGAACTTTTTTCCTTAAACTTTGCTGCTACTCTTATAAATGAAATTAGATATTTAAGTTCTTTCTTTGGAAATAAAAAAATATTCTTTACGAATGATATTTTCCATTTGCGATTATACAATTTTCAAAAATCGTTAGAACTCGATATATAAAAAAGCCAATGTCTCGCTTTTCTGGATTACTCTCCAATACTACACATATCACGAAGGCATCGTTCGATTATCCGACGAAAAGATCAAGCGATTCGTCTTTATTTGTTAAACCAACAGTTTCAGCCGCCTTCGCCGGTGTATTTTCACCGGAACAGCGGTATCCGGAGACGAGGTACAGGAGGGCGCGAGTTTCGTTTTTTTTTTTTTTTTGGTTGGTGGGGGGCGGGGGAGCAGGCAGGCAAAGAAAAACCAAGCCGCGCAGCCGGCGAGCTTTCGATATCCGGCGAGCGGCCTCGCCGCCTCCACCGCCCCTGTCCGGAAGGCTCGGTCGTCCCGTCGCGGCACGCGGACGCGCATTGTCGAGGAATTCGCGGGGACGCGGGCGACGACGGCGGCTTTTCGATATTTTTTTTTCTCCCCTCCAATCAAATTGCCGTCAGCGACAGATTGCGAGGCTGCCGCTCGACAACTGGCTTTCCTCCGTGGCGCGTATCCAGACGCGCGTACATATATATATATATATATATATATATATATATATATATATCTACGGGTTTTGTCGAGGAGCGAGCGACGGCGAAAAAAAAATATAAATAAAAATATAAAAAAGAAATGAAAAAAAAATAAAAGAGTCGACGAGCTCTCGAAGAACAATATCGCCGGGGCCGGTAATAGCTTCTGCTCGCCCGTATTCTCGCTCGATCGACGTGGCGTGTATTATATAGTTGGCGACGGTAATAAATAAATTCCATCGGACGAACGAGCGGACGAGCGGACCGATATCGATGGGACGACCCCCTTCGTGGCCGGTATAATGATTAACTCGCTTCGTCAGCCCGCTGCGCTCGGCGCCACATTCGCGATTCGTTCCCGCGAGCGCCGCAGCTACGGGCCTACGCCCCTGATGCCCAGGGTGGGCTAATTTTTTTCAGCCCTTGCGAGGTAGATTAGCCGTTCGAACGGGCCCAGCTCGAAAATGATAAATTTCGCCTCGTCCGGCGTTCTGCAGCATCGGGTCGGGGCGAAAGGAAAAGTTTAATTAATTCCAAAAGTTGCCTTACACGCCGTACAGCTAGCCGACATACATAATGAGAGCGGTGGCCATTGTTGAGGATTCGTTAACAAGCGGGCGGAACGGATAATTGAACGTTTCAGAAATATTTCAGCCGCCGCCCCCCGCCCCCTCTCACTCTCCCCGCCCGCGAAGCGTACGCCGTAGTATAACGAAATATTCCCCGGCCAACTTCGACGCCCGGCGGAAAGTCCCGATAAAGCTTCGCGTCGCGCTTTTTCGCGCGGATGGAAGTTGCGCGTGGTTTTGTTTTTGGGTGTCAGGCGTCAGGCGTGCCAGTCAGCTTTTATTTTTTTAGCTTTTCGATGTAAATGGAAGTCGGAGGGCGCACATCTGGAGGAAAGGATTAATATCAAGGTACAATAATTGTACTGCTTTTGATAATTTTCCAATTGAAATTCTAACTATTGATGTATTTGCGAAAATAAAGTGTATACTTATTTTAAGTCATTTACATTAATGGAGCATCGACTTCTATATATTATCGTATCTTTGAGTTCGTAAATTTTTGAATTTTCTTTTTCAACGTGACATTACAATTTTGAAAATTTATGACGAATTCAATAGTAGCTTTTTTACTCTTCGATTTGTAGATGCATTTTTCTGTATTGGATAACGATTTCGATTCGCCCTGCCAAAATATTTCACAGCCATTTTTTGAAACGTGCCTCTGGCAGTTTGGGAACAATTGGGTTTCGATAACTTCTGCTTTATTTCAAAAAGAAAAAAAAAATTAATGGAGAAGTTTTTGATTTTGCGATATATACTACGCAATTTTACTATTAGGAAATCAAATATGAAAAAGAAAAATAAAATATCCACATATGTATGAAATATACTTTATATATATAATTATATCCATCGGAAGCCGATATTTATTTTAACGTATTTTGGATTGTTGAAATACTTTTACGAACGTAACTAAATGTAATTTCGTTAATTACACATTAACAAAATGACACATTTTAATTATAAATTGTATAATATTGGAAGACGAAAGCTGGTAAAGGGTTTTCAATCATTTTATTAAATAACATTATGATTTATATATATTACACAATTATTCTATTTCATTTACCTCATTTGAAATAATTTACTTTCTGGCTTTTATCGTTAAAAAAAATGCTGCCAATCATTTCAAAAAAATATTTTGAAAAATCTAAATGAAAAATATAAATAGAAATGAAATTTGCAATCAGTGTCCGCAAATCAACTTTATTTCTTGCATTATTGTTTTCGTGAATTAAATATTTTCAATTTTTATTTAACTGTAGATTTATTCTAACCTTACTTTCGATACCTTATCTATGTATATTTCCACCGTTCGACTGAATAACATTGTCACTTTAGAAAAAGAATTACGGTAAATCCAGATCTCGAATTGGAGTCTCGCGCGATTTTCGGCGTGGCAGCGCACAAAAGAGTCGACCTATACAGAACGCGACCGAGGTTCGCAACTGCCAAGGACGAAACCGAAAGAGCTCGTTCGCCTCTCTATCTGTCTCGCTCACTGCAACTGCAGCAGCGCGGCGTGCAGCGGATAGCCATTGTACACGTAAATCGGCCTGTTGAACGCGAACGAGTTGGCGATGGCCACGGACGGTGGACTCCCAAAGTCCTCCGTGGCTCCTTCTTGGGAGACGGTGGTCGGCTCCTCCCTGCTCCTCGGCGTCGTCGTCGTCGTGGTCGTCGTCGTGGGCGGTGGCGGGGGTCGACGGGACGGCGGGCCGTACTCCCGCACCAGCTGCTGGAGCTGCTGTCGCTGCGACTGTGGCCGGCCGGCGGCCGGATCGAAGAGCCGGCCCTGGGGCCGCCAGCCGCGGCCCGGGTAGGCCGGCTCGGCCGGGGCCACGGCGGCCAGGCAGACGAGGACGATGACTGCGGCGACCTGTGGGCGAGGCGAACGGGCGAATTGACAGCTGGACGATTGATTATTCAACGGGGCCGCGAAGGGCTGGGGGCTCGAGCTTTAAGCCGCGCGAGCTTTAAAAGGGCCGTCTCGCAGTGTCGAAAATTAGGTCACGATGGAGATAAAGCCGAATTATCCGTAGCCACTTTCTCTATCGCGGAAGCGACGTTTTGAAAGCTTCCATTCGAACGTTTCATAATAAATATTTGCAGCATTGGATGCATATAAACGATAGTTTGTTTTCCGCTTAAAGGGGCTTCTCGAGTAAATAATTCGTACTGATCCAGATAATAGTACACGGGTTTCAATAATATTTGAGGCACATAATGAATGTTGAAAAATTTCATTTCATCGTGTTCTTTACTTACTTTACGTAAAAGATTAGATGAATGAGCTTATGCCTCACATAATTGAAAAACAAAAATTAGAAATCAAATTTTTCAAATGTTTTCATTCGCCCGCTGTTTCACGAATACATTCCGACTGCTTCGGTAAATGTGATAGGACGCGAGTTAACAGCAAGATTAAAATGCGCACTAATTCAAGTCACACATATAATATTACGTAACACGGAAGGCTTTTGCTCGATCGGAGAAAGACTATGTAAAAAAATACAGACGAATTTTCGAGCACACGTTGTACGCACAATCAGCTTCAATTTCACCTACTCTTCGTGCGGAATTCCAATTGACAAAATCGAAACGTTTAGCAATTTTTTCAGCAATTTTAGGTAAATACTTCGGTCAAGATTGCCTCTACACCGTGATTCTCTCGAATCAACGAACTGAATGTTTTATATAACCGCCGCATTAGGCATTTGGCGCCGGGCCGCTAATATAACCATCGTCGGGCGTTCGCCATCGCGATAATCATCGCGAAATGATTTATTCAAGGGAGGGCCGCGCGAATTTCGAAATCTATACGGTCGCATTGTTGTAGGGCGGCGGGTGGGGGGTGGTGGGGGGGGTGAATAGAACGGATCGTAATTTCCGGGAGGGCCGGGCAGATGTGGGTTACATAATCCGCGCGCAGCGAGCTCATCACGGATCGATCCCATTTCTTCGCCCGATGCATAAATCTCCTTAAATTAATCCTCCTCGGGATCTCGTTAAATCCCGCGAGCGCGCGCAGCCGCGAACCGCCGAGCTCGCGCGCGGAACGACCGAACTTTTCCCGATGCTTCGCGGAGCCGACCGCGGCCCAACCATCTCGCGGCACTTCCTCGAAATAACCTCTTCGGCGGCGGTGGATGAAGGAGGGGGGAGGGGACGGAATTCGAGGCGCGACTTCCACGCACCGTTTTTGCGCGCCCGCCCGGCTCCTCAGAGCATCGCGGCCGTACACCGCGATGTGCCACCGCGCCGCTAATGAGGCCGAGTGCGTTTACAGTCTCTTCTCTCTCTCTCTCTCTCTCTCTCTCTCGCGCGCGCGCGCGAGCTACGCACCCCCTTCCCATCCCCCAGGTGGGACGACCGCGAGAGATATTCCATGCAGAGGCGCGCGTCGGTGGCCTCCGTTTGAATTATATATGTATATATATGTATGCATGTATAATAGAGGATACCGCGGATAGCGCGTGCAGTCGAATGGAAATGCGGTCGTTCGAGAGTGCGGTGGGCGATAGTGGTAGAAGGGGATGGGGGACTTCCGCGCGCCTGATTACGCATACGCTCGGCTAATCAATAGCTCTTAGTCCGCTCGCT
This sequence comes from Sycobia sp. Sy_11, assembly GCA_018907035.1. Lineage (NCBI taxonomy): Eukaryota > Metazoa > Arthropoda > Insecta > Hymenoptera > Epichrysomallidae > Sycobia > Sycobia sp. Sy_11. The sequence goes on from JACCIC010000028.1 coordinate 1,994,702, forward strand.
AATGCGGGGGCACGGGATTTTTGTTTGGAGGCGGAGAGGATTTGCGAGGACGCCCGAGGGAGAGGAAGAGCCCGGGATGCGTGCAAAGCGAGCTTTAAAGGAATTAAGATGCTTATCGCGACAGGATTCGGGGTGTCTAAGGGGGGGGAGTGGTTGTTTTTGAACGCTTACTGTCTCTTAACAAAGCGTGTTTCGAAGCTACGAAGTTAGGATAACATTGGAAACAAAAGGCTTTAATTTGTTTCTTACGTTCACTCTTCAAAATAATTTTTTTCAAACTTGTAAGAAGTTCATAGTTTATAGGATTGTAATGAATGACAGTGTGTGTACGAAGTTCAATTAATTGTTCATTTGATTAATTCATATAAAAAAATCACTGCGATGGGCAATGAATTAGTGAAATCTAATTATTAAGACATGTAATATAAATAAGCATGGAAACATGCCTTTGTATTTTTAGCCAACAATGTTCGAGAACCAAATTTCGACTTCTTCTTTAACATACTATGTTAAATGCATCAGAAGATAGTAAATAATAATATGGAATAAATAATACTTTTGTTCTATGAATTTAAATACCAAATAAAGATTTTATATTGTTTATAAAATTTATATTGAAATATCCATATACTACTGCGTATAAATATGAGTAAGAATTTTCAATTCAAACTTTCCGGGTTTATTGATTCGGTTAAATGTTTTTATTTGTAAGATGTTAGTACTGTCAGAGTTAAATTTCACGTAATTATCTTCATTGGCCATATAGTTCGGCTTGTGTTTTGTGTACAAAGAAGAGTTGTTTATTCGGTTTTGAAATTATTCAACAAAGAAGTAGCATTAAGTTTTGTGTGCGAAATGAAATATCGGCCGCTGAAACATTCAGAATGTTGCAGACGGCCTTGGGTGAGAAGTCAATGTCAAGGGTAAGCGTTTTTTGGCACAAATTGTCAAGGAAGGTCGAGAACGCGTTGAAAACGAACAACATCAAAGACGTCAAAGGACATCTACTGATCGGCTACACGTTCACAAAATCAAAGAATTGGTTCTGCAGAATCGTCGATTGACTACCAGAACGCTGCTGATACTGTTGAAATTTCGAAAGGAGTGAAATCTCGATTGGTGCCAAAAACAATGTTTTGGAAAAACAGCGTCGCATGGAGGTCTGTGAAACGATACATTCGTACTACCAGGACGGAATGGAACGCATAAGAATTGGAGATGAGACTTGGGTCTACACTTACGATTCAAACGGTTAACAAAGAATATCATTCGAGTGTTATGCGTCGTTTTACGTGAAGCTATTCGTCTAAAAAGGCCAGATTTATGGAAAGACGACTCTTATGACGACTCTCAGCGTATGAATTCTGGCTGTTCATCAAACTCAAAAGACCACTTCGAGTACACGGTTTCGATTCGATTGAAGACATAAAAGCCGAATCGAAGAAGGAATTGACGGCCATTCCGGAATACGAGCATAAAAAATGTTTTGAAAATTGGAAAAAGCGTTGGCATAGTTGCATTGCATCCGGAGGGATTCTCATATTTGTAAACAAAAGTATACGTTATTTCAATACAGTGTCGTTACCACAGACACCAGTAAATCCCATATTTTGCATCGGATTTCAACACATGTATATATGTTTACGTAACAAATTAATACAAGTGCTAATTTTATGACAAAAATTCACTACAACTTGTTCTCTATAAAGAAGATCAGAGAATAATTTGCAAGCTTGATAATCGTAAAATGGGTTTCTTTTTTCTGCCAAATTAATTATGTTATAGTGTTCAGAAGGGAGTGTCGAATACTTCTGATAAATAACCTGTTAGTTCCAGCTTTACGGAAAATATAATACGGTTGATGTAAAATTCCATTCTAATTCAGCGCGAGCACTCGATCGCTGCAGTGGCTCGGCGTTACATTTTCGAATCTGCCACGGAACACCGGTTAATAGATTTCCTAATTGTAAAACGCCACGCACTCGATGTCGGAACGAAAACAGGGGAGGCCGCCGTTCCCCGGGGGGGGGAGCTCGGCTCAAAACATCCGCAACCCCAACCCCCCGTGTCGAGCCGTGATTACTCGCAAACAAGCCCATTCGCGCCTCGGCGCGCGCGCGACACCTCCCCCCTCCCCCCTCCCGCCACGGGTAACTTATCGCTCGCGGCCGCTTGGTCGGCCGCCCGACGCGTTCCCTCCCACCCCGCCCCCACCCCTGACGATGTTCGCACCTACCTTCATTATCGCCGGGGCTTCCGCGTTGTCAGGTGCGCAGAGTCCAACTGGCTGCCGAATTCCGGTACGCGCGGTCATTTATACACATATATACGGCCGGCGGTCCGGCACAGAGGAATACAAATCGAGCCGCTACCCCCTCCCCCGTCCCGCGACCTCGCGGTCGGTAATTTCGTTTTCGGCAGCGGGCCCGCGCCGACGGGGCTGGGAGGCTCTGTCGTAAAGTCGCGCCCGCGGCCGATGTGTAAGGCCGGTTGGACGGGGGTTGCGGGGGGAGGGAGGGGGGTAGGAGGGCGACCGCCGCAACTCGCCACGAAAGTTTTCACGGTAGAGCGTACGTCGCGCCGCTACTCGATTCATGCCGCGCGGTCCTCGTCCCTCGGACGCGTGGACTTGGGTGTCGGGGGGGGGGGCGGCGGAGCCTCGCTCTGAATAGCGATGCTGAATTTCGGCGCGAGTTTCGGCCTTTTCGCGCCTCTGTTTGCGTGCCTTGTGGGAACTGTCTCGGTCATTGGGCAATGACTTTCTAACGTGTCGCGACCGTCAATCGCCGCCGGATTACTTGATTTCTGCGCATTTCGTCGGAGTACGACGTACGATTTATGTCTCGGTGATGCGTTGCATTATTGCGCTTGCAATTGAATTCGCAGTTTATCAGTATACAATTAATGAATAATTTTCTTTTACTTTGTACTCGTATTTCTTTCTTTAATATTTGTTTTGTATTATATGAAGAGGGAAAAAAACTTTTCCTACGGACAGAGCCAGATCTAGAATAGGGTTAAAAATACAATTTGATATTTATTGTAATGTTTACTTGTATTATTGGAAAATTGCTCAACAGCGATTACGGAAGCAATCAATTTTAATGTAAGCATTAATTGAATAAAAAGTTTACATTTATATTATGAACGTAAGTATATATGTTTATAATTATATTAAGAAAGGGGGTGCAGTAAAATAGGCCGAACCAACTGTTACCGAAAACTAAATTTGATGGGAAAAAATTTGCTAAAAAATTCAAATTTTTAAGTATTTTCATTTAATATTCATTATGTTTCGATATGATCTAACATTAAAACTGCATCTGATTTTTCTTTAGTAATGTAGGCATATAACGTATACTTTTATATTTTCTAAGAAAACTAATGATATATCTTTCAAATAGTAAAAGGGTAGTAGTAAATTATAGTCAATTCACCAAGTATTTGCATGTGATATGTATAACTATGCCTAACTTATAACAATTATACGCCATTGTAAGAAAAAGAATATTAAAAAAAGTTAAATATTATTTTGCGGCAATTTGAATTTTCGGTAAAAGAACACTGAACATGTATCCCATTCGTGATATCAATGATATTTTTTGAAATCTTTTATAAACATCGTCGCTGCGTACTTGGAAAATTTTTTCTTGTAAATTTAAAATTTTCATTACATTGGCTAATTATCTCTCCCATATTTTTTAAGAGAACTTTCTCATTTATTTATTTACCACTGTCGGGATTGCTCATTAACTCTGATATATCTTTCCTTCAGGGCGCCACGCCTTAGTCTTCATTTATTTTCATTACAGTACCGCTCTCTCATAAGTAATTCACAATGTCCATGCGCACATTTATCGTCTAGTCTCGTTGATGTAACAGGTCGAGAAAGAGATTGGGATAAAGCACGAATAAGACAAAGACATATCAAGGAAAAGGACGAAGGCAAGTGAATGTGTTAAAACCAGAATGAAATTTAATGGATAAATGTTTGCTCTTAAATATGGATGGAGCGATAGAAAATATCTATATATAATTAAAGTTTAGATCTGACTGAAGGTAACACTGCCTATGAATCGTATAACCTAAATAACAAGAAAAAAAACCCCCAAGAATTAGTTTTATTGATAGAGTTATATTATGTATTACTCTATTACTATTATATATTACCATATTTATTGAGAGAGTTTTTTTAATATTCTATATATATATATATATATATATATATATATATATATATATATATATATATACAGGCTGTGAAAGAAATAGCTTTCATGAGCCTCGTAATATTTAAGAAGGACTTTACTTGCTTCCATCAGCAAAATTCATTTGTATGAAAATGAAAAAGTTTACCGTAGCATTTAATTTAATAATGATTCGTTTTATGAATATATCTGGTTAATAAATGAGTTACAGATTGCTAAGCTAACGCTTTTGCTTTGATTGGACTTACTCCCGCCAAATTGGTAGTGGATAAAGGTAATTAAGTAAAACCAACCTACAACTATAATATCACAGTACGACCAGAGTTGTTCCGTCCAAATGAACCGTGCAGATGTTGCTAATTTTCCGTAAATATACCATAACACGAAAATCTTAATTTGCTATAGCTGCTATTCAAAATCATGATAAAATTAATGCGAAAATAAACGTAATAAAAGATTCCAGATGATTATAGTCTTAGTATGGAAAATTCAAAATTCAAAAACGTGCATGAGGACGCTAATCTACTGAACCGGTCGATCGTAGAAGTCATCTGGATAGGATGCGCGCGGTCAATGGGATCGACTTATGTATTTTAAGCGAGCGCGCTGGCCGCGCTCGATAATATTCTGCGAATCCCCGCGGCTAATGGGCCGGACGAGTTATTAATTGGCCGGGAGCCGTCGTCGATGCAGTTCGACTCGCGCCAACACCGGGAATCCTCATTTAGATAGGTAGGAAGGGGGGGGGGAGGGCGTGACAGAGTGAGCGAGTGAGCGAGAAAGAGAGAGGGGGGGGGGTTAGTTTCCAGATAGGATATTACATCGAATTACGTGACACTATTTTTAATAAAGCTCCGGCAATCTATGATTAGTCTGGTGTTCCACTTGGTTGTGTAATTTTGCATAATCAGTTGCCGTAAATTAATGCGCAAACGTGTACTGATTACTGCTCTTTGACCAATTATATTGCGATTATTGGAGCAACGTACGAAATTCACCTCTTGCAGAACAAACATTCGATTGTCTATAATCGTGCAATAATACGGCGTGTGGTGAATTATTGCTTTGAAGCTACCTGTAATATATGATAGTGTGAATTTATTTGAGTATTTATGGATTATTACAAGTTTAAATTCAGAAATGTTTAATTCTTAATCTTTAAAGTTTAAATTCAGAAATGTTTAATTCTTAATCTTTAAAGGACCGGAAATTGGTAATTTTAATTCTTCTAAGAAAATTAATAGAGATTTTAACTCTATCTTATCGCGAATTCGCCATTGAGAAACGCTTGATCGTGGGTCGAATCGAGCCAATATATTGGCATTAAAGAGTGGGAGGGCGAGGTGTACATTAAATTTTTCTACTTTACATAAATTTGATCTATTTACATGGATGAGATTCAAAAGTATCAAAAAAATATAACAAAAAACAGAAATAAAATACTAAAATAAAAAAAAAAAACAAAACAAAAAAACTACACTCTCACTTTATGTTCACGTATTTAGTTCTTGGCGATACTCAAGGACAGATCATTAAAGAAACGACCTAGAATTTTGAAAAGAACGTGGCCAGCGAATACAAAACTTCTAGCGCTGTTCTCAATTCGAGAAAAAGAAAACCAAATATTTCCGCCTGTATTATTCAGTATTGTCTACTATATTTGCCCATCATCTTGAATTTAGAAAATCTAATCGTAGATTCGTAATCAGCGTCCACAAAAACTTTAACGTAATCGTCTTTATTTTAAAATAAAAATTATTATGTTTGAGCCAATATATTGCTTTATTGATCATCGAACTGTTAAGTAATGCCTTTACACATTTCAAAAGCACAGAAAATTGAAGAATCATATCGATATCATTCATATCATGTTTCTATAGTCCCTACAATAAAACTACTCTTATTTTCAGTCAAGAAGTACATTTTCCTCTGTTCCTCTTCGCAGTCTGATAACTTGAAAATTATAAAAAAGATACGAGTAAGACGAAACATCAGTTGATATTATACGAGGACGGATAAGACGTAGACAAGTTCCCAGAATATTATCGGTAGGTGGTATTCCGAGGTGCTGTTGTACCGTGCCCGGAACACGTGGGTACGTGCGCCGCATGGCGTCAATTGCTAAATGAATCGGGGGGCGAAACGAACGTTTACCTTCCCTCAGCAGCATACGAGGAAACTGATCGATTGCTTCAGTTTTCGAATTATTTGAAATTGAATTTTCGTAATAATTGCTCTATCGTGTATATTGTTTTTTCTCGAATGGATGCATGGAACAATTTGTACATAAAGTATTAGCAAAAAAATTTTTTTGCGATACACTAACATCGGCTTTAGTAAGCTGCTATTGCTCGTCGGTAACACAAAATTCGGTTGGTAATAGTGTATCGCACCGATGCATCAGCAGGAGGTTCGCCTACACTCTTACCCTTATTTCTCTTGGTAAGGGAGAAAAATCAATAAAGCCCCGTATTCCGTTAAGTCCACGTGGTTGCCCGGCATTCCCACTAGGTGGAGCGAGTATTTCGCAAATTACGTAGCCTCACTTTGAACCAAATGTAGTTCGAATAGTTGGGTGGACGAATAATAGGGGGGGGGGCGGTGAAAATAGAATATATATATATATATATACATATATATATATATATACACATATGTATAATAAAAATTTCACCAAGTAGGCAGACTATTCAAAGTCCATCAAATACCTGTTTAATTATTTCAATAGATAGGGGAAGAGTAGCCACTGGACCGGCTTTACTATCGGCTCTAATAGTACTTAACGCAGTCCATTAGCTACAATCGGATCACAGGAACGACAGGAGATATTATTGCGAATAATGAATAAAAGTGTCAAAATCAAAGTGCTACTACTATGTTATTTACTACTTCGCGTCTGGCCTAATTTCATTTTCAACTCAATACTGACTTTGAACTGCATCGGGTTCAAATAAATGATTACATTTTTTTATAATTTGATTGGTGATTGTAATTTAATTAGTTAGCATGGATTTGGATTTAATTCCATTCAATTGTAATGCGACTTATACTTTATGTTTAAGTTTTAATATTTATCGAGTTACCTATGAGTGAAGTAATCATTGTAATATTTTTAGAAAAGAGAAAATTTATTTTACTAATTTACTGTTCTAAGAAAACCCGGACACTTTATCATATTGTTTCAGAAAACGATAAATCATTTGCCAAGAACTAAGTAGCTTCTCCTCGGGCGGTTGATATTTCCAAAGGGCAAAAAGATAATCCGGCAGAAAAACGACTTTCGGCAAAATATTGCCATTAAAAAGAAAGATAAGCGTAAGCCCCGCGCGCTCCACTAAGCTCCGCTCTTCCGAGAATCTCCATAATCGCTTTTCGTTTGTCCAACACTCTGCCCCTCGCCCCTGCCGCAGCGACGGCCGCGCAACAGATCCGCGATTGCGCGCGCGAATTAATTATACGCCCGCCCGATGGGTGGCGTCGCATCCTCCCTCCCCCCCCCCCGACCTCACCGCTCATCCATCCACCCAGCGGTGGATGCCGCCGCCGCCGCCGCCGCCAGAATCCGTGGCCCAATTTCCCGAAGCGCGTACGGGGCGCACAATAGACGAGGCGCGAGCGCTCTAGCCAGACGGAGATGGCGATGTGGCGAAGCGCGGGCCGGGGCGAGCGCGCCGGCGACGTGCTCGCATTATTAATCCATCAGCGGCGGGCGCGCCCGCGACTGGTAATTTAGAGGTGGCCGCGCGCGAAACTTCCCGGGCCCGGGCGGCGGAGCGCCTCGCCTCAAAGCACGAGCGGCGAAACTTCGACGCCGAGGTCGACTTTCGCGGCGGGGGCGGGGGGGGGGAGGTGGCGGGGGGTCCCGCGCGCGCGCCTCGTCCTTTACATGCCGGACGGCGCGCGCTCGCGCCCGGGAATGTCAATTATTACGTCCAAGGGGCCGCAGGCGCGCGCGGGATCGTAAAGCAGCGACCGTCGCTGGTGACGCTGACGTCGCTCTTTGTCGCGGGTATTCCCCTCCCCCCAACGTCGCCTCGGTGCTGCCTTCTTCTTACGCAGGCCGGCCTTGCGCTTGCTCTCTCTCTCTCTCTCTCCCTCTCTCTCTCTCTCTTTCTCTCTATCTATCTATCTATCTATCTATCTATCTATCTATCTATCTATCTATCTATATATATATATATATATATATATATATATATATATATATATATACATATATTATGCGTCGCAGAAAGACGCTGTCGTACGCAGGCAGCGCGCGTATGGGAGGCACCGAAGCTCTGACACTTGCACTGTCCTGCCGTGATGCGTACCATAGTAATTTCGAGAGAGACACAGCGCGGAAGAATTCGCGATCGATCCTTTGACGTACGCGTACGACAGGACGGGAGAGATAAAATGACGAAATACCTGGCGGGCCAGTACGGTATAGCTTTCGAATTAACGCAGACGTTATGTAAAAGAACTGGCGGAAGAAAACACCTTTTGTGCGTGAATATCGAGGGATAGTGAGTAACTTAACGGCACTTAACTAACGACACCCAATAAAGCTTACGCAATTGGTTTTGCCGTAAAAAATTGCTCGATTGATAATGGCGATGAAAAGTGGCGCAAGTAAAACGCAGCAAACTTCTCCACCTAAACGAAAAACGAATAGCACATTTCTATCTATATCCAGGTGCTATATAAAACAGACATATCCATTAATTTACACGAATATCTTGTACGTTTATGTATACGCGAAAATATTTCTGCTGCGCAAATAAACAGGTCGTGTGAACTCGTGATAGGAAACTAGAAATCACATTATAGTTTTACGCCCCGAATTTTGAACTGCTGCGAAGTCTTCGCTCGGACTGCTCGATATGTGTTAGTTTTCCTTGAGTGAATCGACATTAACTTCTAATTGCGAAATTTTTACCAAAAATTGCGCCCTCCTGAAAGAGATTTTTATACGAAAGGGAAAAGCGGAGTTTCGAGCCTGCGGCAAGTTTGATAAGGCTCGTTAAAGTTTTTTATGGCTCGATCCCGCGGAGATGATCGTTCAGTCACAGAAATAATTGACCAGGAAACTTTGCCGGCTAATTACGCGGAGTTCGGAAAGAGTTCACTCGATTGGCCCATTTGGAAAGTCATTATCGCTAAAACCACATGATATAAGGGGGATATTAAATATTTGATATATACGCATCCCTCAGATTTGCTTTCAACGGCTCGTTTCTATAACTGATTAAAGTTTTTAATCAAACCTTGGTTGTTATTAATATTTTCAGCAAAACTTCAATTTAAACGTATACTGTCACAGCGAGCTCATTATATACAATAATTTCCTAATTTCATACCGTATATATTCCGATCTGCGTACGGCTGACCTCCGTTAATCAAAATTACTTTAGTCATTAATAATTGTACAACGTTTGTTCGTAAATTATAATAACATGTGCTGCGAAAAGACGTTCGCTTGTTTCGCAGTAATTACACCTGATATGTGTGCGCGACGTCGACGCAATACCAACATTTAATATGGTAATCATGAAAGGTCCTATTGTTTTTAGATATAATTAGCGGATAAACCTGAGGAATATACAAAAGATTTAAGTAATGGGAAATTTCAAAAGCTTTGCTTTACCTTACGATCAACCAAACGTATCAATTACGAGTGTATCTAACAGAATTTATTTAAACTAAATTCTGTTCACTCAGTTTATCTTGCTGATTTGAAAATGTATATTACTAAAAAAAATCTTATTTTTATCAATTGCAGACTTCTATGTGCTAATCGATTGATAATAATTTTTCAATAATAGCGATGAAAGAGAGAAAACGTATTTTCTTAATTCAAATAGCATTGATCATTTTTAATTTTCTTGTAGGAAATTCTACGTAGTTAATTAATTTTATGCATAATTTTGGTATTACCATTGCTATAGGTGCGATGCGATAATTATATATTTTTAAATAGATTAGTGTGTTCTAGTACTCTGCGTTTTGCACTAAAGGAAAAATTATGATTATTGAAGAAATTATTCTGTACCGTGGGAAGATTTTAAGATTCAAATATAGAAACCCTTATGTCATTACTGCAAAAGTCGTACATGGTTATGTTCTGTATGGAGGCATTAAATTTATAAGAATACTTTCTTACTTTGTTCGTACAACGTCGACTCGCATTTACAACATGACAAACCTGACTTTGAAATACCAATAAGGAAGCCCAATTATACATTTTTTTTAAAACTTTTTTTTTTTACATCTACGAATATCTCGCCGAATGCCGAGAGCCTTTAAATCGTAATAAGATTTATAATCTGACTTTTAATAGTTTTCTTCCAAATTTCGTCGAGGCGCGCACGGGGAACTTTAATAATATCTGAAGAATCCGATTTTATGGTAGATTTAGCCTCAAAATCTGCTTACTCATTCTTTGAATTTCCCTTACTCATCGAAAAGGGGCAAAATTTTGTGGTAATATTGGCATTCTTCCCCTTTTAGATTTGAATTTATTTTTTTACGATTATTATTTACTGCTTAGTGGTAATATTGTTTTCGATGATATAGATTAGTATTAACCTGACGGTTCGACGGTTAACCTTAAGCTCCTCTGGCATTTATAACATTCATACAACTAGCTAATATTGATTGCAAATAAGCAGGTTTAGAAATATTCGACAGCTGCATTATGCGTTATTCTTTCCTCTTATAATAGTCGCGGATTAAATTTATACAGGAATGAAATTTATATTCTCGCTCGAAACAAACTGAGAAATAATACGCAGTTGTAAAGGGTTTTAGTGTTACTTTATGCGATGCTTTTCAGTCTGCAAAATGGTATATTTTAATAGTATATTTAACTTTTCATTAAGTTGCCGTCTGTACTGATAAAATGGTTGTAAATATGAGACTTTACAATGCTAATTAAATTGAAGGTCGCTACCTTTATAACTTCAGCACAGATTTCTTGTGAATTGGTAGTGGAAGCCTGCGAAATATTTAATGCTTGTAAAATCTAGAATTACGGTTAATTTTAATAGTATATAAAGCATTCTTCGTTCGTTTTTTAAATGTAGCTCTTTATTGTTTGAACAGCAGTTTCACAGAAGAGCCACCTGTTTTTTCTACACGATATTTTTTCTACTCAGATTTTATGGATTTGAGTCGGGATTTCAAAAATAAAATATAATTTCTTCAAAAACAATTCAAATATTATACAGAGTACTTTTGAGTTTTTCGAAGACGCGTTAGGCTTTAAGAATACGATGCCTCGCATAGACGCTGTGATCATGTCTGGATAGACACGGAACCGATCTACTGTATAGTTTCGGACTCTCGCCTTTGTGAAATTCTTTCTTCTCTACAAAATTAAGAAGAATAGAATAATTTTTACCATAAAGTGAAATTTACTGGATTTGCTGCCATCTTCACCGACAATACACCATATAAATTAGTTTTAATTATAATCGATGTCGAACAATTCAGAAACATTCAAGATATGTTACATGGATAATATGTATTATGGAATTTTCGGATTTGCACGCACGACCGGCTGAGCATACGTAATACGAGACGGCGTTTTGACAATCGGGCGCGCGCGTGGCTCAAAGAGTCAAGTGGAAAAAAAAGAAACAAATAAACGTTTCCAACGGGAAAGGATCGCTTAATTGCAGTATTTGTCGAATGCGCGCAAAGTAGTTTACACCCGTCTCGGAGTATCCGCTGCGTAAGCGAAACTGTAATTTGCAGCACGGGGATGTGTACGTCTATATATATATATATATATATATATATATATATATATATATATATATATATATATATATCTGTACGACGCTCGCTCGTATATATAGCGCTCGTTCGTTCGCCCGCCCTGGCGAACATGTGCGGGGCGGCGGCGGGGGGGGGAGGTACGCGACAGCTCAGGCTCGTTTATATTTCAAAGCGAATCCGTCCTCCCGCGCCCCCTCCCTGCCTCCCTCCCTGCCCCGCCGCCAGCGCCCCTCAGACTCTTCGACAAAAGAGACGCAGCCCGAGAGACAAGATATCTCCTCCCCTCCCCCGGGCCCCTCACCGTCAGCCACCACCACCCGCAACGTTCGCGTCAGCTTGAAATGCCGTAGTCGACGAGACAGCGGGATGAAATCGACAACAGAATTGTCTCTTCCGGCCCTCCCGTCCCGCCCCGACCTCTACCTCCCCCCCTTGCCGTATCCATCTATCTACCTGTCTATCTCGCTCTTATATTTGGACGAAGAATCGCGCTCCCTGGCGAGAGGGGGAGGGGCAGCTTTGTTGCGCGCTTTCGCGCCGATTTCTCCCTTTGACGAATTCGACGCGCTAATCAGTGCTTGCTCGGCTGGGCGTACAGCCGCGCCATTTTTCAGCCCGACGAATACTTTCGCATAATCAATCGCGCCCGCGGCCGCGCTCGTATTTCACGACGCGCCCCGCCCGCGCAGGTTATTAGTATAAGCGCGCGCGCGCGAACCGCACTCGAATTCTCCGCATATCCGCAGGAATTCGCTCTAAACCGAAGCTTCTATGTTGGGCTGCGCGGCGGAAGGGAGAGGCTGAGATGGAGAGAGAGAGAGAGAGAGAGAGAGAGAGAGACAGAGAGAGCGGGAGAGAGATAATCACGAGTGCTCCTCCATAATTGTATAAGCAAACTAACGAAGGAGAGGGTTTGGAACGTGCGACGCGACGGTATTAATGTGCCATTAATTTAACAATCGAACGTGCGATTTTGCCATTTATTTGCGGCTACGGTATGAACGAAGAAAAAAAATTCCGGCGCCAACGCGGGTGGCAATAAATGGCTGGACGCACGTCGGATAAAATAAAAAAAGAACGAAATCAGCGATATGGTATGGGTTAAAAACACCCAGTAGATATATCGAAATTCGGATCTTGGATTTCGATCTCGAATTTCTGAAATTTTTGCCGTTTCTGCTAAAACAAGCGAAAAATCAATGTTATGTTAAAATATAAACTTTTATACTATAGCGTCCTCTGATTTGCGAGACCAATTTAGAAACAAATATCTTATTACGAATACAAAAATCACATTTCGAATCGAAATATTCATTACACTGACTCATATATAATAAATGTAATGCTGACTTTAATTAACCATCCAAATTTCATTATTCCAATATTTTCATTCTTTCAGCCCGGACTTTTTTTTTTGTTTCAACCGAACAAGGATCTCGAGCTGAATAAAATCCCGAAAGATAGGAAATATGAACTTTAGCCTCCCACATTTTCCTACATTTTCCAGTTTTCGCGACAGTTATTTTGCGTACGGGACGCGGGGCTCGCTTTTGTAAAAATAATGAACCTTTCAATGTGTACATATAATTCTCGTATGGAGAACGTTATTTTTAATGAGCCCGCGGAGTTTTCGTTTCAACTGATTAGGGCCATTCTTTAACTTTCGACGACTTTTTAACAACGGGATCGGTTCGCCGTTCTACGTAATTGAGAAATCCGGCGCCAGGGGCGCATCGCCCTCCTGTACGCTCGACTCGGATCAACGAAAATCAACGGATCAACGGATCGCTCGATTTCGACTGCCGTTGATAACACAGCTTATCGACCTGCTTTTTTTAGGTTACCACAGCGCTATAATTATATATACCCGTATTATTATAATATTTCCTTTATATTCCGCATAGACTTGGCAACTATTGCTTTTGCATTTAACCTGGATAGAGCGAAATTGCTTTCTCTAATAATTAATTGGACCGAGAGTAATCCGCTATATAAAGTTCAACCAATTGAAATGTAATGTAAAAAACTATTTTCATCGAATTAAATTGCGAAATGAGATAATTATTTATGTGTCCCGAATTAGAGCGAAAAAAATATTAATTTGAATATTGTTCATTTATTTATTTGGAATCGAATGGTTTTTAATAAAACAAGGAAGTGGGTTACGCATTTATAAAACCAGAAGGTATTTGCATCAATACCTTCGCAAATATTCAAATAAATAAAGCTTAAGTAAATAAATTTCTTCACCCCCGAGTGTTTTTTAAATTTTGATACGATGTTGCGGATAAATTTTCGAAATTGATCCGCTTAAGTTAAAATTTTAAAGTTTCGATTCATTCGAACCGCACAATACGTGCGTCCATTTTCAAGCCTAATATAGTACGACTGTCTTCAATGCTAGTTTTTGTACTTATAAAAGGATTGCATTCGATTTCGTGAAATTTCGTAAGAGTATAATAATGCAAAGTATTTTCACGTCTATAATGAACAAAATATACTGTTAGGCTATCGATTAATATCAGTTGATTAAACGCATTGTAGCGGGATATAAGCGATTTCTTGAAGTGTCTGAATAATAGATTGCGTACAGGAATTATTTAAGCATAGTATTGGTAAATGGTAATTGAGTACGTTTCGATTACCAAAAGAAAAATGTATAATATACACTTATATAAGTGTATTAGATAGACGCTAAAGTTTTTACTGCAAATATTTATCGACTACATGACGATGAATCTTCTCAATCATTGCCATTAATTGAAGCGAGTCAATAATTTTAACAACTTTCAATACTCCTGAATTGTTCTCGATCTTCACGTATTCTCATCGAATATACAGCCGTGAACTTCGTATAATTTTCGTTCTGCAATAACTATATTAAAACTTAAAACATACAACGCGCGGAAAAAATCCATTTGGATAATGTCATTCGAAATAAACTGTGTAACATGACAAATGCATCTCTTATTCAGTCGAACTATTTTGAAAACAAAGACAGCGGCTGCAGAGTAGTCACGGAAAATAATATTGCAGTTCTATATTAATGCACAATGTTACATTGTAATTTCATAACTGAAGCTGTCTCGCTTACATTGATACGGAAACATCTAACTATTAATTGTACTTCAGAATAATAGAATAACTGAAATTCTATACTTGTAATAATATAGAACGGAAAGGTATATAAAGTATTTTTTGGAATGTTTTACATTATAACATAAAATACAGCTTGATTATCTTAAATTAAACTTTATGAGATTTTATCATATGTGTATAATTAATAGCATACGTAATTTGCTTTATTTCTGTTTCTATTACGGTGATGAAGTAAGTGATGAACATTTACGACAAATTGAAAGCCATTTCCGTAAATTAAAATGATAACGAAATTTGTATAAATATAAGTTAATTCGAAATTCTGTAAGATTAAAGGAAATAATTTTAAGTATTTATGAAATATGTAGTTTGTAAAAATAACTTTTTGATGATTGAATTTTAATTTAAACAGTCGATTATAACATTATATGTACTATGTTTTATCTAAAAACAATACCTATCTAAAAAGGTATATGTTGAAGTAAAGAAAAGGGTAAAATAAAGTAAGGCTGCTGGGGGCGAATAAAAAGGTGTCTTCGTGTCACGCGGACTAAATTTATTAGACTAGCTGCCTTGTAAGGAAAGAGGATAAAAACATTTTGTTTCTTGTACACCAGTCACTGGGCGTGAAATAAAGAATAACAAAAAGTGCCCTGGTATTTCCGGCTGTGTTGGACTTTACGAGACTGCGATGGAAAAAAAAGAATGTTAGATCTGTTGTGTGCATGTGTATATATATATATATATATATATATATATATATATATATATCGATCCTAAATTGGTTAATTGACTTTACCGCCGGGCTAACGCGCAGGTATAATCAGCAGCCGCGTTGAGTAAATCCGCCAAGATGCGGCAGCCTATATTTGTATATATATATATATATATATATATATATATATATATATATATATATATACATACACACATACAGACACGTATGGCCTGTGGCTCATCGGCCCGCGCGGCTCGTTATCATCGTCGCACACCTATATATGGCCGCGTTCCGGCTTCCCGCGCGCACTATGTCTACATTATATAGCAGGTTGCAGGTCGGAACGAGCGGCCGCGGGGCGTTCACGGGGGTGGGGGGGGGAGGTGGGGGGTCAGAGGAAGATAAGCCGCATTCATCAACCGGCGCGCGCCACGCGGCCGAGTTATCGAGCCGCCCCTAAATCGCCCCTAAGTTTCTGCGGCAGGTGGGGATACGCTCGACAAGGACGCCGACGACGACGACGACAACGGGGACGGGCGAGGGGATCGACTTCGAAGCCGAGAAAGAGAGAGAGAGAGAGAGAGAGAGAGAGAGAGAGAGGCGTCGCGACGCCATACATCAAGCCGCGGGGGTAGAGGGAGGAGGAGGGCGCGTGTTCGCGACTCCGAACAGGGAACGGGCGAAGCCTCGGCTCCGCTAGCCCGGAATTTCGCTCTCCCGCCGGGAAGGAGACAAATTTCCCGAGCGCTACCCGCGAGCGCGAGCTCCGCGGCGCGCGATATAAGTAGGCGGCCGCGAGGAGGTGGCGTAGCCTCGGGAGCTGCAGCGGCTGCAGCCCCCCGCCCGCCTTCCAACGGGCCTTTTTTCATCTCTCTTTCTCTTTTCCTTGACTTGCGACCTATTTACTGAACTGTTCCTATTTCTTCGCGACTACATATCGTGAGAGAGAGGGGAGAGAGAGAGAGAGAGAGAGAGAGAGAGAGAGAGAGAGAGAGAGAGAGGGAAAGAGCCAGTTAAGGAGAATTTTACGAATGCCGTGTTTTTGGTTTAGGCATTTTAATGGAATATTAATGAGATCTCGAGATAATGAGCTTCGGATATTTTAGGTATATACTGCAACAAATGTTTATATATACTCAAAATTTCATTAAAATAGCCACGTGTAAATTGAATAAATGGTATTCATGAAATCTCTTTTACAAACAGAGAACCATGAAATAAACAACAAAGAGAAGGAAGTTGAGAAATATAAATAGTATTGAGTTCACTTCTCTATCAAATCGAATATACCGTGGTTTCAAGGCGTAAATCTACAGCTAGAAATAATCTCGATGATAAATATATGTATGTCTCGAGCAAATAATTCTGCCTGATGTTTTTGCGAATTAAGTTACTCGACAATCTATTAAATATATACAATAATTATCAATAAAATATAACCCATGTTACGGTGACATAGTTTATGATATAGTGATCGAAAAATGTATTAATAAACGCTTAGATAAATTAAAACTGCGTCTACCTTTCTATATTTAGAATAGTATCTCTTGTTAATCTACAAGTTAAAATTTTATCAATAACTGTAGTATTTTTTACCATATCGATAAAAAGTCATACTCAGAGATAAGATATTTGAATAAACTAAATAAATAAATACGTAAAAAGCATCGTATACTATTTAGCGTCTTCAATTGTAGAACAAAAGTAATATCAATATTAGTTACGATTCGTCTATCAATTACGATATATTTCGCACTTCTCGGTACCCTGATTTACCGAAATCTGCCCATAAATTATTATTGATCGGCAGATTTATCGAGACAATATTGTTCAAAAGGGTTTGTCCTCGAAGTGAAAGTTCACTAAGATGTTGACAAAACAAATTAACGCCAAGATTTTCTTTCAGAACTGATGTGCGAGGTCGCAGAAGTAAATTATTCTACTCCTTCGCTATTGGTTTGTCGACGGGTGTCCCGCAGAACTTTTGCCCGATTCGCGTCGTTTTCTCGCCGTCACTGCCTCCTGCCCATTGTAAACAATGCCCGATTTAGAAAGACTGTCCTTTTTCTAAAGAATTTCGTTATTGTTCGAAAAATTCTCTTACGTGTTCCCTGCATCTGCATCTCAGCAGCACTTTGAGACAACTATTCCAACAGATCTTCGCAGTATCCAGAAATTAGCGGGATGCTAATTAGTTGAACACCGAGGCTCTTCTCCAATATTGTAAATTAAATTTATCGTGGACAAGTTTGAAATTTATTAATTTTCTAAGAAGGCCTCTCGGCTGTAAACAAAATAGGAAGCGTTCGTAAGCTTGAGCAAACCTATAACTTTACTCTTAGAATACTGGGGGAGGGGGGGTGGATAAAGAACACTACAAGTTTCGAGGCTGCTTGCTTAAAGTTCGAAAACTTATAATTATATAAAACATTTTTCATTATGCTCCATAACTAGTAAGCAAATATTGAGAGATGCCGGTTTTATCCAGACGTGATCTATGGGAAAATACTAATTGCTCGGAGGAGAAAAGGGGCCTCGTCGCCTCGGGCGACGACAGTGCCGGTTCGCCTGTTTTCGAATAGCCGGTGTGTACTTAAAGTGGAATCCTCTTTGTTATTCCAATACGTCATTAAAATAACAGTTTAATGTAAATAACGCTCGCTAATTAATTCATTTGCAAAAATTACGATGAAAAGTACGATAGGTCCGTAAGTTTAGTTCGACCGTTCGTTTCTTCAATAATTTAACAAACAATAGTTTAGAAACAAGTACGGCGGTATTGTATACCAACATCCATCTCCTTTGCCAGAGAATCGACTTTATGTAGATCTCGGTGTTCCGATCTGGCTAAATCCTCCCTAAAAAGCCCGGACGGCCAGAGAATGACCCAAGCAACCCGGCCGTACGAATGCGACCTGGCGGGCGACAATAAACCCCTCCCAACGAGACTCGCCCCTTATGCTTTCCCGCGGCCCCGCGCGCGTTTGTCATCCGGGAAACAATATTCGGCGCTTCCCGGTCCGCCCGTCCCTCCGAAGAAATATATATATATATATATATACCCGGTCCAGAACGATAAGCGCTCGGTTTTACGGCGCTTCACCCTCTTTACCGCCACCCTGGCCCCGGCGCCTCGATCTTTCTCCTTCCCGAGCGGGCGACGGGTTTTGCCGCGCACGCCCCCCTTCTTCTCCCGCCCCGTTCCACGGTGAATAATTTCCGCGCGCAGGCGCCTCTCGCCCCTCCCCCCCCTCTCTCACTCTCTCTCTCTCACTTTTTCCTCGGACGCCGCCGACTGGAAACGAGAGCGACGACGCCAACCGGCGCTTCGAGCGAACGAACGAGCGAGCGAGCGTATCTTTAACACTTTCGCCGAGAGCCGAACGGGTCAAATTGAATGTTTCGCGGCGGGAGTGGGGTGGGGGGTGCCGGTGGATATTTCGAGGTATATACGTACGCGGGAGCAAGGCGCGCGCGAGAGCGCTAGATGGGGACGAGAACGGGCGCTTTTACGGGCGATATAATGTCCTCCCCGCCCCCCGCCCGCCCTGCGGATGTATAAAAGCTGCCGCTGCCGCGAGCTCAGCTGGACGTAGAGGGTAGCAGAGCTCGACGGGGCGAGGGTCCGCGGCGCGAGCGTGCTTCCGATAACTTTATTCTATGGACCCGCCACCGCCTCGCGCTCGCAGAACGACCCGCGCCGATACGGGCCTTCGTTTTTTGCCCCGTACCGCCGAGGTTATACGAATGGATATATATATATATATATATATATATATATATATATATATATATACATATAGCCATCGGATTATCGTCGCGCGACACTGGCGCCGGTATGACGCGGGAACATTTCGCCCGGAACACAGAGCGTCACTGTTGACTTTGGCGCGGGACGAAAATGGGCGAGCCCTTCGCTGTTCATTTAGAGGTTACGGCAGATCGCTCGCGCTGTTACAGCGCCGCGTTCAGCTGGGGAAAGCAGAGATTTCGTTACGTACGTAAATACTCGCGTTCTGGAGTGAGGCGTCGCAAGTCAGCGGGGCCACAGTCGGGGTCGCTATTGCCAATGAAGTCGGCCGATTCGCACCTCAATTTCGCCAATGTTAATTTCTCGACTTCATGACCAGGAGTACCGCGTCCATTGGCGGATGAACGAGGCGACACGCCTTGAAAAGTAAAGGGGCGCGAAATGCATTCAAATTATAATCTTGCGGACGGTGGAAAATATAACGTGGTCGTCGGATCAATGGACAGATAAGACTGCGTTTAAAAAACATAAAAATTTCGCTCCTGATCCTCCTTGTCAAAGCACTTCCAGGAGTTCTTTATCGTTTTACGAGGAAACGTATTAGTGAGTCGCGAACGATACCGTAGGTCTTCTCTTTTTACTGCTTATTTCCTTCGCCTTTAGTTTTTGTACTTTATAGTCGTCTGCGCAAAAGCATTCATTATAAAATCAATGAGCATGAGCGATGCGACGTATTTGAGAATCCCGCGATGGGAAAGGAACGAATGACAAAAGTATAAGTCCGATAATTCAATCTACGACGCACCTCTCTGTAACGGGCAGGTAAGACGCTCGGCGAAAGAGTTGTAGCGGCAGGTAAGCTAAGTCTCTACCTCGACGCTCGAGCGAGAGTGTCGGATTTCATGAAGGAATTACATCGTACTGTTTTCCGTAACGTTTGTTATTTCATTTCAATTCTGCTTTTTATTATGGAATACGTTATGGTAATGTTTCAGAACACGATATTCCGACAGTCTCTGTAGTTGCTGAATAAATAGTTGTTTCGTTATGGGACGGTTTACCGACGAGCGAAGACTGGGTTATGAGTCTTGAGACGCAAAGAATTTCTATGCACATTAGTGCTCGAACGATATTTTGCATTAGAAGGACTGAGCAATCGTGCTCAGATTTCTCCGTCGGATTGTGTGGCTGTCGTGATGTAAACGATATTAGAATGATCAAACTAGAATGGAGAAGAGTTTAGTCTATAGCAAGTAATATAGATTCCTTTTGCTGCATTTCATTAGAAAAAGAGCGCTGATGATAAACGCCAAACTTCTATTGCAATTCCCATAAGTTGAAATAAGAACGTGATCGCAAATTTCTCATAATATAAATAAGTTCAATGCACTACTCTATCAATGAGATTTAATTCGATAAATTAAAAAAAAATTCATAAGCATCCAAAGGAATTCTTCAAAGATGACCTTACATCTGCTCTTCGTCGTAGAAAAACTGTAATCATTTATAAAATACGGTGCCCATTAAAAAAACAGATGTAAAACTTGAATTTATGTAATCGGAATTCATTAATACAAAATGAAACAGAATTGCACCATTCAAAAAAGTGGATGAAAAAAGATATTCGTCTTCAATTATCTCAATGAAATTTTAAGTAGTTCAAATTGTATAGCAGATTATTATTATTGATTTTATAAACTGGTCGCGCAATTTTTCTTTTTAATTCAGGTTAAAACTGTTAAAAATCGGTGCAAAATGAAGGTACAGAAGCTATTTTATATCAGCTATTTTGAATTTTTCTGAAATTAATGAATTTTCAGAAATATTTTTAAAAATATATTGTTTCCTACTTTTCTTCTTATAGGAAAACAAAATTTCATAAGATCTGCTATCGTCAGAATTACCCAGTTCATTAAAAATATGTCGATATAATCACAATAAATACCATGCACGAATTCCCAATATTCTGTACTAAAACCAGTTATACATGGGAAATGTCGTAATTTCCCTTACTATCCATCTCGGCAGCGTCGATTCAATATTTTTCTGCCACTACCCGGGGGAGAAAGCCGCTTTCGCTTCGGAATATTCGCAAATCTCAAGAAGCAAACAATCACTCAGCTGTCGGTGGTATTGTGCTAAAAGGTATGCAGCTGCCGGTAAAAGACGGACTTTTTAAATCGCCGGACGCCCTCGGATCGATGCCATTCAGGGCATAAAATGAATCTCGAATATGGCGCATTTCTGCCTTTAACAAGCAAAAGCCCCGCCCGCTGTTTCTGTTTAACGATTGTAATGGAGTACCGGTATGATAATGGCAGCTCGACGTCAGCGCGGTTATTTATGGCGCGGAGATGCTCGCGAATCGATTACGTATATTAAACCCAGTCCCGGTGGTAAAGAGGCGAGTTTATATGTTTCGTGAATTTTAGCAATTCGACCCGCGCCACTGGGAAATGCGGACGGAAGACGGAGAGATGCAGAGAGCCGGCAAGAGAATGAGTGCGAGAGAGAGAGAGAGAGAGAGAGAGAGAGAGAGAGGGAGGGAGGGAGAACGCGACTGAGAGAAAAGAGCGAAGGGGAAAGAGAATAAGATGCAGAGACTCTCGAGGTATTCGAAGGAAAAATTGCTCGGCGGTGGCTGGATATGGCGAGAGCGTGCAAGTGCGCGTTGGGCGGGGGAGCGACGTGCGGCGGCGGAGAGGGGGGGGGGTTACGTGGGATTCGAACTCGGCGATTTTCGCGGGCCATGAAATCCCTGCAAAAGGTTTGGAGAAGTTCCAGAAAGTCACTTACGTACCGGGAGAGGCACCCCGCATTCGAATTGTTTCCCCATAAATAAGCGTATAGGTGAGCGGGGCAGGCGCCCCTCCTAACCCCGCGCATGGCGCGCGCGCGAGCGCCCGCAAGCCTCTCGACGCCATTGAACAATGAGCTCGTTTATGGCACTCGACAGTGCGCCTTGATTTTTTAAGTGAACTTTATTTTTCTCCCGCTCCCCGATAAAAGCTTTCCTTTTATACGCGGCGAGCAGCTGAATATAAAGAACGGGGAAGGGGGGCGAAGGGGGTGTGGTGGCAGTACGGTCGGTCTGCGAATTTTTTTTACTCTCCGTCCTCCCCCTTTATTTTTTCGACCCGGAGTCGAAAACATATTCATTCCGCGCGAGGGGGCCGGCGAGCTTTTTCCACGGTGTCTCTAGAATCGCGGATACTTGTCCCGACGCTCGCTTCAACGACATTGCTGCTATTTCTCTCTCAACCGTCCCGACCAATGCTCCCGGGATTTTTTGCGCCTGCTGCCGGCCACCGCGCGCGCGTACGATTCGACCTGACGAGCAAATTGAATTAAAAAAATTATCATAATCCATATGTATAGGGCGATATCGATGGGATTCGCCAGCAGTCGCCTGTTGGAAAGAACGAGCCACGGCCAACAAATATGATATCCCGTATCCCGGTACCGTTGGGTCGTGGGTCGGGGGGGGCGATTAAGTTTTTTGCAACGCGCGGTATAAAAAGTACGCGCGTATCTGTACACGATCTTGGCAGCCGAAAGCAGGCGGCGCGAGGTCACTGCGGCCCACTCAAGAGGATTGTTCCTAAAAAGTGCCGCATCGCCGCCCGCGACCCCTGCCCCCCCCCCTTCGCCGACGGCGCAACATTTTTCACGTGAAGAGAAAAGGCAATAAATAGGCGGATGTCGCGACGCGGCCCCCCGCGCGCGCTGCGGAACGCGTTTCAGCCTCCGCGGCGCGGCGCGCGAGGGATGATGCTGGTTGTAAACGGGAGGTCCGGGAGCGGAGGGCCGGACGGCGAGAGAGAGCATTTCTTACGCTTCGTTTCCGAAAACTTTTCTACCGATCGCCGGTGGAGTGAGAAAAATAAATAAGAAGGGACGAGAAATCCACTGGGCAAACTGGCCGGAATTTATCTCCTTAAAAACGCATCATGTATAACTTTAAATTGCTAATTACGCAGACTGTGAGCTTCGATGAAAATTTAAGAGTTTCTTTGGTGCATTGCAAGAAGCTCGCGCCCTTGTCTTTGCGCGCGTGCTTCTTTTTTCTTCGTTTATTAAATTTGATTGTTCGTCGCTATACTTATGCACAAAGTTTCCAACTCGTGCACGTTGCACGAGTTGGAAATCTCGCATCAGTGGTTGAAAAAAATGGTAAATAAAAATATACGGTACGAAATATAATATCTGGTAGGAAATGATGAAGAACCAAATAAAGCTTCGATGGAGAAGAGCGCGTTCTAAACGAATATATGAAGAATATAGGACATTATAAATAGATATTTAATAAAGCAGCGAATATATTCGATCAATACCAGCACAAGTAATTGAATAAAGAAGCTAATTGAAAAGTTGATATAATTATAGCTCGGTAGATATTTTGCCGCGATACTGTCGAATCTTTTCTAATTATAAACTGAAATCAGATCGTCTCAGAAGCATTGAAGATCAGGATTATCGGCCAGTTTCAGTATTGAACTTGTGCTTATGTGTGAAATTGTTACATATGGGCTAGTAAAGGCTGAAAATTCGAGAAGAACAATAGTTTTGCCAGTCACTTAATTAGATAGTTTAATTAGATAGCCAATTCATTAGATATTAAGCAGATTTATCTAACGATAGATTGTTAGATAAAACAGAATGGAAATTGATGAGGTTTATGCAAAACTATATTGAATGCTTAATTGATGCTCAATCATTGACATTATTACTTATTACTGTGACAATTTTTACTGGTCATGAATTAATAAAAAATATCCTTTGATAGAGCTGTTGAACATTAAGAAGCATCAAACTAATTAAATAATGAATTGTTATCTCAAAAAAATATATATATGAACAAAATACGGTGAATTATATGGCTGGCATTATATGGCTGTTAATTTAGTCCAAATTAAGTTTATCCAGTTTTGAAGACCTAATACTTTTTCATTCTACAAATAATCAAAATTCTATTAGAAAAGGATTCGAAGAAAGCTTAATGATTCCTATGACCGTAAGTTCGGCAATGTGTAATTTATTAGTTAACAGAATTAATCAATAATTTCCTAATGTCTGTAAATTCAATTAAACGTTAAATGGTGATAATTTAGAAGCCAGAAAGTAGGTGACATCGAAATATTTGTCTTTGAAAAGTTATTATTCATTCGAGGTAATTAGAGATTTTCGATTAAAAGCTTCGTCCGAATCTAAAGCATTTCATCATTATTAAGAGACAGATAGTAGTTATAAATATAAAATAACCATGTCGAACAACGGAAAAGCATTGGCGGAATTAGTACAGAATTTATTTTGCAGGTAATTACCACATTACCAACATCTGTCATTCTCTGTTCCTTCTAGAGTAAGAAACACAGATTTTTACGCACATACGTGTACTTGAAACGTTATCAATATTCTTTTGACGCGACACCATATACTTTAATTTAACAAATTTTTCCATAAAATCATAGGAATAAGGAAAAGGGTATGTTGTATAATTTTAGAGACGATACCGACATCTATTAAGGTATATTTATATATATATATATATATGCATGCATGCATGCAAAGGACTAGCTTTATATGTTCGCCTCTATACAGTGTCGGCATCCGATTACTTGGACCATTTAATTGGTCCACGTGACAATGAGATTCTGTTAAGTCTGACGGTACGTGCCCCCCGGCAACTGAATACACATACATTAGACGGGCGTCCATGCATGTACTTACGACGTCATCCGTGTCTGTTAAATATCCTCCGATTTTACCCAGTGCTGCAGTGCACAGATAGAGAAATTATTTGCTGCCCTCTTCTCGCCCTCCTCGCCATGCGCCCCCCCCTCTCTCTTTCTCTCTCGCTCGCTCTCTCGATCTCTTTCCTCTCTCACCGCCTTCCTCTCACCCTCCCTTACTCTCAGTCCCCGACCTTCCCCCCCCGCTATAAATTTTGCCGCGCATTTGCCTCGATTCCCTGCCCGCGAGCATTTCTGCGGAACGACAGGCCAGAGCCGCTCATGCGTGCCGTGATCAGCAACGGGAATTGAATCGGGCGAATTTCAGGGGGTAAATGTTGTGGGTGTACTTTATGCTTGAAGAACTTGAAATAATTGCTGATACTTTAACGCCTTCGCCTGATTTTATCTTTTTGTTTGTTTTATGTTTTTTTTTTTTTTTTTGCACAAAGTACGTTTCTGGTGAGAATGAAATTCATTCCTTAGAATGGAAATAATTCTACTTCATGCCTTCACTATTGATTGACTCGATTTCCTCTAGAATCTCTTTGTCTTCGCCGATGTGTTTCAAATGTAGGTGAAAAATTTTAGTTATACACATTTTGTTTATTTTCTTTTTACTATAAAGAATCAATACCTTTTTGTTTCCCTTTTAATAATATTTTTATGATTAGTATTTTGATTAAAATTTAACGATAAAAGAAGTCGAAAATTCTTTCCGTGACGAAAATTCTTATTAATTTAATTTTATTTTATTCGATAACGTTTATATGAAAGTATGTGCATATTTTAGAAACATTTTCTTTATTATAATCTCGATAGTTAATATACGCGATTGATGTGACACAAAATAAACACGACTTTCATCCTACTTTTCTTTTTTTTTTTCATACGTTGTGTTTGGGTTTCTTTTCAAACAATTGCCGAAAAACCTGAGAATCATACTGTTTTCATTTAAGTTAATATATATTTTTGGTTGTGTAGCTTTATAATAACGTTCATTTATAAAATGAAAACTATCATAAAGATCT
This sequence comes from Sycobia sp. Sy_11, assembly GCA_018907035.1. Taxonomy (NCBI): domain Eukaryota; kingdom Metazoa; phylum Arthropoda; class Insecta; order Hymenoptera; family Epichrysomallidae; genus Sycobia; species Sycobia sp. Sy_11. Next base: position 2,021,005 of record JACCIC010000028.1, read on the forward strand.
TTATCGTCGATGCGGTATTGTTTTCTTATACGACTCCTATAAAACTTCTTTGATAGAAGGACGCTACTACTCCTGGTTTTAGATTACCCTCCCCCCCTCTTTTTTAAGGCTTATTAGAAGATATTAAAAAGTGAACATAAGAGAATATCGTTAAACGATGGCTTTGATGAATTTCACAATCTATAAATTTATTCGCCAGAGTAAAAAAGTACTGACTCTTTCATTATTTTATCCGGTTGAACCGTTAAACGATCGAATCCTCAGTTATCAGAGAGTTTTAAAAATTTATGTGGTTATCTGCTATCTTCATTATAATCTACTCGTTCGAGATAATCTAAAAATTTAAAAAAAAAAAATAATTTTTGTTAAACACTTTCATTATTTCAAACATTTCAGATACGTTGTATAAAATACGAGTAGGTCATTTTTCTTTTGAAACCACTCTTATTTGAACTTATTGAGTCCTTTAAATGCATTGAAAATTCATGGCTAAAAAAATTAATTAGAAAACATCCCGTTTACGTTCAACTAAATAAGGCTTAAATGTTACCTTTAACTTTCTTAAATTTAAAGTATTTTAAGGCGAAATTCAATTTGCGAAGCCGATAAGTAAACACGAAGCGGGAAAACTGAATAAGTGAATAACAGAGGCGGTATACGGCATTGCAAACATACATCGCGCAACTCGAGGCGCAACTAATGCGAGCGGATAGAGGCTAATGTACTTTTTAAAATTTAATCTCGACGAGGCATTTGGAAATTCGCAGTTGACGCTAAAACAACGTGAAATTTTCACGTTATGCTGTATCGTTGAAGCATAGAATTCGCTCGAGGCGGTTTTTTTTTTTTGTTTTATATAAACGTACGTTTGAAATGGCCTAGGTGTCGAAGTTCGAAAGTGCTAGTGGAACGCGGCCGTTGGTTGACTAATTCTACAACTTTCATCTCTGGCTTTGATAAGGGAATAATAATTAAATAGCTCGAGGGGCCGGCTAATATTTTTATTGGTGTATTTAAACCTCCGAATAGGAGGTCCATTTCGATTTCCTTTCAGTTGATTTCTTGCGCTATCGTCAAACTCTGTATCATACATACATATTTTCCCTTGATTTTTTTTTTATTCTCCACCCGTTATTGGCGGGCATAATATGCTCGCTGTAATTGAGAAATCCTCGCGCGGACGTTAACGAAAATGAAAGCGCTGCGTTGTTCAGTTTTAGTGCCCCGCACGAGGAGAGCACCGCGTGTGTGAATAAAAGGCAATCCCAGGAGGGGTGCCCCTTTAACTCTCGGCGCCGTTACTCATAGATAAGAAGAATGCACTACATCTCTCTGTATATCCCTGCTGTATATATATATATATATATATATATATATATATATATATCCATATACCTATACACGACTGTGCGTGCAGGGCCATTTTTTTTGTTTTGGCGAGCGCTGAATTTTCTTCCACTTGTTAGTTTACGAGAGAGGAAAAGGTGTAGGGAGGGGGATGAAGACGACGGGAAAGGGGGGGTGAGGAAAGAAGATAGAAGGAGAGAAAGAGAACGAGAGAGAAGCGTCGATTTCCGGGGCAGGAATTTATGGGGGGCATGAAGCCGGCTTTTCCTGTTCCTCCCTTGTACCCTTTTGCGCTTCGGCATTCTCTTTCTGCCCCCCTCCACCCGCACCTCCTTTCCTTTGGCGCTTTTACGCGAGCGCGTATATATATGTGTCTGTATATATGTATATATAGATATAGGTGTGTGTCAGTTTGTGTGTGTGTGTGTGTGTGTATATATCTACTTGCAGGCCGTCAAGCGCGTGGCGGCGTCTAGCGCGCGCGAGAGGAGGAGGAGGAGGAGGCGAGCGCGGCGGAGGGCCGGGACTCTCTGATCCTGCTTCGCGAAATATGGGAGAAGTTACGGTCACGTAGCGTGCATCGTTCACGAAAGAAGTAGCTCAATTCCGCAGAGCGGACGTACGACTTATCCTCTAACCCCCTCCCTCCGCCCCGGCCCGCCTCACCGCCAACCCTCCGCCCGCTCTTTCTTTTTCCCCGGGTCCAAGATTTCCACTGCACGCGACCGTAGTGCCGTCTTCCTTTCCTTCTCGCCTTTCCCACTTCCCTCCTTTCTGTCTTCCCTGGCTTCACTTGGGATGGGGGGGGGGGCGCGTTTTTCCTCTATTTACGTCTTTTCTGCCTCTCTTCCGCTCATCCAGGATTGTTGTATCTTCCCTGATTCTTTTGTTTTTGGTTGTTGTTCTTGCGTTCCTCGCTCTGTTGAGCTGTAATTTTTTTTTAAGGCTACGGCATTTTGAGCGAGAGCGGTGGACTAATGATCCGGTGAGGGAGTTTTTAGGATCAGACTTTTTTGGCCAAAATAAAAAGAATCCTGGGAACGTGCTGGGGATGAAATTTAAAAAATTTTTACATTGTTACATAAATTTTTTTAAGAGGACATGAAATGTAGCTATAATCTAGATTTTTCTGTTAATACAATATACTAAATTTATGTTACTTTAAAGAATTCACTAGATTCATCTCTCAAAAGCAAAAACTAACCTTTATTTCAATTTAAAATTAATGAAGAAAGTTGTAGTACGTTTTCTGTATATGCTTAATAAAAAATTTTTTGATAAAAGGTTTATATTAAATAAAACTGTTTAAAATTGAAAAAAAACTTTACAATTTTTTATCAAGCAATAAATTTTATACATTGACAGCTGACTCAGGCAAAGTGTAGAGTAAAACATATAAATTAAACAGTTTTTTTAAGATTACCTTTTGAAAATGGTTTGATATAAATGGAAAATAATCTCTTCATTAAAATGCTGATATACGTAAAAATGTATTAACTGAGTATGAAAGTTATTATAATATTAGTTAATTAATTATCGACGAAGAAGAAGCTTTTCTTTTTATATAAACAGAATAATTATGCCATTTATTATTATCCCTTCGAAAATGAGAATTTTCTGCCTTTTTACATAAGAGCTTACGAATTTTTCTATCATCGAAGAATGCGATATTAAAAAGTCTCTTATTTTTATTAAATTTCCTTTTTCGAAATTCCTTCTCTAAGAAAATAAAATATTTAATATTCACAATATACCCGTTTCAAAAGAAATTTTAATTTTAGTTATACCATGTATAGAAAAAAGTGTGTTTGTTACAGTTTCAACTCTTTCAATAGACATTCTTTTCTTCATTATTACAAAGAGTAATTATATTACTGAAATGTAAGGCTGTAGTGACTTATTGTTATCACAATAATTGAATACACAAAACATTTGGAGAAAAATAATGAAAATCAACAATTTATGAAGGTATATAAAAAAGTAATAACAATTGTTTTAGTTTCATACAGAAATTTATTTTCTAACTATTTACGAAGTAGCGTATTTTATTTTTTTCTACTTTAATCTTACTTATTTTATTAGATTAATATTAATTTTACTTATATTAAAAGACTTAATAACAAGAACACAATTATATAATAGAAATGAAATAATTCTTGTTTAACCAGCAGCAATATTATGTAGAACGAGTGTCAACTAAAAATGTCAAATTAAATGCAAACATTGAAATGAAATATTTCAAATTATGTATCGACAAAATAAGAAAGTATAATTTATTGCGTGTCCCCAATTTCTAATTAAAAATACTTGTTATTAAAATATCGTTCATACTTGTTTCCTCAATGGCAATGATATGGTCTCCTGCTCTGTTTAAAGTCAACGTATAACTGTCGCACTTGTTGAACATTGTTTTTTAGTCTATAATATGAAAAGAATCAATGCAATTAAAAAATTGAATATACAAGATTAATGTATGATACCTTTTTTGTTGCATATTAATCGTCATTCTTTAATTGATTTTGTTATCTTTTCGTGTACATATTTAAAAAGAACTTTCTTGAAATTTACAGAGAATTTTCTTATTAAATCATATTACATAAATATTATTTCAATATAATATATACGTATTATGGTAACAATATTTATATCAAAGTTTCACTAATTATAAACAGTTAGAAAAAAATAGATAGTTTCACAACAGGCCGTAATTAGAATATTTAATATAATATAAGACAGTGAGTTCATCGTACATCGGCGTCCTATTATTTAATTTGATATTCCCAGTTTCTGCATAGTGTATTTACTTATATAATACATATATATATATATATATATATATATATATATATATATATTCGCCGCTGTGAGAATAACCGCCGAAAGCGCGCAAGACCCGGTGACATAATTAATTTGCGAACGGCTCGTCAGCTCCGCTCGCGTGTGCTCATAATTAAATGTTTATTTCAAGGATCTCAAAGCATCGACCGAGAAGGAAAGAGCTCACGCGCGCCGGCAATCACTCATCAAGCGTGGCTGCTCATTTACACACACACACACACACACACACACACATGTATTTTCGGGATCGCGCAGCGAGCCCTCGTCAAAGGTGCACAAAGAATGAAAATTGACCGAGCGGTCGCTCGACGTATATTTATATTCGCGCGCCCAATGAAAAGAGGAATAATAATAATAATAATAATAATAGTAGTAGTAAGAAACTTTTTTTTTATATTCCAAATCGAACGAGCCAGTGCGGCCATTGCAATGCACAAGCGAAAAAAGCTTCGTAAATTCACGCGCGAGGATCGCTCGTTTTACGCGCGGAGCTTATTGATTTCTCGGCCGCGCGGCCACGCTCGCGCTGTATGTTTCGTTAAATTTCAAAATTAAAGATTTATTATCCGGGCCCCGTGAATAAATTATGACGGCGAGCCGGCGGAGCGCGAGGGACTAAATAAATTTCCCCTCCCCCATCAAAACGTTTATCTTCGCCAAGTCGGTTCTCAGCGATTAACCCCGCGCGCGCGCCCGCGTGCGATGCGGCGAAGCGAGACGGCGACTGGCTCAGGGACCCGGGAGGGCGGGACGGGGGATGAGAGGGAGCGGCGCAAGCGCCCGGGCGATCGCCTTTCCCGCCAGCGCCGGGCCCGATATTCTCTCTCTCTCGTTTGTCTAAATTCAGTTAGCCGCCCACCCGACGCCGAGGGCTCGGACGGCCGGGGGGAGGGGGGGGGTGCCCAGGAGGAAATTGTTCATCTCGGAGCAGGCCAATTCGCGCGCCCGCGGCCGCGATATATAGAAAGCAAATTACGCAGCCGGCCGGCCGCTGCGCGGGCGGTTCGCTCCAGCGCTCTCGGTTTCGGGCCGGTAATACCGCGGGGCCGTCCCGTCCCGTCGTCTCGTCCCTGACTATGTACGCGCGTTAATTCACCCGTCGATTCGAAAGGTTTTCGGGAATTTCCGGCTTTTCAGGCTGATATTTTATAAAAATTTCGCACATCATTCACATACTGAAATTGCTGTCCATGCAGTTTTAGTCGTTTTAACGCCTGGCGTTTAATTTATGTGAATTTTTTTTTTTTTATATATTTTAGCGTTTGCATATTTTAACAAGTGACGCTCAGCTTTTAAAACGAAATCTTCATGTATGTATGTTAATGCGAGTATGCGTGTAAAACTGTCAAGAAGGAGATTATAGTTTATTTATAGAAATAATTTATATCATTTTTATTTTTCCTTTTTTTTTTATACAGACATATTTTTTTATGAGAAAATTACGCAACAATAATTATTTATAAAGGCTAAAGGGATTTTAATGAGCAAAGTTTAAAGACTGGAGATTGGGAGTATAATTATTTACTCTTTTATCGTGCAGAAAAGATGGTTAGTCGTTTTTCCAACGAGTTTTTCGGGTGTTCTAAGATATTATATTTTATAAAGTAATAGATATACTGATTGATATTATTAACATTTTTAATAGAACGGAATTTTTAAAATACGCACGATTTAAATGATATTTTTAGCTGAATAGAAACCTCGAAGGATATCCTATTAATGAAATATAAGCTATTGTTCAGGAAAACGGTTCAACTATTTCAAAAAATTTTAAAACTCTAATATTTATGACTAATACTCTGACAAGGGGATATTTGAAGAATACGGTCATTTTATAAAATTCTGAAAATTCATCGTATGTTAATAAATGCCACGCTAATTTTCAAATAATTTGCATTTAAAATGCTAAAAATTTTGCGCGACGCATAAAATTAATTCAAATTTCGATTAATCTCCATCTGAATATTACAATTTGATTTAAATATAGAGTCGATAATGCAAGAAGCGTATCCGCGCAAACGTTAACCTAGTATTGTTTTATGCCGATACGGCTGTAATATTCGTATAATAATAATAATAATAATAATAATAATAATAATAATATAAACACCGGAGCATTGGTGGAATTGAGGATTTTATTTTTTTCCGGAAGAAATTCCACAGATTTATCATCGAGTACGGTATGCATTACACGAACTGTTGACTTTTCCTTCCTACTGTTACAAATGTGGACGCGGCGATTGGATCATACGTTCGATTTGCTTATAAGAATGGCACGTCTTCCGCCGCGCGATGGAGTTAAATAAATTTATTGGATTTACGGCCGAGGCGTACTCTCGTCAACCTGCTTTCCGTTACTGCGTAAGCAGTATAAAAAAATTATTCACAATGCGAGGGCTGGGAAAAACGATGCGTTGCAGGCAAGATGTATCGGTAAATGTAGCCGCGTCGTAAGCGGGCGTTCGGAGCTTGGAATAGCGCCGGCCCATTCGCAGAAGGAGGGTAGAAAGGAGTAACAAAAAGAAAAATATATCTCGCATCCGAAGTTATTGCTTTTCCCACGAAGGAAAGGGTAATTGCGGCATCGTTTTTCGAAATTGCGAAAAACGAATTTCGATCATTGACGATACCCTCCTTCATTGTTTGCAACGCGTTGGGCGCGAGAATTTTCCAGCGAAATACGATAAATTCTACTGAACTAATATAAATTTAATCCAAAAGCCGGAAAAGCCAATAGTACATTGGGACGATGACGCGGAAAATCCAACGGGGACGACGATTCATGGTTTCTTGTAGGTAGAGGCGGGCGGGAAAGAGGAGGAAGAGAGAGAGAGAGAGAGAGAGGAGAGCGAGAGGGGGTGCGGGAGGGCGGGAACGTTCCGCCGGCAGAATCCATCGAACAAGCTCCCGAAAACTGCTGATCTCCGCTGGGCAGCACCTGCGCTCCCTATATCGAGAAACTGCCACGCCGTGGATTTTTAGGTCAAACGGCTGTGCAAGCTTGCATCTGGCGCGCGACGTCGGACCGGTCTCGGCCCTCCGCGAGAAAAGAATTAGGCGACATAAATTTGAATATTATATGACGTTTCCGAGGCGCCAATTGAGAGCGAACGAGTCGGGCTCGGGGTGGCGGGTGGAGGACGGGGTCGGCGGGGTCAGGTGGTCTTCGTCCTCGCGTTATGCGCATGCTGTGCTATCCTTCATTTTCTTCGTTTTTTTTTTTTTTTAATTAAATTATACGAGCCATAGAATTACGCCGGAATCTAGTTGTATTTTTAGTTAATTTGATTATTTTTTGTCGAGTAGCGCGCAGTGTTGCGTTTGTAAATTTCGTAATCGCTTGAAATTCTGGAATATGATCGGAATCGACGAAATGCAATATAATATAATTCTTGTAGTGGTGTTACATTAACACAGATATGTATTAAATACTGAAAATAGTTATAAACACAAATGCTTGAAGATTTCGTTATATTTTTAGTTCGCTCATATCAAATGGTACATGACGAGTCGGAGTACACAAAAAAGTGGCGTTTTATGTACTAATTTCTATTTTTCCTATACTAAGTTGCGACAATCGAGCTTGTGCCCGTAATTCAAGTATTGTGCTAACTAGTGGCCCTGCGCAATCTAGAACTTTAACAAAGATAATACAAAAAACATCAACTACTTAAAACGAGATAAAATCCAACTTTAGAAAAATTTTCAATCGTATCTTACATCGCTACGGCCAAAAATTGATGAGATTTCGCGATTTTCGCGGTTAGAAACAAAAGTAGCACGAACGATATATTTAAAAAATTAAACAAAATCGTAAAATCACGGAAAATTTACACGGCGATTTATTTACATTCTTAGCACTGTAATATATTTACAATGTAATTCTATAAAATTCTATAAAGCAACCAATACATCGGCACATAAAATATACCCTGAAGGTAGATACAACGCGTCGTAATAAAAAAATAAACAAAAGATCAACAAAAGTAAATAAATAAATAAATAAAAGAACCGAAATCCGCTTAATGACGCGCGCGCGTTCGCGTGACAAATCGCATCAGACCGGCTTTGCCGCGCTCCGCAGCGATTCAAAATATCCCCGCAGTTCCATTATCGCAACGGGGGAAACAAAAACCGCGTTCGCCCGGAACGCGCGTTCTTTCGGCCAGCCCGGGATATTATTTTTAAATCGCGACCGCGGGCCCTGCGCGCGCGCTCGCCGCCCCCGTAATTGAAGGCCATTAATTGGAGATCGGCGTAATCAGATTACGCGGCCAGGGCGCGGCGGCGTCCGCGGCTGCTGGCCGATGCCGAACGGGAGACAGGCGCAGAACGGCGCGGCGAAAATAAGAACTGAGGGCGATTGTTAATTACGTCAATCAGTCCCACCGTCCGCCCTGCTCCCCGTTACGTATGGGCGAGAATTCGGCTGTGGCTGATGTGAAATGTGTATATATATATATATGTTATATGTGAGATTTTAAACAATTATGACGGACGCGGCTCGGGGCGATAATTAACTGTACAATGGGTTCGACCGCAGCGAAATAGCGCTGCCGCGTACGTGCAGACGGAGTGTGGCCCCCCCCGGGGTAAAAATGAAAAAGATCCGCATATTGTCGCTACGCGACGCACAATGATTGCGGCAGGCGTGTAAATTATAGGAGGCGGGCAAGCGGGCAATATAGAGATATTATAAATAGAATGACGAAAAGTAGAGATATGCTCGAATAACGGGCGCTAATCGAATTCTAACCAAATTTTATCAGAGTGATATCTGATATGATCGTAACCATACATTTTCGTGCAAGAATTACTTGAAATCGTGGTAGCTTGAATCTGCTGTATATATTAGAAGGTTGTCCCACGATTAAACAAAAGTAACCAACATATTGGGCATTATAATACAAAAAAAAAAAAGAATTTTCTTCGTTAAAAAAAAATCTGAGACATTTTTATTTGAAAGAAAAAACGATTGTTTTAGTCTAATTCGTTGATAAGATTGAAACATTGTCTGTTAAAATTATTTCTACCATTCTTTATTTTTAGTTAAGCTTTGATTTTTTAAAACTTGAGAATGATTTTAACTAAATAATTGTAAAATTATAAACTTATCGTTTTTTTAAAAAAAAAAAGGATAAAGTTTTTCCAGATACATTACAAAAATATTCTTCGATAAATTGACAGCCCGTAAGAAGTTACACGCTTGATGCATTTCAATTTTCTCGCATTTCCATTTCAATATCTTAGATCGATCAGGCAAACAGAGACTTTCGAAAAGATTATTTTTTAGTTTTCCCATTTCCACAGTTTTCGTAAGACAAAAGTCTTTTACCGTAGCTTTGAATTGGAAATGATGGGGATGGAAAAACCTCTCGTGCTTTTCCGTAAATTGCAACGTGTATCGGCGAAAAATTTAGTTTTGTAAGAAATGTAAATTATATCGGTTTATGATTCTCCCTCTCTCTCTCATTCTTTCTCTTTTTCCCTCTATCATTATATATCTAGTACCTAATCCTTAATTCTGATATTTTTATCGTCTTTCTCTGCTTGAGTAACGGGCCAGAAGAAAAGAAGTTATTGCGTAATTACGAGATCGGATTTCCGCGCAAAGATCCCTAATACCGAGAAAACGAGCGCTTATCCACCCAATCGCATGAATTCCTCGTGAATTTATATCGAACGCGTATCCGCGAGATCGCTCCCTTCCTCTCCACTTATTTGCCGCCTAAACTCAATTCGAAACGCGGCCGCGCTCAAGAGCGGATAAGCGCGAAGATCAAAGACAACCGAACCCCCCGGTGGCGAGGGGACGGGGGCGGGGGCAGAAATCGCATTTGCGATTCGGCGATGAAAAACCGGAGAAAGCCCCGCGGCTCGGTCGTGCCCACCCTCCTCTCCCCCCAACTCCTAATCACCGGGCAACTTATCCCTCTCGCATCGCGCGCCGTCATGCAAATGCCTCCACCTCCCTCCCCCCTCTCTCTCTATGCCTCGCTATGTCGCCCGCGCAGACTTTCGCCCTGTTAATTTTACACGAAAGCGTCGCGTACACACCTATTACATTTGACTTTCAAATCGCGCGACTCCTACGCGCGTAGACCGGGTCTCGGCCAACGCGGCGCCGACCGCCCCGCCGAGTTTGTTTTCCCGTCGAGAGCCCGACGACGCGAGGGCGAGGAAATGAGCGAGGGAGCGAGAGACGGGAAAAGTGAGGGGGAGAGAGAGAGAGAGAGAGAGAGAGAGAGGGTTGGGTTGGAAAGAGGTTAGAAGCGCGCGGTCGCGCAGAGGGTGGGTCGGTCGCAGCCCGAGACCCGTATCCCGCGATCGAACTGCTCCGGCTCCGCTCAGTGCCCGGCTGCGAACGGCCGGGACGCGGAAGCCCCGCAAGCCACGGGGGCGAGCTCTCCTTGCGGCGCTCGCGATCTCGCGAGCCGACTAGAGAACGAGTTTTCGCGTCCGAACTCGGCGCCAGTCGCGTAAGTAAGCACGTAGCGAGGGCCCGGCGGGCTTCGCTTAAGCCTCTTCCCGCGGCGCGGCGCAGCCGTAATACCCGCGGACCGACTATATATGTATATATATATATATATATATATATATATATTGGATATAGATATATGTACGAGCTCGAAAGCTAGGAGACACGACTCTCTGTAATTTTGTGCTGTCTTCTCCTATATATATTACACGCGCAACTTCATACGAGGGAAGCTCCCTCGGCAGAAGTGGACGGAGCGTGCGTGGCATTGGGCGGGATTATTATTTACAAATAAATGCGCGTACGTGGGTAGGAAGCTTCGTTCGCGTTCAAGGATAAAAACCGATAAGTCATAAACGAAGAATACAAAATTCAATAACTTCTCTTTAGTTCGTAATGCTGGATTTGTAATGACGCGGTTGTAGTTTGTAAATCGTCGTTAATTAAAATTCTAACAGATTGCTTAGCATTGTTTCGGAATTTTCCAGGACGAACTCTATATTGTCGGGATGGAAAAATCGTAAAGCGACTGCAGCAAGTTGAGAAATGTACATTGAATTCGAATCCTCTTCTCTCTTGCCTTCTCCGTAGGCAAGAGAGAAGAGCTCGACTGCGAGCGTGCCATGGGGAAGAAATCGAGGAAGACCGAGATAAACGAGCCGCCTTTAATGAAAGAACTGATAATGGCTCGGGAGCACGACCGTGAAAAAGTGACGTGTCCCGTCGAACGCAGTGCCCGGCAGCGATTTCTTGAATTCTCATCGATGCTCCTTACCGGGGGTGCTTCGTGGCCCCGGGACCGCGCACCGGGAGGCTCGCGCTGAAAATAAATTCAGACGCGCTTTGTTATCCGTAAAGGTGGCCTAAGACCGCCCGGCTCGGCTAATTTGTAAGCTGGATTTATTTCCCCCGTTAAAGTCGCTCGACTCGTTTCGACGATGGCTCGGCTCGCGATCTATTCTGTTGTTGTTGTTGTTGTTGTTGCTTTTCATTTTTCGTTCGTGTCCACGGCTTCGTGCTGCGAATTCAAGGCGCTTCGTACGCTACGTAGTTCGTTCGCGATCGAATCCTTTCCGGTTATCCTTTCTGATAATCGTTCAATTTCCTGCATGATTTGTTTATCTCTACTTGAGCTCAAATCAATCAATCGGTTGACATCTCGAGATAAGAGTTTTATCAGCTCTTTTTTTCGAGAGAAAAAGGGAGAGAGAGAAGAGAGAGAGAGAGAGAGAGAGAGAGAGAGAGAGAGAGAGAAACTTATTCGATTTATTAATTTCGAATTCGCTCGCGAAAGATCGTACTTTTCAACTAGATTTCAAATCCAATGTTTCCGCACGTTTCGTCGGCATAAGCGTTAGTTACTTATATACGGCCGACGTATAAAAAGGGGCTCGGAATTAATTTTCAAACGGATATATATATATATATATATATATATATATATATATATATATATATATATATATATATATATATAAGTCCCCTGGACGGACGACCGATCCATTCCTCCGTCCGATTAAGCGCGCGCGCGCACTCGCGCTTCGATACGCGAACTACGCGCTGCTGGAGGTAACGGGGGGGGGACGAGTGGAAGGGAGGAGGGAGAATTCACCCTTCCGCTGATGAGCTCAAATAAAATCGCTCGCGACTCTATTTCTCGCGCAATTTGCGTCTGCTCTGAAAATTGAGTATACTGACTGATAGCTCTCAGACTGCTTCTCCTGCTCTCCGGGCTTCCCTCTGCCACCACCTCTCTCTTTCTCTCTCCCCCCCCTCTCACTCTCTCTCTATTTCAACGTGATCTCATTACGCATAGCGAGCTTTCGTGCCGAGTCCCCGATCCCCGCGCTCCGAGTGTACGTATGAGAGGGGCTTGCGTCGCGCGCGCGTGTATGGGTCGAGCCCGAGTCCCCTTACATTCATTTTATGCCATTCGCGGGATCTCTTCGCCGCTCGCGTAACCGGGATATGACATTTTAATTAAAGGATATGTAGTAATTGTAAAGAGAAAAAGAAAAATAGTTGATGCGACAATGTAACGATTAAAATATAAACGGACTGTTTGCGCTCATCGGTGCTACTGGATTAATCTCGCAAAATCCTTATACAACGCTTACAGTTGTTCATTTTCTTTATTTTGATTTTCTTGCAAATGCATTTGCAAAGATGCTGAATTTCTAAGATTTGACTTTGCAAACCAGTGTATCTGATAATTAAAAATTGATCATACATGGAATATAAACATAAAAGTGCAAAGAAAGAACAGAAAAATTACGATTGTCAATATATTTAATCGGGATTTGGATGGTTATAATGATAACGTCAATAATAAATAAATAAAAAATGGAAGGTATATAAATATTAAAAGTAGTGAACTAAAAATACTTTAATCGGTCTTACAGACTTTATAAAATAATATCACTAGAATTATTATAACAGTCGCACTGTCCTTGTCTATAATCAATCTCCAAGCTTTTGAAATACAAAACTACTACTAAACAATAATAAAAACAAGAAAAAATATACTTTTGTTAGTAAAGGATAATCTGACTTCCTTCCACCATCGACTTTTTATCTGCTTTTTTCGACTTTTCGTGCCATTTCGTCTCCTGATCAGAGACTAAAATAAAATTCTAATAATGAAATTCTTTGTACAATATTTTTATTCCACTCAGTTTTAAATGTAAATCACAAATTTATATTAATATCGAATGATAAGTTTTATCTAACTTATGGAACTTTATAATTATAATTTATAATGTTTGACAATATTGAATATCCAACCTATGATTTTTATTATTCTTCCGAAGTAAATCAATAATGAAATTTTCGCTAATAATAACTATATAATTCTGTTAGTTATCATTGAAACTGCTAAATCAAAACTGAATTTCTTATTTATTTTTGACAGATAAATAATAACTGTAAGAAAAACAAAAAAAAAGTTTTTTCAAGAAGACAGCGAACCTAATGTCTGTGAAATTTGAAATTGTTTTATTGAATTTAATGCCGGGGAGATTTTCCGGCTCACGTAATACGAGCCCACGCTTGAGATACGCGTAATTTTAACTTATTACCCCGTGCTCAGCGATATGACTTTAAAATGGACCCTACCTCGAGAAAAGTGCAATTCCACATTCGGGCGACGGGACCATTGTACGGACTATTACTTTCAGACCGGAAGACATTCTTACTTTTATATAATATAAAATTATATGCGTCGTATAATTGTCGAGAATTTAAATGCAAAATCACGAGGTAAATCTCATCGCTTGATCGTTAAAGTAATTATTTTTTATGTATATATATATATATATATATATATATATATGTGTGTGTGTGTGTGTGTGTGTGTGTGTGTGTGTGTGTGTGTGTAAAATGCAAATTTTATATAACGCCATTTCTTCTATATAAAGCCCGGCAATAGGATATCGAGTTATTATATTTAAGCAATATACTTCGTACTGGCAATTATTATTCTAATCTGATTTACATATCTGTACTGGCGCAATGCATGAACTATTCGGCGTCCCAGAAATTACGCATGCGAGCCAGAGTAAGTATAGACCTTGTGATATTGTTAAAATAGTGACGAGCTATTTTTGCGCGGGAAAACGTTCGGTAATTCAAATGACTTTCGCAATACGAATTGAGATTACATACGTGTGCGCGCGCGAGGGTAAGACTGGCGCGCACTAGGCATTATTGCTTTAGCGCGAATGTCAAAAGGAGCGACGTCGCGGTAACTGCTTACAGTAAAGCAGAGGTATGACCCAGTTCCGCGTGTACTTTCCATGCGAAAGTTTGTATTATCTAAAGCAATAGGAGAAAGTTACATATAAATCTGTAAGACAATTTCCATAGGGGGTTAAAGAAACGACATTTTTTTGGGGCGCTGGAGTATTCTAAATATATTATATAATATAGTCTACTTTTCGACTAAAGAATATATTACTGAAAGTTGGGCGCTTTCGGTCAAAATCAACGTATGCGTCGACTTGTTCGTAATCTATAAATATATTTAATAGGATTCAGAGAGCCGCGGCGCTGATTTTGAAAATTGATTGTGGGGTAGGTGGTGTGAGAACGCACAGATTATTTCACATCCGGCATGCTATGCGGGGAGGAAATGCCCATCAGGTTCCGATTTGTAGAGAGCAGTATTCAACGCCGTGCGAGCGCGCGCACGCCCGCGTTGACGCGACGACCGGCTCGAGTCAATACCAAGAGTTGAAGAGAGAGAGAGAGAGAGAGAGGAGAGAGCACAAGAGCATCGCGCGTGCTCGCCGTACCGCCCCGGGCACCTCTCCCTTTCTCTCTCTCTCTCTCTCTCTCTCTCTCTCTCTCGCTCTCTCTCTCGGAGAGCGCACACCTTTCGTATCCGGGGCTGGCCCCTGTTTAGCGCCGACATTTCCGCCCGGGAATTGCTTCTAGCCGCAATGGCAGATGTGGAGAGAGCGAGAGACTGAGGGAGCCAGCGGGAGGAAAGGAGAGTGGGGAGTGGAAGAGAGAGAGAGAGAGAGAGAGAGAGAGAGAGAGAGACCGGGGGCAGGGACAAACGCGCAATGGGAAGGTATCTGAAATATCCCTTCGGTTAAACCTCAAATGCCGCGCGATTTCAAGATCGTATCAAATCGCTATTAATCACGTATATAGGAGATGTGGCGAGAGTGACTTTGCCCTCCGCGCCTGCACCTCGTCGATCAATTTGATTGATCTCGTCGCCCCTTTTTCCTTTCCTCCTTTTCTGCCTTTCTTTCAGTCGCTCCATTTTCTCCACTTCCTCAGTTCTGTTTTCAAGCTGTCGCCGATATCGGCCTATTCTCTTCTCTTTCGATATATATGTGTGTGTGTGTGTGTGTGTGTGTGTGTGTGTGTGTATACACTCACACAAATGCATATAATAGCCACATTTATTGATCAGACCTCTTGTTTAGATCGATTTCTAGTATAGTTGAGGCGAACAACGTGTCTCTTCAATCTTTGGTTCGACTTGCATGTAACGAATTACGTATAGCCGAACACAATGATGACTATTAAATGAATGGTTTTTTTAGGATTGTTGTGAAATAATGATATCTATTAATATTTGGATTTTCGATAATAGAGTTTTGGTTCTAAATCATTTTCACATACTTTATCAGAAAACTTATAAAGGCAATGGAAATATTATTTCATTTCAAAAATATATACGAACAATAATAAACAATAAAACATTTCCCCTTTGGTTCCGGTAGAATTGTTTTACATGTATTATACATTTATACTAGATAATATTATGTATCTGTATAATATTATGCATGTGTATAACGTGTATTCTACATCTCAAGGGGCAGTAAGGTCGTCCTTTACTCACATAGTGTATAGATTCATTTTCGGTTTTCATTTTTAATTTCATATTTTTATATTACTATATTATTATATTATATTACTATATTATATATTATAGTACTTTTCAATTCATTTTCTACGGGGGTGGTTATTGTATTTGTATAGTAGACTATTGTATAGAGAGTGCAAAACCGATGAACATATTTATTAATTTATTATACTGTCATATCAATATACGCATACATAGATAGGTACCTATATATATATATATATATATATATATATATATATATATATATATATATATACATATAAATATAGATACATATACATACATACATACATTTATACAGACTTATGACCCACGTCATGGAAGTTGATTTTCTGATGTTTTAATCTTTCAAGCAACGCTAAACCAATATATTGGCTCATAAATAATTTTTTAGTATTTCAAACGAAAGAAGATTACTATAAGCCGTTTGGGGCACCCGAAAACGATCAAATACATATTGTTTACAATTAAATTTACTAAATTCAAAATGGTGAACCAATATTTAAAAAACGAATTTTGTTTTGTTCAAAGAGGCACTATAATTTTTGCTTTCGATGATCAAAAACCTTGCAATTCTAGCGTTATTAGATAAACCTATCGTTTCAATATAAAGATAGTTAGGAAACACGCAAATATATGGGACTTGGTACGGTTTTTACATTCCGAACCTTGTATGAATTAAATGTTTATCATTTTTTTAATTCAGTTATTTCTGTTTTTTTCAATATTGTTTTGTTAAATTTTGCTTTAATCCATGTCAATAAATCAAATTCATTGGAAGTAGGAACTTTTAATATAGGTTTTATCCTTCTGGATAGAAAAGCAAATTTATTGGCGCAACTCATCATTAGTTTACGATATTGAATCACATTTTTGCCTATTTGGTTCGAGAAATTAAAATTAATAAATGTTAGTTATCTACTAAAGGTGAAATATACATATGCTTTTCCGAAACGTTTCTAACTAGAGAAAGCAAACATTTATTGAATTCTTCTACTCACACTTGAATTACTCTTCCCTTTTCTTTGTTCTTATTAAATAATATCATTGAGAATTATATCTAAATTATATCGAAAGGTAAAACACTTTATGGTGCCCCGGGTGAGGAGTGTGCATTCGACTGGGTTGCGAATTTCAATATTATAATAAATAATTACCTATAATAAATTACATATTTGCTGTACGTCTTGTATTTTTTTATTAATGTAATTTACGTATTATTGATAAGCGTCATTTTAGATTCATTAAAAGCTCTTAAGTGTACGAATTCTGTTAGTTTTGGTTCATATCCGGGTTAGGAATAGTATTATACGTAATATAGCGTGCAAAGCGGGTTGTGAGTATTGTGATATTGTGTGTATGTTAGCAATTTGTATCACGCAGACGAGTTATTTGGTCGACATTGTATTATATTTGTCTTCGCGATGAAGCCTGCACCTTTGAAAAAACTTACTGCTACGCAAAGCGCTCGTCTGGCAGAGATCGCGCTTTTAAGTTCGCGAATTAGAGAAAAGTCACGCGACTCGCTTAACGCGAATATTATCCAGGCGTGCCTTAATGCAATTAATAATATTTGGTCAGAAGCACGTAAGGTTCATTTAGACATTATATCCCAGGACGGTGTAGAGAGTGATCGTTACGCGACCGACGGCATATTCCCAAATTTGCAAAAAACTTACGAGGACACCCTCGATTATCTCTTGACTCTAGCAGCCGACTTCGATAAAGAAAGTACTGTTATCTCCGCCTCCAATACTGCAGTCTCGTCGGGTTCTGTGTCGCGAACAGCTAAACTGCCGAAATTGGATCTACCCACGTTTTCACGTAAGTACGAGGACTAGGAGAGCTTTTACGACCTATTCTCAGCGCTCGTACATAAGGCTCCGGGTGTAAACGATGCGACGAAACTACAATATTGAAAATCGTGTCTAAAGGGGCCGGCCGCGGATTTTGTGAAAGATGGGACGACGACGAGTGCCAAATATGCATCGACGTGGAAGGCACTAACAGCCCGTTTTTATAATCCGCGATTAATTGTGTCCACGCATTCAAATGCGCTTTTGAATCTCCCTCATCTCAAAATAATCTCCCTCATCGACTACAGAGATCCGAACTTTTAGCGATGAAAGCCAGCGAATCGTGCGCGCGCTAACTAACTTGCGAATGCCTATTGAGCACTGGGATGTGTAGGTTGGTGCACATCCTGAGCGCGCGACTAGATCCCGAATCACGTAAATTGTGGGAGTCGGAATTAAGTGTGAAGGAACAAGCTGTATTCTCGAGTCTCTTTGGAGATAGTAGCGACTCACAAAT
Organism: Sycobia sp. Sy_11; assembly: GCA_018907035.1. Taxonomy (NCBI): domain Eukaryota; kingdom Metazoa; phylum Arthropoda; class Insecta; order Hymenoptera; family Epichrysomallidae; genus Sycobia; species Sycobia sp. Sy_11. The sequence continues at coordinate 2,039,364 of JACCIC010000028.1, forward strand.
AATACCGCAGTTTCCCACGCTTTCAAATTAACTATCTTTTTGGAGAAACGCGCTCACGCGCTGAGCATGATTGACGTGGATAGCAAAGTAGATAAAAAACCAATTTCCACTAATAAAACTTGTGCTCAGGGCTCCATGCTCTCGCAAGATGTTCTTTGTTTACGGCTAAAGCGCCACATGAGCGGACATTAGACGTACATCAGTTACGTCTTTGTTTTAACTATTTCGGCTGACACGGCTATAGAGAATGCTCTTCGAACGGGCGCTGCGCAAAATGCCGTGACAAGCATCACACGCTTCTCCACTTCGACGGTAAGGGCAAGCTGCTCCACCCCCTCCGGCGCGTAATCCCCGAGACCATAAAGGGTGTGGCAGCGACTCAGGTATAAATGTGCATACTGTCGGTACCTCGGTCTCTAACCATTCGATAATACTTGCTACGGTCCGAATAATAGTAGTAGGCCCAGACGGTACCTGCAGCCAAGCCCGCGCCTTATTAGATCAAGGCTCCGAGGATTCTTTCGTGATGGAATCCATAGCGTAGCTGCTTGGACTCGAAATTTCGCGTGTAAATGTCCCATTAAGCGTCGTTGGAGGGAGCGCCGCCCAAACGGCCCGTTGGGAAACGAAATTACAAATACGCTCAATACTAGATCCGAATTTCAAATATGAAACCAATGCACTCGTCCTCCCGCGATTAACTTCGAAAATACCGGTCACGAAATATATTTGAAATTGATTTCACGCAGTTTGCAGATGTAAATTTAGCTGACCCTCAATTTCATGTACCCGGCTCAGTAGACATCATTCTCGGAGCTGAGGTCTATGGAACCCTGCTGCGGCCCGGTTTACGGCATCTTTCTCCACCACGATTAGTTGCTCAGAATACCGTTTTAGGCTGGATTGTTTCCGGATCCACTGCAACTACCTTGTCACGGCGGGCGGTGCAAAATCCCGAGATTTCTATCCAAACGCTACACAGCGTTCCAGTCAATAATGACCTGCATAATAAATTGTATAATGCACTCGAAAGATTTTGTAATCTTGAAGAATTGCCGTCGGTTTCAAAAATTCTTAAGCCAGAAGATGAATTATGCGAGCGACAATTCGTAATAGGATACACATACGCGCGCGGCTGATGGTCGATTTATAGTTCACCTCCCGATAAAAGGCGATTTACCTGACGTGTGCGCGGAGACGCGGAGAATAGCTATCGGTTCATTGAAATCCATGTATCGTCGATTCGATAATGATACTGCATTGGCCGCGGCCTATCGCGACTTTATGCACACATACGAGTTAATGGGGCACATGACGCGTATTCCTCCTAGCGAGTCTGGCACATCCCATGTATTGTATCTGCCGCATCACGCGTTTGTAAACAGCGGTAAAGTGCGTGTCGTGTTCGACGCTTCCCGGAGAACGAGAGATCAATATCGACTAACCGATTTTTTGTTTGCTGGGCCCACTCTGCAAAGGGATCTTTCCTTAATTTTACTGAATTGGCGCAGATATCGATACGTCTTTACCGCTGATATAGCTAAAATGTTCCGTCAAATACAAGTAACTCCGGCAGATCAAGACCTACAAAGAATAGTCTGGGCACCCATGATACTCCTATGGAATATCGTTTCAATACGGTTACTTATGGGACTGCCTGCGCTCCTTTTGTAGCGATTCGAACGCTGACTCAACTCGCGCGCGAGGGACAACATTGCTATCCGTTAGGCGCGCATTGCTTAGAAGCCGATACGTACGTCGATGATACCTTTGCGGGTACCGACGACGTATCGTTAGCTATCCGAAAACGACAAGAGCTGATCGAAATTCTTAGCTCAGCCGGACTCGAGCTCGATAAATGGGCGGCTAACGATTCAGCCATTGTTCCCGGGAACGCAGTTAGAAATTATGATGCGACTCTGAAATCTATTGATAGGGACGATTCTGTTAAAACGTTGGGAGTCTATTGGAATTCGGTCGCGGATGCATTTAACTTTACCGCGTTGAAGCTGACTAATCCCTCTGTTCAATTTCGTACGTAATAAATAAGAAAATAAATAAATTAATAATACTCTTACCTTTAATGAAATTGATAAATAACTAGTGAGTTTAGTAATTATTTTGGGCCTGTGATAAATAAAAGAACAACGGTGAATTTTGTATAAATATAAAAAACTTTAATCAAATGAATAGAAAATTATGGCAATTATCCGGCATAAAAAACCCCAGTCACATGTGGGGGAAAAGTCATTTAACTGCCATAACCATGCATATTAAATAAACTATAATTATAAAATGACTAATCCTGAAACGCAGTTGAACAATCATAAAATATTATTTAAATCGCTCGTTTACTTTTAATTTAACACTAATTAACTTAAACGCGGATCGCTACAATACAATGTGGCAGAATTGCCTCGCACAAACCTTATAAACACAGATCAGTTGGTGACACTCGCCTCCAGTGACACCCACGCAATCGAATAGGAAGGTATTGCATAAGACCTAGGCGCAAAACAGCTCCGACGTCTCGGACACTACACTGCGATGCACGGATGTTGCCGATCAGAGGCCAGTGCGAAGTTGCAATACCTCAGAGGCAGCGTAAGTCCTCTAATAGCGCAGCAGGTAATCCAGTCGCTATTCCTTTGAATCTACGTAGCTGGATAAGCAAGGACCGTTTCAGAACACGCCTCACGCTTGATTATACAAGGCACTAGCACACAAAAATATACACTCACGCAGAGAGAATATTTAGAAAGAAAGCGGGAGAACTCGAATCGGACAGAACTAGCTGTATGTACATGAGTATGCAGCTTGAGAGTGAAAACGGCATTGAGCACGTCTCCAAATTTTCCGGAAGAAAAGGTGGAAGAAATATATTTCCCCTCCTTATGTGCTTCTATAACTATGGGGAGGGACAATCAGAAAGTATTTAAAGGAGACGACATAATAAAGATGCATGGGCCTCTTTCGCATCGTCTTGGTAACTCTTGAGGAGGTTCGGCGTGCCCCGCCCTCACATGGTGTAGTACATCTGCGTTTTGGAGTTCCGCATGAAGCTGCCCAAACACAATAGGATTATTGAGGGCATATAAATGTATAAAATTAGTCGTCTGCCTAGAGTCTCCTCCATAAACCTCAATCCTCGCTTTGTAAGTTCTCACACTTTCTCTCTCTCTCTCTCTCTCTCTCTCTCTCTCTCTCTCTCGTTGACATTTGGAGCGCAAATGCCGCGAACACCCTCGATAACTTTGACGAAAAGAACCGTGCTGTCAAATATCGCTCGCCTTTTCGACCCGTTAGGCTGGCTATCCCCGATAACTATCGTCACTAAGATTCTAATGCAGGACCTTTTGATCGTTAAATCCGATTGGGACGCGCCCCTACCACCCGAAATTTATGACAGTTGGACATATATTGCAAGTCTTTAACAGCATTGCCGACGTTTAAGATAGACCGATGGCTAGGAACATACGAGAATCAAGCGGCTGAACTCCACGGTTTCTACGACGCATCTTCACGTGCATATGCGATGGCCGTGTATATACGCGTACCCGAGTCGGAAGGACAGTTTCAAGTGTGTTTATTAGCCGATAAAACAAAGGTTGCGCCAGTAAAGACCGTTAGCGTGCCCAACCTTGAGCTGTGCGGTGCGAGTCTGCTTGTAAAACTTGTACTACATTTACAACGTTTGGAATTATGAAGAGCTTGCCAATTTTTTTATGGACGGACAGCCAGATCGTCTTAAAATGGTTAAATAAGCATCCGTGTTCATGAAAAACGTTCGTTGCGAACCGTGTGTCTATATATATATATATATATATATATATATATATATATATATATTAAAAAAATAGTTTGTAAACAAGAATAACTAATTAAATTTAAAGCGATTAGATCCTATGTTGGTTTCATCATGAAATTATTTGATAGAGCATTCTTAAAGAAATATTGAGGTGAAAGTATAAAATAATAATTATTTGCAATTGTTTCTTGCTGTGTACGAGCAACAATTTAATGGTAGTTTATTAACATTATATTGACCTCAAGCATTCTGATAATTATTATTAGATTAAATGATATCTATTTGTAATTATATTACCGGTAGTAGATATTCTTGGTATTCCTAGATTTTTTTTTCATAAATAAAATTCGTTCAGCAGTTTATAATAAAAGTTTTTTTTTACGGCAAACGCAACATTCTTGAAAATGTAAGAAGGAAAAATCCGGCTCGTAACCTCTTTAAGCCTGATGCGGCCGCGGGTCGTAATATAAAGGCTTTCTTTACTCGTTCGCCTTTCTTTACGGAACATTGGCCCTGCAGAAAGTTTTCATCAGTTATAAGTTTATCCAGGTAGATACTATAAAAAATTAACTTTCTTCGTATTTAACGAAGCCTTATTTTTCAACTCTTTTTTTCTCTCCTTCTTTTTTTAAAATATGCTCAACAAAAGAGGATAGGTTGAAGTATCGAGGAAGCCGAATAATATATGCTACTTGAAAAAGCATTACGAATAGACAGTACTGAAATATATATATATATATATATATATATATATATATATATATATATATATATATATATATATATATATATATATATATATGTTATGCTATAGTTGAGGGACTTGAGTAAATTATACTTTTATATTTTACTATAAACATGTCCACTTTTTATTTATTCTAAGCTGCTTTTTAAGTTGGTCTAGAATTTTGCTGCTTAATATAAAGGGGGCTATAAAAATAAAATGAGTATTAATCGAGAAAGAATTGGAATATTTTCAAAATATTTCATTACATTAACGTAGCATACTATTTTGCGAACATATAAATTTTATTTTATTTGTAATACAAGAAAACTGTAGGTGCTTTATTTATATAAATACAATCTACACAGAATACTTATAAAATTAATTAATTAGATTATTATTGTTCTGTAGACGGAAGTTTAGTTCAACGAATTCGGGTTTGTTTTGTTTCAAGATATCGGTTTCATATGCTCACAAAGAGCGCGTGATCGTGATGATCGAGCCCATCGAATTTAAGAGTTAGTCCAGCGCGATCTTTCGTCGAGTTCAGATCTACTTGCGATTGCACGCGTTTAAATTATTATACTAATAATACGTTCGCGTTAATTACATAATTTTTTTCATTTGTTAAATTCTACCATTTACTTTATATTTAATCATTCACAATTTATTCAATACATTTATACATTTCAATATACACGATTATACGATTATACGACGATAAAGGACAACTGTTTGTCCACCGGGGCCCCGTGCTTACCGTCAATACGGTACAAGCGTAGCGCCATAGCGCCTAATACGAATAAGTGCAACAGCACATTATGCGCATCAGAAAAATCTCAATCAAAAGATAAATACACGTTTCGTGGGGTTTTTATGTCTACTAGGCTTTTCCCCAAGAGCCAATAAATTAATTTCATTTCTGGCTCAAATTGTGTTTAATCATTTATTTACACCTAACCATCCAACAAATAAACGAAATCGTGGGACCTCTCCATGTTGGAGAGTTTTCAACATAACAATTATAATATGTTAGCAGTCGCAAAAGAGGACAGGTGGATAAGGAATTTAACACTAATTGAGGATCATAGAACTGTTTTTCAAATAATCATGCTGCGTCAGTTCCGAGAGAAATTGATTTTTTCAGTTAATTTAACATTAAAATACTCTATAAAATATTGAATAATTTGCAAAAATTAACGTACTTCTAATTTAATAAAAAATATTTAGAAGGGAAAAATTTGGTTAGAAATACTTATATTGGAGAGTTTTTTAAATAAAAGTTTTTTTATTCCTCTATTGCTTGCATAATAATTGATGTCTACACATTACCCAAAGGCAATTATATTTTAATTTAATTATTAAACTTTTTCTTATAAATTCAAAGTACAGATTACTTTTGATAATTATCTATTATTGACTTGCGCTTTTGACTGCTAACTCGAAGGAATCGTCAAACTGGAGAATTGCTCAAGTCGACTAAGTCAATCGTGTATGCGAGCCATTTCAACTTTTGATCTTGAATCAGCTCTATCATCTATTTTATAACAGAAACTGTTTATCCTAAAGAGAAGCAATGTTCGAATCATATATGTGATTTGATATCTATGTGAAGCAATGAATCTAATTTTGTGCTAATAAAAAATAATTTTAGTATTTATAATTAAAACACCTTGATGGTGAATCAATTTTGCCGAGCGATGGATAAGATGTCAAATAACGAAATAATGATGCTGCTGTCGTAATTGCTCGCCGTCATTTCCTGGTACTCCTAGATACACTAGGCCATTACTCAGCGACGATGTTGGGGAATCCATTTTAACATTTAAAAATTTTCAACTTTTAGATATTCATTTATATTTTACTTAGTATGTGTATTAAAAATCATGAGTATGCTTGCTTTTACTTTTCTGACTTTTTTGTCAAAGTTTACACTACTGACTCAATACTACATTACTATTATTTTCACGTTTGGTATTACTGGAATGACTTATGTCCAAAAAATGGCGTGACTTCCCACATTATTAAGCTCTCAAATTAATCCGAAATTTTTAGCGACGTTAGAAAATTTTGATAATTATATTATTGAATTAACCGAAGGATGGATAACCAAATAAAATATCAATTAAAATTTAATAATGTGTATTTGCATTTCATATAAATATATTATTCTCTTATGTAAAGTTCGCTTCGGTTAAATTTTCACTACTGATTTGATAACAACAAAGTAAATGCAATATATATTTTTCTGTTTTACAGAAAATAATTTGCTTAAATTTTTATCGCTGCATAGTAATAAGTGCAAGGGCTCAAGTGCAAACTGTAACTAGAGAAATTGGTTTTTATTTAATAACATGGAAACTAGTAACTGTTATTACTTATTCGAAGAGAAGCAAAAAAATTTTTAGGCAGTTCAAACTATGCAACAGCAAAAAAAGAAAAATAGAGAAAATCAGTTCATGTAGAGTCGCTATATGGAGTGAACGACAATAAGAGAGAGAGATAGAGAGAGAGAGAGAGAGAGAGAGAGAGAGAGAGAATAGTGGAGAGCCATGAATGAAGCAGCACTGGCAGAACGGAGCGCGCGGGCGTAAGCCGAGTGCAAGTGCTTAATCGTTAACGGGGCGCTGAGTTATGCCCTCGTAAATCCAGCTCCATCTCGTTATGCTCTCGCCCCCGCCTATTTCCTCACCCTCCCTCCCACCCCCTCTCTCTCTCTCCCTCTCATCCCTGCGAGCTGTTGGAAAATTATGCGAAATTAAAATTCCATAAAAATATTTTTATTTTTCGTACGCGGCCCCTTCACCCCCCCTCCCTATCCGCCGTTATTTCAGCTCTTTTGGTCCACGTCCTTCCTCCTCGCCCCCGCCCCATTATGGCTTTTCATGGAAAAACGCGAGGACGGCTCGGTCACGCGCGGGGCGCTAGGGGGAGGGGGTGGGGCGCGAGTACCCCGACGAGGCGAGCGGCTACGCGCGCCCCGCCGTGGCCGCGCCGAGGAGTTTTAAGGGGCTCGGGAGTTTCGCAATTAATGTAACGAGCTCCGCAGGCGGCGAGTAATCATGTGACGACTTCTAGGAGAAAGACAACGTCGCGAGGCGCTCTCTCGTCGTTCGCCCCCCCCCCCGGCCCCGGCGTTCGCTCGGCCTCTCCTTCCACCTTTGCCGCTCCCTCCTCCCGACCATCTCGCCATCCACCCGCTCCTCTTACCTTTCATGCGGCTACCATATTCCCCCGGGGGTGGCTCGCCGCATATTTTCTTGTCGACGGTTTTGTGATATTTAATCTGGCTCTCTCCCCCCTCTACTTCTCTCTCTCTCTCTCTCTTTGTCTTTTGGAGCTGTTGCTTCATCTCTCAACGTTATCAGGATTTCCCACAGCTCCGAAAATAATGATTCTTGCAGACGATGGAAGGATGCGCGGATGGCACTGCGCCAAGCCTTACATTTACAACAATATCTTGTTATTTAGGAAATTTTTCTATAATATGATACAATGTATGTTTTTAAATTTAAACTGAATGAAAGTTGTTTTAATCTAATTGGCGGTCGCACTATTGGGAACACGGTGGGACATTCTTTTAAAATTGTTCAATATCCAACAATCATTTCCTAAATGTTAACATAGGTCAGTGCTAAGTCCATTACTATATATATTTATACTGCATTCAGATGTGACCTATTAAAATATATTTTATAGTATTTAAAATTTTTTTAATCTATGAGACGAACCATTATGAAATCTAAATATTGGCTAGATCTAAAATATCTTAAAATTAAAATATATATTTTCATATACTAATACATTTATAATTTCCCGTGACCGCTTGGAAACGACCAAGGGTCAAGTCTGTCCACTTCTGCAAGTGTGTATATAGCCGTATATGCAGTTCTGTCAATTTCATCATATTGGAGGGAGGAAAACATTGCGATGCAATTGAATTAGAGTGAAAATTTAATTCAATTTAACTGAATATGTTTGTATAATTAGAACAATGAATAGATCAACGTAAAGTAATATAAATACATGTATACGTACATATCGGCATAACCTAAATATCGCGAGTAAATTTTTAATCTGTTGCAAATGTATATTCGTATGTTACCGTGAAACATTAATATTTAACGTAATCCCAGGTATACGATGACACGATTAGCAATTCATTGTCGCTCTATTTCATTATATTTCATTATATCCGCTTCATCCGTTTCTGACGTCGCAGTCGAGGGCATGTATTTCGAGTCTACAAAAAAAAGAACTAAAACGAAAAGAGTACCGCCGCGGCACCAGTCCCATTAATTTAATCTTGGAATAGGTCATTTTGTAAATATATATATATATATATATATATATATATATATATATATATATATAATATATTGAGAAATAAATTAAGAAAAATCTCAACGCTTCTTTCGAGCAACCGTATAAAAAGTGTTTGGCGAACTTTTTGTTAATAATAATCTGCGCGCAGGGTCTCTGCCGCTGTTTCTGAGATATCGAGAGCATCCCCGCGCCGTTCGAGGTCTTGAGGAGGAGAAGTAAAACGCCGGACCGGGGTAAAAAGTTTCCGCGGCGCAAAGAGAGAGAGAGAGAGAGAGAGAGAGAGAGGAGAGAGTGAGAAAGACAGGGTGATGCATCGGCCGTAGTAAATCGGCGCTCCATTCATCAAAGTTAACGGCTTTTATTCTCGCATTTGGCTTTCGCCGAGCACCTGCTGTTTATCTCTCTTTCGCCCGTCTCTCCGCCGCCCATTCCGGGCTCCTACGCTTTTATTTCACCGGGCGAGCTGCAGTCCGATATTCGCTCCGCCGCCGCGACTCCCCCCCCCCTCCTTCGCCGGTATGCCCGCCTAAGAGATTTGCATAAACGTCCCCGCTGTCTTCGGGGCTGAGGGCGGGCGCCTTTTTCGCGGCGGGCCCGGCGCAGATACCGTTCGCGGGGCCGTGGGCGGGCGCCTTTTTCCACGGTTCCGAGGCGGTGAGTCCCCGTAAGCCGACGCGCTCTGCGGAACAGGCCGGCGTTGGAAAGAATGAGCAAGATTACAAGATTATGTGCGCGTTTATAAAAAAAAAGAAAAGAAAAGAAAAATGTATTCGACGGTGGCGCTATAGGTTCAACCGCCGCCCAGGATAAAATTATCGCGCCAGCGCGACTCGTTGGATTATCTAGATACATTATCTGTCAGTGCCGATTAACCGAATTGCAAAGACAATATCTGTTATACGAAATTTGTATTATATGCATCTTTAATGTTGTTCATATTAACAATTTTGTTTTTTTTTTTTACGAATAAATTTACAGTAGTGAAAAGTCTGTAACGATTTGTGTGTGTGAAGTGCAGAATTTTTTAATTAATCTCTACATCGAGAGAAAGTAGCAAATTCAATATCCAATTTTTATAACCGGACAATATCACAGAAATAGTAAATCATACAATAATAAAGAGCCACAAAAATTTTTCCGCATCATCATCTTACTTTATTGTGACATTTCTAGACCTTTGATATCAATCGAGCTCATTCTAAGAAATGTTCGTGATTATCAAACAATGCAATATATTTCTGTACTTTTGCTGTGATTATTAAACAATGCAATAGATGCTTGCACTATTGCAGTAATTCTTCTTTGATGTTACAATATTGCTGTTATTTAGAATGCGATAATTCAATCTGTTATTGTATATTATTATTTGATTCAGCTATACGACCTATTTCGATTCCCTATTTTGATTCTACATCGTTCTTAAATAATGTTCTTAAGAATTGCTCTGATCCCTTCTTTTATGAATCTTCATATCCATGAAATAGAAATTTCGGAATGAAGTTTCATGAAATAATCCCGCCTTTCATTAACAGCGTTCATATATTTTACAATTATTTATCATTAACAATAATGATTATACTAAAATTCTTTTGCGATTATTTATGTAATAAGTGATAGTCTTTTTTTAATCGTCACTGGTAAGAAAGTCAAGTTTCCAAACAATCCGTTACAAAATAAAAACAGGGGCATTGACACGCGCAACATATCCCGCCGTTCTACTCACCGTATGTGACAGGAATAAGGAAAAAAGCGTTCTATAAAAATTGATACACACTCCCGTTCTCCCAGAAAGTAAGAGCGAGCGCGGTCAGTCGGAGAGCCCATATATATATATATATATATATATATATATATATATATATATAGTGTTCCCATATAAAGCTCCCCGGATCGTACGGGGATGAATGGGGACGTCAGCCGCAGCGTCGCTTAAACATGACTTATGGACGGCGCGACTTCGCGCGCGTACGCGCCGGGTGAGGGAGAGGCGATGAGTCGCGTCGTGTCGCCGTGATTTCTGGGGCCCCCCCCGACCCTCTTCCACCTTCTCCTAGCTCTCCTCACTGGCCTCGTCGTCGGCGACGGCGACGACGTTTCGAGCGCGGTGCACGGTAGGCGGCACGGAGACACGGCGCGCGTAGCCTAAAGTCCTCGCTGCCGCTGACACTTGGCGTAATATATATATATATATATATATATATATATATATATATATATATATATATAATTAGCTAAGCCACCAGCGTACATACATATACGCTTAGTTTTAAATTCGAATTTCTCGCGAGAGCTCGGTCGGCGGGTTTGATTTAGTCGCGTGCGCGCGGCTTTCAGGGCCCCGTCTTATCCGAACGCGGAGAAGGGTTGAACGCGCGTCCCTGGGCTTTCGGGGCGCTCCGTGATTTCGTGGGCTCGGCTGCCGCGCTCGAGATTTAGATGAGTCGCCGGTGTGGCTTTTTCCTGGGACTGTACATAGACGGCGGCGGCGCATTAGTCGCGGTCTTAGAGCCGGCCGGGCAACGGAAAATCATTCCTAGGAGGGATAGAGAGCGAGGGAGCACGTCGGTGTGGTATAGTTTCAAGTGACCGTGGAGGAGACGCGGATGTAGCCGATTGCGCTGGGGCCCCGAGGTCCTTTTCAGCGCGAGCGATTCGATCGGCGGAAATCGATCGACCAAAATTACGCGCGAGAGAGTCGAAGATATCGAACATGCTTGTTATTCTGTCGAGGAAATGAGTTTGAATTTGCACGTATAAGTCGTATAAGCTAATGTACGTTTCAAAATATAGGAAAATTAATATAGATATTTATTGTAAAATAGTTTTGTTTAGAATTCTTTTATGTCTCTGATTTCTCGAAAAAATGTGGTTTTGAGAAAAGAGCGTTGCCCGCTATAGTACATCTATAAAAAAATTTAGCTTTTTGCATTACAAATATTACAGCAACATGCACTATTTATCGATTTTATTCGATTAAGCATGAAATTATATGAGCTTGGAGTTTTAAAAATTGTATTATTCATGAAACAATTAGTGTTAAAAATTTATTAAAAAATAAAAAACAATGTGGAAGTGTTTTAAATTTTTGTTATAGCAAAATGTATAAGTATATATATATTTTCTTTTCTCATTATAATCAATGCTTGGTTGATACGAAATACAACAAATTTTGATTAAAAATTGAAAGAATTACGATTCAATGAAAACAAAAAATGAAAACCTCAAATTAGTTAAATATTATTTTAACATTACACAAAATAACAATATGATGTATGAATACAGACGTTTGTGAGTTTTATCAGATAACAATCGTTCAGTGTAAACTAAGACGAGTATACATCTTTATATATATATATATAAATGTGTGTGTGTGTGTGTGTGTGTGTGTGTGTGTGTGTACATATATACGTGTAAATTTATATTCTTAAAATATATTTTCCCGTGAGGTGATAAAAGATAAAATAAAGTAAAAATATTGGAAATGTGCGTTTTTTAAAAGATTTTATATTGTTGATCTGCGCAGATGTCGTAAATTACGATGCCATTTTTATTCCAGACGCATTTGCGTATAAAAGGCGTATTTGCATCGCCGCGAGTGAGTCTTTTTTTCTGTTTTGGAAATTGTTTATTTTTTCGTTATTTTTAGAGTAACCTCTATAGAAGCTACATAAAAATGCCATTATTTTTACGTAAAGAAATTGCGCAATTTATATCCTGAAAATAAATATAAATCTCTCTTCTGTCATATTTTATTTTTAGACTAATATAATGCCTTTTGTATTTGAGATGTATAACTATATAAACTATATTGGTGTAGTTCTGATTCAAGTAAAAGATGGAAAGTCTAAGAAAGGCAAAATTTCACTCACCTCCATTGACTTTTAATTAAACGAACGATCGGATATTAAATAAAATTTTACTGATTTTATTTTTAGTCGAGTCGTCATGAAATCTAATTTACGCAACAGATTCGTATACGTTATTGCTATTATTTCAAAACTTAATGGACTCATATATTGGCCCGCGTAATGAGGTTTGTTCAATAATAAATATTAATAGTAACAGCATGAACAATTATATATTTCATTATGATTTAATTAGAGGTGAAATCTATTAATTAGGTTTCAATTGCGTTGGGTAAGATTTAGTTATTTTAATTTTAATTCTGTAAACTAATTAATATTATTATTTCAATTTTGAATTGCAATATAAAAAGTCTTTTGAACTAAATAGGTTTTATAATATCACATACTTCATGAATGCTTCCCATTATTTTTATTGCTGTTGTTTTATATTATTATCTTACCTTATTTATTTCTTCCATTCCTACTCTATCCAGCAACGTGAATGTGACAAAAATATCTTGTTTGTATCGTCACATTGCTCGGTTACGTTACATACATTGACAATGTAAACTTAACTATATATTTATTCTTGACAAATATAGTACAACTATATATTTATATTTATACATTTATATACACTAGGATAATAAATGATCAAGCGATAATCAGTGAAAAATAAAATTGAAGATTATGAAAATTAAGAGTTTTTACGTAATGCTCAGTAAAAGCCTCGGCGTCCAAAAAAGCATCTCCTTATAATCTTGCCACCCCCCGCCCCTTTCACTCCGACTCCCATGCCCGTCTCATCCGTAGTACTTAATAATTCTTTTTCGGAGAGTATAGTGATATACATAAAAGTTTCCCTCTGCACGGGGAGCGCAACGAGTGGAGAAAAGGTTAAGTTAAGAGTCATCGTGGATCCGGACTTTTTAAGTGCCTCTGGTCCGATCCAGAAAAGAAATCAGCCTATATAAGAGCGGGGTTGAAGGAGCTGCGGAAGAATCAATATCAGTTAAAAAGTTTGAGGTTTATAAGAGAGAGGGAGAGAGAGAGAGAGAGAGAGCAGTGGAGAGAGAGAGAACGCAGGGGAAGAACGAGCGAAGGAAAGCGCGGTATAGGAAGAGAAGATTATTAGCGATACTGGCTGAAGAACTTTTTTAGTTTGAGAGGACGTCACTTCGAGGAGTTCGGAAGATAAGCTGAACTAGGCTGTGGGCAAGGCGTGCGGTGACTCCAATATATTTTCTAATAAAATTTACTCAATATGTATATATATATATATATATATATATATATATATATATATATATATATATGTATGTATGTATGTACAAGTACTTATGAAAAACTAAATTGTATATTAATCATTATAGAACTACATAATTCATTATAGTGATTTCGAGCGCGTACTGCATTCGTCCTGTCCCCGGCACTCGATGAAAATACCCACGAACAAGCCCCCGCATTGGGATCTGACATGGGAGGCAACGGAAAATCCAATACGACCGGTCAGTTGCACGTTGTCCCGTACTCGTGTCCTTGTCATTAATATTGCCCACGGAGTCTTGATCGCTGCTGCTCTATCAAACTGTTAATAACGTCCGCGGGCATTCGGTATGCCAGGCTTTTCCTAGGCTCCAAATCCCGTACTCGTAGCGCGCTACAAAATTTCAAAAATTAAACTTGTACCTGTACTGCGAGACAAATCCGATATTCGCGCCGATTATCAGCGATTAGAAAGAATCGCGGCTGATCTTTTTATCGAAGGGCGTAGAATTAAAAATCGCTCGATTATCCGATCGACGGATCGAAGTATCGCGTTCCTCGCGCGTACGAGGCGACGCTTGGAGCGACGCGGCGCGTTCAAACGGCCGCGGTGGGCCCGGCCCCCTCCTTCCTGGGCACGCCCTCGTAGCAGCGCCCCGCCCTGATGGCCCTGCGCGCGTCCTGCCGCCTCTGCTCGTCCTTGGTCAGGCAGGTCATGGCGAGGCCGGCCAGCAGCGCGAGGCAGAGGCCCGCGTGCACCGGGGCGTCGCCCCACCTGTTCATCATCGGCCCGAAGACGATCACCATGAGGACGCCGTAGACGTTGTTGGCGACGTTCAGCACGCCCGCGGCGAGGGTCTCGGATTCCGGATAGGTGTACTCGGTCGACATCTCGTAGCCGAGGGCCAGGTAGCCGGAGATGAAGAAGCTGAGGAAGGGGCGATATTGCCCGAGTCTCATTAAAGTTCGTGGGATAATTAAACAGAAAATATTTTAAGTATACGAGCTGTCCAACAAGATTGATGAAAATTAGGAAAATGAACTTTTTTTTTTTTGCGCCGCACGAATTCTAGGAAAATAGAAAGCGCTTAAAAGAACGCAGCTCGTCCGTTCATATCCCATATCTAGGTCTCCCTTAAAACATTCCAATGTACAGTTTTCAATTACCCTAAAAATAGCGCGGCCAAGTAGACCATCCATTTAATCTCCAACAGCATGGAGGCGGTAAAAAGTATTTCGCCGCACAGGCTCAAGAAGTAAACTGCTACCGTAGTTTCCCTGTAATAAATAAAAACGATGGAATTCCGGAAATCTGAATAATTACGGATTCAGATGACAGGAGAGTACAAAATTTCTTCGACAATTTCACCTACTTGAATTTGTGAGTTTTATCCAGTATAATTCCAAATGCTATCGAGCCGAACATTCCCGTGATTATGATCAGTAATCCGATGTTACCGGCGTCCCTTTCGCCATTCTAGATTCAAATAAAATCATTAATATTAATGAAAGTGTAAACATTAACGAATACGCAATGTTAATGAAATGCGAACGGGCGATTATTTCCAGGAAATAATGTACGTTTGAAAGCATTTATAAAAGGCATCAGTTATAAGTAAATAAATCAATAAACAATCATACATAAAAGAAAAATACAAAAAATACTTAACGAAGTCTTGTTTTTGATGAAATAAAAATAAATGATTGGATTATTATAATGATTAAGAATTTACATTTGTTCAATTACACATATCGATTTTTTTTTTGAAGCGCAATGCCATTGTCCTTTTCAAGACTACGAAAAGCGAGCTTCTAAAAAAATTCTTCCTCAAAAGAGATACTCTTATTTAGCAAAAAGTAAAAAAGAATACAAATGGACGGATCGACAAAAGCTTCATTTCGAGAATCCGCGTTGTATCTCTCAAAAGAATTCCCAACAAAATCTTTGCTGCCCCACGTCGGTGAAATTTCTCGAGCTTGAATATTCTCCCCTCCGATCGCCTCTACAATAAAGGACCGAGAGAAGCGGCATGGGATAAATGTCACCAAATACAAAAAAAAAAAAAAAAAACTAAATAAATTAAAAAAAAAAGAAAAACAAAATAAATAAAGGAAAAACGAATGAGAAGTACGGTCCTCGCCTCGAAATGCATCAGGAACATTTGATTCAGCAGGGTGGCGAGGGTATTGAGCACCCCGATACCGAGCCCGTAAGAATTGCAGAGTATGAGAAAGCTCCGGTTGCGGAAGAGCCTCTTCATGGCCGGCGCGACGCTTTGCTCGTCCTCGCGGCCGCTGGCACGCTGCAGCGCCCTCGTCTCGCTGGGCGGCAGTTTCGGATCCTCCTGAAACACTGGGCGTCATCCTCGCGTTAAACAATATCGTTCGCGCGCGCTCGGTGACGATGACGAGTTTTTTTTGGGGGGGGGGCGAAGGGATGAAGTGTCGCACCGATGACTAAAAGTTACGATATTGCACGTGACGCGTTTACGCGCGTTACACGGCTGTCTGCCTCTCCGGGGGCTCTCTCTTTCGCGTATTTTGTCGATGAAAGCGCGGATTATTTTACGAGCTCAGCGCCAAGCGAGTCCAAAATGATAGGTCGAATTAAGGAATATTGTTTATTTTTTGTATTCGTATTAAAAAGATAAAAATGAAAAAAAAAATCCCGTAAATATCGTACTCTATCGTAAAACTCATTAATTACTAACGAAATCATAATAATTTAACCGTCGTGCTTTATAAACTTATAAGCGCTTTTACGCCAATTTAATATTCCATTACGAAATAAAGCGAGCTTTATATTGTAACAGATGTAAATTTGCATACAATTTAATTTCATTTGACGTCTATCCCGCGCAAACAGCAATTAATTTTGTCGCTGAATCTCGAATCTCTCTCCCGCCCCCCCTCGCCTCCCCCCGGCCCTTATGAAATTCGTGCTTTCCGCGTGTATCGCGACTCTGACGGCGGGAATTGATTTTGCTATTTTGCAATAGCGGGCCGCGTCCGTTTGTGCATAATTCTGGCGCAGCACGAGGAGCAAAAATGAGACGGCAAGAGCGAGAGTAATAACGCGGCTCGCCGAACGATAGATTTCATGCGTACAAACATCGATGTAATTTGATTCTCGAAAGCCATGTCATTCTGCAGATTGAGTGGGAGCTACGGGAAATTTCTTATAATATAAATGAAATTCCTATATATGTATAGAAGTAGTTGTTTCAAAGGCCAATGCACGGCCAATCCAATTACTTACGTACGCAGGAGGGTCCATTGTGAGGGCTCGTTTCCGCGATACTCACGTAATACAACCAATAACAATGTAACGGTCGTCGCGACGGCGATCGCAGTCGAGAGCAGTAGGAGGTCCGAGCCGATGCTTTCTATGCTCCCGTGGTTTTTGACGAGCACCGGCGGCAGGAGGAACGAGGCCGCGATGCCCAGCTGGGAGCCGAAGATGCCGACGGAAGTGGCTGTCGATAGTCCAGCGGAGCCGAACCACTTGGCCGCTATTCGCCCGGGGATCGGCAGCATCAGAACCTGTCGTACGATTAATTTTAATGACGACCCGCCGCTCCTTGCCGCGGATGTCTCGTCCGCATTAAACGCCCGCCGGGCGCATCGAGATCCGGCCGAGTTCAATTAATTCTGCACTTTTATACGGCATTATTTCTTTATTTATACATGGGCGCCGAGTGTCTGCATAACCGCGTTATAAAAGCACCACCACTTGCGTCCTCATTCATTCTCTCTCCTCTCATTCGTCTTTGCTAATTATAAATATAGGAGGCATCGATTAAAAATCAGTCAGCAATTCATTAAAAAAAAAAAAAAATGTACGGAGATTTAAATATTCGCGTAATATCGATATAGCTGCCTCTCTCATTTTACCGATAAACAGGTACGTTCGCAATGTACGTTGTACTATGCGAATGGCGAATGACGATTTCGCCTATATCTCGTCCTCGCGCATTTTCTTTCCACATATTCAGAAATGACCAAACGAATCGTTGAGTTGTCGCGTACAGGCTACTTGCACGGTAATATCTGCTTCAAATTGGCTCTTACGCGCACGCGCTTTTGCAGACGATATAATGACGGTCGATACGGCATCTCCTCGATATTTTTCCCTCGACCTTGCTTGTAACCTCCCCCTCCCCCTTCCACCCGCCACGAACTAATACAGTGCACAATAAAGAGCATGTAGCAAGAAAAAAAAAATCAATATCAGAAAAGGGCTTGACGAATTACGAAGGCATTATCGTTTATTCGTGAAATGCTCTTTTGAAATCGCTTTAAAAAAAGAGGAAGAAAAAAAAAACCACGCCGAATTAATCGGCTTTGGAGCCCTTGAAAATTATCAATGAATAAATGAATTCTCCGACTTTTGCCAAAGTGAATACTAATGGGAATTAAATACTTTCGCTTAAGAGTTCAATTCTTTACAAGTATCGATTGAAATTTTGGCAAAAGCTCGATTACGCGTGTTAAGCCGGCGCGACAACGATGAAGATGGTCCGATTCTCTTTGTAAAATTTCGGGACGGAGAAGGGCGGGGTTCGAACGGGTATCTCACTGGGCAAAGAGCAGACTGGATTCGTAAATAGATGTGCAAGCGCATGAGAAATTCATCGATTTACGAACGTGAAGCGTTATACACATTTCGGCAAATTTGGCGTGTCACAATGACGCTTCTCTCTCTCTCTCTCTCTCTCTCTCTCTCTGTCTCTGTATACGCCTGGCGATTAATCCGTTTGCCACCGTTGTTTTATTTCCTCCCGCACTCCGGCCCGAACGTGTTTTATTCCGTTTTTCAACCGATGCTCCTCCCCCCTCCCCCGGTGTATATACACCGACTCTTGGCCCGGGCACAAAGCGAGTAGCTGTTTGTTGCCGGGACGTTGCCCTCCCTTCCGCCTATATATATATATATATATATATATATATATATATATATATATATTTACACGCACATACGTCCCGCAAAATGTTGCGTCACTATTAATCATATGTACGTACCCGGGGAAAGAGAGGAATAAGGTATGCGCGCGGACTATTTTTGATTACTGGACACTGTACGTGGTCTCTGACCAACGGCACGGAGAATCGAACGCCATCGAATCTAAATTCTCAGATGAATTTCTAGAAGAATCTTAGCAGGATCATCTGTCACGGCAGCGTTGCGTGTAATAAAAATTCGAACGTCCCGATATTTGGCTGTCCGACGATTTATCGCAATGGTAATTCGAAAAACGTGGGCTGAGTAAAAGCGCCGATAAAAGAACGGGAAGCAATGCCGTCCTAAAACTGATAGTTTCTATTAATCGTCCATCGTCGTTTAACAGCCCGCACTGCTGCAATACATCGCAACTCGTAGATAACAAATTGTCGCGAAAAGGGAGAAAGGGTCTCGATGGGGGCGGGGAGGGTGTTGGTTAAGGGACGCCGAGGCACACAAGCCCAGAGAGCGGAGCCGCGCGGCAGACTCGCCCTCGGAGGTTAAAATATAGCAGCACTTACGGTACACTTGTTTACATTCATTTCTGTGAAAAGGTCCCCCCGGTGTTTTGTCTACACAACCGCGTTCTTCCCCACCATCCCTTTCTTTCTCTCCGTCGGCCCGGGTGATTCATGGCAAAATACGCGGAATGCTCGCGGACAACGCTCGGGATTCTGGGACTCGATAGCCAGCTGTCAATTAATCGCGGTAATCGATCGCCGCTGCGCGTCCTTCCGATAAAATTTCCTCGGAACGAGCGTAAATTCTACCTAATCGTTTCGTATCCCGCCGACTTGATAAATCCGCGCGTTTGTGCGGCGGATTGTTTTGCGAATTTCCTGCGGCGAGGATCGTCGTTACCTGGGCGATGGCGACCAGGGATTGCCCAATCAGTACCACGTAAAATCTGTCCGGGGACACGGCGCAGGTTTTGATCCAGGCGCCGGAGCAGCACAAAGAGCTCCCGATGATTAAGCTCCTACGTACGCCCAGGCGCTCCGATTGATACGAGGCGGGCAATATGAATAGCACGTAATAAAACATGTAAGACATCGCCGTGCAATCGACGGCGAACGACGAGACGCCGTAGTATCTGTTGAAAGAAAAAAAAATTTCTGGATTTCGCATGCGTCGTCGAAAATATTTTCCAGATATTCCCGTGGATCTTTTCATTAGTACAGGAAAATCATTAGTCATATATATTTTCTTTTTTAATTATCGTACGCGCGATTCGTTTTTTTTTATTTAAAAATGCAATTATTAAAGAGCTGCGTGATTAAAATTAGAACTAATTAAAAGAGTATTTTATCTCCTTTGATTTTACATCTATGGTGATTTTTTTTATTCCTTGAAAAATTTATATATTGCAATTAATTATTATAGGAAAATCTTCAACGTTCTATAAAGTTGTATATAATTAATTTATTAATATTTAATTTTCAAGTTGTATCTATTATTTTGTAAGTATATTTTCACAAAAAAATGATCTTAGGCAAGATTTTTTGATCGATGAATTTATTATTTACGAGACATAAATTTCCATTTTTCGTACTCGATATCGCGGCTTCGCATACATTTTAATCCACTTGTATTTTATAAAAAGACTATTTATTGCTTATTGCAATTGACCGAACGATAAATACTACGTCATTACCTCATTACTTCACAGTACTTTTTGTAAAAATTGAATGAATCAAGCTACCGTCTCGTCTCGCACAATTCTTAAAGTTTCATTTTGCAATTCGACGGAAGTCAAATTCAAGAATTTAATGGATTTTAACGAATTGGAAAATTCAGTATTAATTTGAGCTAACGTTTGTCTTGTTTTTCATTTTCAACTATTCCAACAAAAAACGAATCAAAGTTTAAACTATCTCTTTCGCTTAACTCTAAAATAACGATAAATATTGATGCGAAAATTTTTTCCTCTATTTTCAAATTATCTAAACGCGCTGAAACAATTATATTGATCATATTGCAGCAGTCTTATTTTCATTTTGCGTAGCTTAAAATCTGTGCGGAATTTTACGTTATTAATCAAAAGTAAATATACACATATTGATTTCAAAAAAACAAAAATCTAAAAATAGGGCTAATTCTTCAACAGAGCGCCGATTACGATAGCCAACTGGCAGTTAGTTCATCATTACCTTGCGACGATATTTGAAATAATCGAGTACTCCACCCATTGTACGTTGATGATCGCCGCGTAGATGATAAAAATCGCCAGCATCAGCCATCGGCGCTTATAAACCTTCAGTTCGAACGGATGCAGCGGCCCGACGGAATATTCCTCTCGCCCATTGAGCTCGCCGGAGGCCTCGATAAATTTTTCCCCCGTTTGCGCTGGCGCCTCCTTCCCCATTTCCTTGCTCCGATTGTTATTCTCTCCTTCTCTCTCCTTCTTTTTTTTTTTTTTTTTTTTTTTTTTAAGTACCGGAATTAACGGAATACTCGGCCTGTCGAGGGTCGTTCGATGGAGCTCAGTGGCGTAATTCCGACGATCCCCTCCACGGGCCTCCAGTCCATTATTTCGCCCGATGACTGCGGCTGTCGACTCGAGGTTCAGCTCGAATTTTTGCGCCGGGAAAGTCTGAAAAACAAAAGGAGATAAGACGTATTGGGGCCCACTGACGGGGGGGGGGGGCAAAGATAAGATCGGAGATAGGCCGGGATATCGTCAATGCTCGCCGATGCGGGCTTAGCGCGGTTGGAATTTTTTTCTGCATTATATGTAAAATATAAGATTAGTATACGATGTACGAAACACTAGCTCCGAATCGACGGGCCGCGAAACTAACGAATGCCCCCCTCCCCCGTATATCCGATATTACGCGATGTCCAAGGGAGAAATGAAGGAAGTAATTTTTAGCGCGCGGATTATCGATTTTCGCCCAGAGTCGTATATAGCGGCTTAACGAGTCAGCATCTCCGTGGATCATTGTTCTAACTTACCAATATTTCAAACGGAATCTGAGGAGCGACGTCGTCCCGTCCCGCTGGCGGCTCTATAATGACACGTTCGAGAGCAATAAAAAAGTTTCGTATTATCATGGTGTGTATATATATATATATATATATATATGTGTGTGTGTGTGTGTGTGTGTGTGTGTTTTGTCAGGAACGTATCGGGAAAGCTCGTAAATTATACAAACATTGTGCTCGTGTAACGTCTGTTAATTTCGCTCTTGTATTTGCTGAAGAATCGTCCCGGTTCGTCGCTCCGGTCTCTAATAACTCGGTCTCGTTCTCTCGCACTCAGGGGTCAATGTGTCTTTACGTTAAATCAATTCAATTGCAAATTATCGCTGCCTTTCTAATAACAGCGTTATGTATGCCCAGATATTAAATCGTCGCGTTCGACGATAATTCGGCACGGTAATCGACCATTAGCAGGATGAGGGTTTTTTTTTGCCCGATCGTACGTATCTCGTAATAAGCCGCCCATAAATATAATCCTCGGGTAAAATTCGAAAAAGATAAAACGCTTAAATTTTATGCTGTTTGCATTGTAAGCGAGCATTCTCCGACCGACTGCGTTCGGTATCGCGCGACGGAGTTCAATGTAACATCGGCGAATATGCTCAAGTCAAATATATTGCTGACTTTTATATTTATTTTAATCCATCGCGCGGCCCGCGGCGACGCCTTCAGCTATCCCCGATTAAAATTACTGAACGTGGTAAGTGGTAGTAAGCCGCTCCATTATGTAACCGAGGCGTGACAGAGAGAGGGGGAGAGAGAGGAGGGAGAGAGAGAGAGAGAGAGAGAGAGAGAGAGAGAGAGAGAGAGAGAGCGTCACGTAAGCTAAAACTATTTCTCGTTGGCAGATTTTTCGACACGGGGACAGAGAGCCGGAACACGGCATTACCGGGGAATTGACAAAGGTGAGGATTTTTTTATTTTAATATTATCAGTGATCGACGGAGTCAAGTACGTTCCATCTATTTTATACATTTTTGAAAATATATTAAAGTCGAGCTTGTGTCAAAAGTTTTATTCTTTGCGCTTTATTCTTGAATATTTGTCGAATTCAATTTTTCAACGATATCGGCTGCACTATGTCTTGAATTTATAAAAAGTGCATTGTTCTGCAAATTTATTTCGCGTAAGTCAATTTATAAAATAAAAGCGAAAAAATACAACTTTACTCCATTCTTCAAAGTGCTAAAAATCTACGATGTTTAGGCCCGCTTTCTTATTTTCTCCCTACAAAAATAAGCGCAAAGTAAACAACCCGTGATCTTTGAAAGAGGGGGGCTTTGAAAAATCAAAAAATGAAAAAAAACAACAAAACAACAACAACAAGAACAACAGTAAAGCGAGATAAAAAATAAATTTTCGTCCCCTCCCCCCGCTCAGCTGGGCCGACTGAGGGCCTACCACCTCGGCGAGGCGTTGCGCGCGAAATACGGCGAATTCTTGGGCGACGAGTACGAGCCCGAGGCGGTGCGGGCGCGCAGCACCGCGTACACGAGGGCCAAGGTCAGCCTGCAGCTGGTGCTCGCGGCGCTTTACAGGCCGGGCGGCGGCCGGGCCTGGCACCCGTCGCTCGCCTGGCAGCCGATTCCGTACTCGTACGTGGCCTTGGCGAAGGACGCCCTCCTGTTTCCGCGCGAGGACCCACGGTAAGACGGCCGTATACGCCTATTGAGATATATAACGCATGGAACTGAAAAATAGTAATAATACGTAAAAAAAAAAATTGATATTGCATTTTTAGGCGCATTAACTGTTTATTGTCATATTGCTTAAAAACTGGTTCGAAAATTCCTCACATCTTCGATCTAATCCGCTTTTCATTTCTCATTTTTAAATACTCGATAACTAAAGAAAAATCTAAATTTGCTTTTATAGCGATCAGATAAAGAGCTGATATTTTTTCAGCTGGAAGATAATGTTATTTTTAATTTTTTCATCGATAAGATAATATTACTTCACTAAATCAGCCTATAAATTTACTAGACGAACGATGCAACTCCTATAATACATCAATGAATGAATACAGCAATTTCGTCGTTGTTCTAACGAACGTTACAGTTTTCAGAAAGAATACAACAGGATTTATTGGACGCCGGAGGCACAGAGGAAAATTGATCCCTATCGCGAGCTGATGACGAACTTGACGAGGACGAGGGGAGGAAAGATGGACGTCCACGCGTTATTTCTGCTCTATCACAATTCGATGTCGCTGAAGTTGGTGAACGAGCCGCTGCCGCAGGGGATCGACGACGAGATCCTTCACGGATTTCTCCTTAACGCAACGTATCTCTATTACGACCTATTGACGTTTAACGATTGGATGAAAAAATTTAACGGCGGTACGCTTGCCGAGCGAGAATCGTGCTAATTTTAGAGGGAGATCGATTAAAGGACAAATGCTTGAATTTAAGAAAAGTCCGTTCTGTATAAAATTATCCTCGTAGCAGAATGAGAAAGAGGATCTTTGAGTTTTGGATAGAAATTATCTTCTGCGTGTGAAAATTGGAGATCTCTTTTTCCGCAGAGTATCAATGTGTATTTGCTAAAATTCCACCCACGTGTATTGATAATTAAGCGCCAAACGAGCTGTCAATTATATATATAATAGAATTATATATATATATATATATATATATATATATATATATGTATATATGTATATATATAATATTATAATAGAATTTCAAATTTAATTTATAACTCAACAGCGAATGGAAGATTTTTAAAATCTTTGATACAGCATGCATCCGTGTGCATTCGTGTGTTAACAGATTAAGATAGCTTAAGCAAACTTTGAAGTCCCGCTTATTACCATATAAATTGCTTGAAACTTCCACACGCTTTTATATTTATTCATTTTTGTTTTATTAATAATAATAATAACCAGACGTGCTGTAGAAAACGTTTATAATATTGATTTTTGATATTTATTTTCTAAAAAGAAGCTATCGTAGTGAAAATGAGAATATACGGAGGAAAAGGTTTTTTTTTTTTTTTTTTTTTTTTAATCTTATGAGATGAGAAATGAGGATCGAATCTACGATAAGTCATAAAACATTTTGCATTATATTACCCTCCTTTTTCGAATAATTTATACTAAATTACATAAAAGCAGTAATTTATTTCCTTATGATTAGTTATAAACAATTAAGTAATGTAACGTCGTTGCAAATAGAAATTGCCAATTTAGACTTATTATAAAGACTGCATTCAAATTCAAGAGACGTCGACTCTCGTGCATTATAATAAATAAGTAATTATAAAATTGCTGCTAATATTATTTAAAGCTCTAAATTTGAGATAAAATAAATTCAGAGCGCATAATACCTCTGACGGTGGTATGCGAATAATGTAGAGCATGCGTATGCATGACCAACATAAATCTTATTCGAAAATTAATTTCGAAATCGACAGGTACCCTCCTGCGCAAAATAGTGAACGACACATTGGAGATGGTCGGCGACGCGGCGACGAGCAAACGAAAGATTTATTTATACAGTACGCATGAACTTATCATAGTCTCGCTATTACAAGCGTTAAAAACTTGGGAGCCCCACATACCGGAATATGCGAGCGCAATTATGGTGGAGTTACGAGGGAGTGCGAGCATCAATTTCATCAGGGTAGGCATTAATAATGCTTCTTTTTTATTATATTATCTCTCTCTCTCTCTCTCGCTCGAAAATTAATTAAGTTTTTTTTTTCAACCTCTAGATTCTTTATTACGCCGGGCAAAGTTTGACGTTCAAGGAGATGCGAATTCCTGGCTGTCCGAGTCTCTGCCCGCTGGATAAATTTATCGAGCTAATTGCCGATCGAATGCCCGATTACAATGATATAATCGGAGATCAAGAGTTAATGACTTCGTAGCCTTAATTCTCGTAATTTCTACACTAACAGCCATTTGGAAATGTACTAAAGAAATCGGTGTTTTTAGTTTTTGTTGGAATGTTAAATAAAATTCTCTATTTTTGTAATTCATTATTTACAGAAACTTCATTTCTCTATTATTTATTTTATAATTTATGATAGTTCTTCAATAAGAAACGATTTTTTTAATGTTTTTTTTTCTCAGTTTGTTTCGAAAGAAGATGAATGGTCTTTAGAAGAATTTTGAGGTCTTACGAAAGATATTAAAATCAGTTTTATATTAAGCTTTCGAGCAGTCTTTAGAATTTTAGCCAATTTATTATATCAATTTCGCTTTTAATTAAGCATCTCTGTACAGAATGTAACGATAAAACCAGTACTTTTTTTCGGTTTACGTTGCAGTTGACGAGCGGAAAAAAAATGTAACAAGTATTGAAAAATTAATTCCGAAAAAATTGAACAATTTCAGTTTAACTATCAAGGCTAAATTCGCTGTCGGGCGTTTAATGGTTCACGAAAACAAAAATAAATAAAAGTGAATTATTGAAGTTGGACAATTTAGTTTTTAAAGATACAATCAAAGATTTCATTTCAAACACTTTAAGTGATGTATAAAAGATAGTTTTCGGCAATATTGACGGACTTATTTTATTAAAAAAATTAATAGATTTACTAGAACGTTTAACAAGCGTTACTAAATTAATAAAGTTTTAGTAGTTTGAGTAATAATCCTGAATTAGATTTACTATTATTTTTCTTTTCCATTGAACCTAATATTATTTACCTTTAAACTTAATGCATTTTTATGGATACTGACTTAAAGCTGATAGAAATAATAAGTGACTTGCTTTATTCACTTTGTCAAACAACGTTTTACAACGTCTTACAACGTTTATTGCCACAATGATCGTTCTATTTATTCTAGAATCAATTTTTAAACGAAATCCTTTCAATAACGTACATAATCTATATTAATTTTTTTTAACCTACTATATATTTTATATATTTCCATACGTTTCTTAAGATACGCTGCAACGTAGCGGAATAAAATGAACGTAGAATGCAGAAATTTCAAAATGTGAGATGGGACATTATACAACTCCGAAAATCAACTGCAATAGGTACATCTATGGTTGATTATAGTCTTAATATGTCTTTAACAATATTTTTGATAAATGTACAAGAAGGTAAATAAGAAAAACTTTTTTCACGACGTCTTTTGGACTTTTTGGCCGTTGTTGCTTCTAACTGTATGAGCAACGCAATTTATATTGAATGTAAATGTTGTCAAAGAATTATAAAAAATTACAAAATACGATTAATAAGGATTAACTATGACGATAATTATGATATTTCATGAAATTTTTAATAACAACAACGTCTCTGCTCCTCAATTACAAATTGTTATTATTATCGTTATTATTTTAATACTTAATGTCGTTCTATTTATGAGTCCATCACAATCGTCAATCAATTACGATGATCTATTATCGCGCGTTTGTTAACCACGTAATTATAAATTAATCGCCTCGATAACGCATTCGCAAACACAGACGAATACAATTAACCGTCGGTGGAGGAGGAAAGTATCCATCGGTCCTACGAGGTACAACTGCCTCGAGAATCACATAATTCCCTTCGATTGTCGGGATGCATCTCGAGCCGCGCGCGCGTTTTGGGGCAATAAACAGTAGATACGTGGCGATCCCGCGGGGCGACGGATGCGCCGAGCCCTGGGAAAAAGGCGGAGGCAGTGTCGGCTCGATGGACCGAGCGAGCGGCGAAAGGGCCTCCTTCGCGGGATCCGGAGCGGGCGTCGGCGTGACAGGGCTCGGGGGGGCGACGTCGAAGGGGCCGGGTGTAGGAGATCGCTGGATGTCGGGATTGAGATGAGATAATATCCGCCGAGCGTGCTGGCACCGGAATATTGGCGAAGCCACCGAGCGCCGTACAATTTCCTCCCTTGTCCTCGGCTCGCGATACAATGGTGCGCGGCAGCGCGTGACACAGAGGCGCGTATATACGTGCGCCCATACAGATGCGTGTATGCAAATCTACGTATGTGCATATGTGTTCGTGCGCGTGCGCGTGTGCGTATAGTTGCGCACGCGAGCGCGTCGGCTCTGCGCTACCGCGGGGCTCGGGTACTGGCGCGGGCTGACGCAACGGGGTCGCCGAGCGAGCGCGCGCAGCTGGATAAATTACATTGCTCTAGGTAACCGAACGCGACAATAACGATACTGCGGCTGGAGCGGGCGGGATCGGGGAGGGAGGGTCGTTCGCGAGGGAGGCCCGGAAGCCGGCTCGTCGTGTTGTCGGATTGCCCCGCGATTCTCTGTCTCGCTCTCGCACTGCATGCGCGCACAGAGGATGTGGGGGGAGGGGGGAGGGGGCTAACGATTGCGAGTACACTCGAGCGCGCGCACACACGGTTGAGAGCATCGTCTCATCGCTAACAGTGTCGCGCGCGTGTCCCGATTTATACTAACCAGCGCTCGCCCGCGCGCGCTGTTTCCGCATCGCGAAGGCCTCAAGGCCATGACTGAGAGCTTGTGATCGATTGTTCGTTTGTTTGACGCGAAACGCTGGCGGTGCGGATTATGGAAGGTAAGGAGAATGGGACAGAGAGAGAGAGAGAGAGAGAGAGAGAGAGGGGGGGGATTCAGGTCGAAAGGGTTAGTGGAATTCTCACAGTAACAGGAATACGGAGTTTGTAAACGGGGATGGCGTAGTATATTCTTGCCGGAAGGCATTGTCAACGCTTGATATTTTCTCCTCGGTATTTTCCTCAGATGAATCTGAAGTTATTGCGTAAAATTTAAAGTTATGATTTTTCTTTCACGTGGTAAAAATCGTTAGAATCTATTTAAGATTTGAAAGATGAAATTGTCAATTTATTACAAATACAAAAATCTATATATAAAACTAGACTTTATTATATTTTTAACAATCTAAAAGCCTATAATTTCGCTTGATTATGGTAAAATATTGTCGCAAATTGAAATTGATTTAAATTGAATCGTTAACGAGATTAAAAAAGTGAATAAAGTGAACGATATTTTAAAGATGAAAAAATGATAATTTTCCAACAGGCTTTCATTATTAATAATATGAATTGTTAAGAATGAAGCTAAGGCATTCTTTTTTCTTACAATAATTGATCGATTATCTGAATACGATTAAATAAAATATCCGAAAAACGAGTGGAATATCGTTCATCCATCTGAGAGTAAAATCTTTTATATTGCACCAATCATCTCCCAAAGCCGGCCGTAGCATCAGAGTTCCTTTTTCCTTTTTTCCTCTCTTACTCTCTCACGCTTTCTCTCTCTCTCTCTCTCTCTCTCTCTCTCTCTCTTTTCCTCCCAAAAATATCAAAAACTCGACGATCCCTTTATGCCCTAACGATGCATTTCAATTTTTGATTGGCCGAGCTTCAGCCCGCACACGGCGCTAAAGCTCTCGCGGCCGCGAGAGCAGCGCCGCTCGGCTGGATGGGCGCCACCCCTCACCTCCTCCCCGACCGCCCACCTCCACCGCCGCCGTTCACCTCGGCGGCGTTATTTATTGCAAGACGCATGGCTCGTTCGCGCTATCGGGGTCGCCTCTCCAGGAAATTCAGCCGTAGATCACGCGAGCGCGCGCGGAGCAGCAGCCAGAGCTGCTAGTCTTGCCTCGCTCCCCTGCCCCACCCCGCAACCACCCCGCGCGCCCCCTCGACCCCCGTACCCCCGCGTCGCGGGCTTCTCCTTTTGAGACGCGCCCCCCCGTAACGTAACGTACGACGCGCGCGGTTCTGCCCGCTAGTCGGGCTAGAGGGTGGTGGGGAGGAGCTCGGGGGGGGGGGGGGAGAAGGGCTCGTAGCGCGACGGCGACGCGCCGATCAGAAAAAGTTCGCCGCGCCACCCTCTTCTCCCCTCCCCCCCATCCCTCGTCCCGACCCTCGTCCTCGCCTGCCCGCAGTGGCCGGCGGTGGGAGCGAGTGGTGTGTTGGGGAGGGGGGGGGGCGGCGAGAAAAATTCGGGGCGGAATATACATCTTGTCCGCGTGCTATGGGCAATCTTTGGCTGGAAAAAGCTGGATGCCTCCGAATAAGCTTTATGGCTCATTTCATATACCGCCCCTCTCGCCCGGCCGTTTTACAAGCTACGTATTCGCATAAGCGCTGTGAATAATGTTCCGTTACGTTCGTTGTTTATTTTTCGTTTTCTCTCTCTCTCTCTCTCTCTCTCTCTCTCTCTCTCTCTTTATCAGAGCGAGCGGCTGATTTTGGCGCGATATTGACACGAAAATCGGAATTTATATAGCGCGACTGCGGAAAGAAATTCAGGATATTTGTCCCGAGCTTTTGCCGAGCTTCTGAAGCGCCCGCCGATTCTCGTAAGCTTGAAAATTTATAGAAAACAATCAACATAGATGTTTTTGCTTCGATCTGGCCCGATGACCTGAGCGTCGACTTCGAATCACCGTGGCAAGATGGAGTTTTTTTAATCCTCTATTTTTTTAAAAATTAAACTTTTCGATTTCGCTCAATTTCCAGTCTATTACCTAAATTGGAAAACCGAATATCAGGAAATAAATTCAGCGTTGTAGAAATTCGAGGTCCTCAATTTTCCCGTCGGATTCAATTTCATTATTCAGACATTGTGGAATAATTTAAAGTCGAATCTTAGCATTCAAATTACTCGAGCAGTTCAAGTTGGAAGTCATGCAGCGATGCAACACGTTCATTATCAAGGAGAAAGGTGCGACATTTTGAATTGAGTAGAATCTTTTGATTTTCAAATTACACGATTGACATTTTAGCAGGTAAAAATTATCCTTCACTTTTGGCGTACGTCTTTTTCATACATTTTGATCTTAAATACTGCCATTCACATTTTAAGATTAGATTTGTGCAACATCTGCAACTTCTAATGACTATTGTACTTTTTCGAATCTGTTTTATAATTCCAAACCTGAAGACGATCTGAACCGGATGAGAGAACTATTTCCAATCCTTAAATTGTAAGCTCTGCCGATATAAGACAAATAGGTATCAATTCTGTCAATAACTCTAAAAATTTTCAGAAATTATCGTACTTATAGCGGCGGGTGACACTTCCGCAGTGTGACGCA
This sequence comes from Sycobia sp. Sy_11, assembly GCA_018907035.1. Lineage (NCBI taxonomy): Eukaryota > Metazoa > Arthropoda > Insecta > Hymenoptera > Epichrysomallidae > Sycobia > Sycobia sp. Sy_11. The sequence goes on from JACCIC010000028.1 coordinate 2,070,305, forward strand.
CTCGTAAGCTTAAAGAGGATTTGAAAACTATTCGGTGTTATCGGTTAAGATACTTTATCAGCTGAATTAGCATATTTTTGACGCGAATCCGTACTATCCGTCCGGGTCTTTTTTTTTCTCCTTCTTCAACATCATCCAAGCCAGCTTGGCGATTAATTTGGCGCGAGCTGCCTCATTCCCAAGATTTATCCGTCGCCGGGCCGATGCGCGCAATAATTTAGATTTGCGACGCAATCACTTTAAAGATATACTCCCGACCCCCGTCCCCCTCTCGCCCCAAACATTTCCCACCCCGAAGTTTAATTACGCTCCCGGTATCTCGGCGCACGTCCGCCTATAGAGGGCGGGCCCGCGCGACTTTCCCCGCAGTCAAATAGGCTAAAGTCACGCGACAGAGGGCGCGATAAGGGAGCGAAGGGAGATGGAGAAGAAAAAGTCGGGCACGCGGGGTCTCGTCGACGCGGGGCGGGGTCAGGGGCAGCGAGGAAGCGAAAAAGGAGCGCACGTGCGAATCTACCGAGGGGGTCAGGGGGGCCGGGGGGTGGATGGCGCGAGATATCTCTCCGAGAGCCGGATGAGCCGGGACATAACCGTACATCGGCACCGAAACACGTATATCATACTTTCTTTGGGGACTGGGAGAACGAATCGATTGAACGAAGCGTCTCCCCTCCCCCCTACTATCTTTCGTCTTCCTCCCTCCTCCACCCGCCCTCCTTTTCTATCCACCTGTCTCTTATTCGCGCTCCGCCACTCGCCTATTCTCCGGAAATGCGAACCTTCCACTTTCTGCCCTACTCTCTCTCTTCTTTCTCTCACATTCTCTCTCTCTCCCTCCTCTCTCTCTCTCTTTGCTTTTTCATAGAACTCGTCCCTGCTAGATACCGATACTGCGTTTGCTGCTGCTGCTGCCGCTGCCGCTGCCGCTGCCGCTGCTACTGACACTGGCGGTTATACTGCTACGTCGAAAAGAACGGGGATACGGGATTTTCATGCCCGAGATTTCCAGCCCTGATTTATATGGTCAATAAAAAATGAAATCCTTTCGCTCGTTTCCCCGACCGCCCCCCCCTCCCCAACCCCTCGGCGCGCACTTAAACTTTCAATTTTTAACCGTATTTCCGATCTGGCATCTTATTGTGTCGTACGCTTGGGAAAAATTCTCGCCCTCCTCGATGATTTTATGCGTCCATATGTTTGCTGCAACGAACGAGAGTACACAATCTCTTAATTGGACGTATAAATTTATCGCTACGCTCTGGAATTCTTCCAATGTTGTTTTTCACTCCCATGCCGTGGCTGAATCAACGATACTAATTACAGATAGAATGCAATATCCCTCTGCTTCTATGGATTCTATTACTATGTGTGTGTGTGTGTTTGATACACGATTTAATAGAACATACTAAATATGCAAAGAAGATTTATTTAAACATAATTGATATTTAAGACTTTGTAATCCTTTAAATTAATTACAATTGATAAGAACAGAAATAATATAATTTTCTTTCTTAGGTGCATATAACAGATTTGAAATGCATTCCATGAAAATTCATGATAATGTACAATAACTTATATTTTGATGTTCGATAAAATTCTATATAAATTAGATTTTGATTCAAATATTTTATAAATTGATATTGATATATTCTTAATTTCAAACTTCCACATTATATCGATACGCCCAATGAAAACTAGCTTATTTCAAGCAGTCTCAATAAAGACTAGCGAACTACAACATTTCTGGTAGAAAATCAATACATTCTTTCGTTTTGCGTAAAAGACCAGTGCAGTTTATAATTTTACTTTTACTACTATCTAGGATTCGAGGTGTCATCGTCTTTTTACTTTACTTACCTACAACGACGTTAATTTTAAATTATGTAAGATTTCAGCTTGTTCACTAGGGGCATTCATTGCAATGCTCCAAAACTTCGTGGAATAATTACTCCTTACAAAAATTTCGAGTTGATCGATTATTTGCAAAAGTTTCTTATTCCCGTAATTTTTATTTTGTACAGTCGTAAAAATTTTTAACCGCACAGACACTATCGTACGCACCGTTAACAATCATTATGGCACTACGGTGACCGAGGGCCGAGATCGCGAAAGGTCGCAGGCGAAACGTTTGCCGACTTAGGCGTCTGTAAGCGAACTAAAGCCAACGGCGGTACGGATGAAATTTCAAAACGGAATAACCGGTATGAAGGGGAATTGATAATGGGCCCGGATGTATTAAGGTGCAAGCTGAACAAACGTCGCTCAGAAACTGGGCTCCTCGGGGAGCGAGAGAGCGCGTAATCGAAAGAAAGCGAAGCGCTATTTACGCAGCCATTTAATTCGGACGGAGCGCGTAATCTCTGTATTCGATGATGTAGTCGGTCCGATGGCGTGCAGCGTTAACTCAGAACGCGAGGATTCCATTAGTGATAATTATTAATAAAAGAAAATTCGTAGCGACAATTGTAAGAAGGGATAAAGGAATTTAGTCGGTTCGGCTCGGCAAGACCGTAAGTAGACGATGTTGTTAATATTTGTCGATCGATTGGAATTATGATGAAAATTATGAGACAGTCAGCTTTGTCAAATATTGAGCCAAGTGCAAATAATTTATAATACAAGCTTTCTTTTTCTGTCTCTCTCCCTCTCTCTCTCTCTCTCTCTCTCTCTCTCTCTCTATATATATATATATATATATATATATATATATATAACACCATATTTATCAAAACGTATATACTTTCACGGAATTCAGCATTACGATGCAGTCGGAAATGTGCGCGTGATAAAAGCCTCGAAAGTTCTCTTCGTAATTAGCGCGAATTAGTATAAAGGCGGAAAATTTACTCCGGAGGTAATATGAAACTAGATACACCGTAACTAAGAAGATTTTAAAAGCGACGCGAGGTCGAAAGTATGACCCGGCGGAGAGGGGAAGCGAGAGAGAGAGAGAGAGAGAGAGAGAGAGAGAGAGAAAGGAGAGATAAAGAGAGCCAGGCGAGAGGAACAGAGTGCGCCGCCATAGACTTACATAGAGAAAGGAAAATTAACTTTTTTTCCCCCTCCTTTTACGGCTGAATATTCATCGGTGGACGCTGGTGGGTCACCTCTCCGTCGTATCCCGCACGAGCATTAATATTTATCGCGTAGCAATTTTCGCCGGTCCCCGAGAGCGCGTATTTCAGTTAGGGAGGGGGGGGGTAAAGAAGAAGGGTTGCGGGTGAGGAGGGAGGACTGCGACAGAAAGGGGGCAATTTCGCGTTCCCTCATTTGTCATTTGGAAAAATACTTGCCGCCGCAACGATCATGATTATATGGACAAATGTGTAAATGTCCGATTGCTATTGACTGTTATAATAATTATTTGAATTAATTTTAGAAGGGTATCAAAGGACATTTGATATATAATATTCGATGCTATGTATAATGTTACTTATTGTTTCGGTAATGTTATTCGACTGATATACAAATATATATCTGGTGTAATGTATAATATCGATTTTACAGAATAATAATAAAAATGTTCTCACGAGTGACATGATATTTATTGTTTTTATACAAATTTTTTATATTATTATTCCTTTCGTACTCTGATTACAGACTTTATAATGTATTCTGTTAAAGTAAGTTTAAATGAATCAAAAAAATCATTAAAAATTTTATTACAAGAAGAAGTTCTTAACTTTACACCTGGCAAAAGAGAAAAGTAGAAATGTAATTGTTACTTCTAATATTCAAGAGGCTCGTATTCAAATATTCACAAGTATTATTTCTTAATACAAGGTATCAATATAATATGTGGTCTACTTTTTAGTCAAATTCTTGTCTGTGGAGATATACTTATGGTCGATGAGTCGTCACTCGATTATCCGACTATTTTGAGACAATTGCTGCTATTACCATAGTAATAACCTATAGGGTATTTTTATTTTAATAAAACTGCATTAATTTACGGATTAGACTATTGATTCTATGATCTCGAATTCTATTGATATATTATATAGCACTGTGTGATGGAAATGCATTCCCGCCAGTTACGCTATTCGTTATTTTAAGGTGTAAAGATAAACTAATATTTTTAAGTCACAGGCTCGTGGAGATCCATAACTACAATTACAAACATTATTCTGCATTGCATTTGTACATATAAAAATGAAAATTCGAATAAATAATACAACATATCGTAGGTATAAAAATATACACTAGAATAAAATATAAAGAGTAACATACACAACATTTTTCTGAAACCTTCGAAATATTTTATCAATATCTTCTGATTTATATTATTCGAAAATTCGAACTTGATTTTTTTTTGTTAGAAAATTTATCGTTTAAAGATCTTATCTATGCAACTAATAATATATCGACTGGGCTGTATACATAACAAATAAGTCTGGGATTTATGGCCAATAGTAGAATTCTACAATAACGTTGGAACTGGGAGTTGGCGCATTGTCGCCCAGGAAGCTACGGAGCTCCCGGGAAACTGATAATACATTGCTCTCCCGAATGCCCCCCTTAATTAATCGGGCGAGCGACGATCGAAATACCGTCTGCGTTTAGGAAAAGGGTCCGAGATCTACCTTTCCCTCTCTCTCTCTCTCTCTCTCTCTCTCTGGCTCACTCTTCGTCTAGCAGTGATTCTCATTCCCTCTTTTTCCATTTGCCCGCATATACGTACGTGTGCCAACATACAGGCACGCATGCACGTACATACACACACACACATACACATACGAGAAAGGGCGCGGAGGACGACTAGACGAGCGTGGCCCGCGCTCACGGGCAACTTTCCTAATTTATGCAGATCCGATTCCCCGGCTGCGAGTACACTCGACGAGACAAACTGCCTGCTCGTCCGGCTCTTTCTCTTGCTCCTCTCTCCCTCTCTCTCTCTCTCTCTCTCTCTCTCACTCTCTATCACCGTCTCCTTGGTTGCAGCTCGCGGCAGGCGGCCCCGAAACGGCCCGAATTCGACGACGACTCGCTACCCTTGCGCGGCCTCGCGTTCCTCGGCTCGGCCCCGCTTGGACGTGTTTTCCGCGTACTTTCGACGCGGTCTCGACGTGTCGTAGGCGAGGTGCCGTGGATACGCCGAGCCGAGGGCCGAGAGCCCTCCGGAATGCAATCGATTGGTCGGCAATTAGCGTTAAGGCGCTGGCAGCGGGGCATTTTCTCTCTTCGCTTCTTCCTCCTCTCGACAGCAACTACGATGCGCCACGATAGGAGAGATAATTGCACGTCGCGCGAAACAATGGGAGTAAAGTTTTTTTTTCTCTATCCAATTCCCTTCTTTCCTTCAAGATCGATGTAGATATAAGTATCTAAAAACGAACGGTAAAACATTTGAATAAAACAATGTTAAACACGTAGCTTAATTGGATATATATAAAGAAGAGAACCGTCTAAGAATGTAATTACGATAAAAACTATTTAAAATAATGCGCAATATTTCATTGAATAATTTAAGGATAAGTTTTGCAATTTTAGGTATACTTATCAGAAATCTCAAGAGAAGCATGAGACTTAGAGATAAAACTCATCAAACATGCGTCGCTTTTCGATCTGAATAGCGATATTCGTTCCTTCCCCAGCTTCCATTTCAAACAAGCCATTTTCAAAAAAGGGTCAAATTAACTTCAGAGAGGCGGATGATTTAACATTAAGAGGACTGTAAGTCGAAGAATGTATAATCAAATCAAGAGTGAAAAATATAAATTTATTAATATCCCTATTATTATTGGTTAATAAACAGCCAAGCATGTAATTCACTAAAGTTTTTACTGGACTTGAATATGAGAGCAATAGAAATTTTGACTGACGACGTAGAATTACTCACACTAATGCGTTATACTTCACCTCTCATCTTTCCCATGTAAAAACTTAGAAGATTAGTCGTGACGGAGCTCTTAGGAATTATGTTAATCTCTAATATGACCACGCATTTTAACATAAAATTCCTTGTCTTTGAGTATTTATGGAGAAAAAAAATGGAAATCATTTGAATTTAAGTTTTTTTCGAATTCAAAAGCAAACATATAAATAAAATAGATGAACTTTTTAATTTTTATCTCACCTTATTTAATATATATATATTATATTAATTATATATTTTTTATTTTATTCATTATATACATAAATATATTATAATATATATTATAATATCTTATATTAAATTTAGGTAGACTAAGGATAATTGATCAAATTTGCTTTTATCTAACATATGTATTATTAATTAATAATTAATCAAAATTAATTATGTCTTAAGTCAAATTATTTAACTTTTATTTTTATATATAAATTATTTTCTAAATTCTATACAGCTTTTCATACATACATATTTTTAGATTAGTCTACGGGGGTGATTTTATACAAGGACAGTCTGACTGTCATTATAATTTTTAATTTTTAATTTTTATTATTTTTTTATATTGATGTATTAGTATTAATATAAATATATATTGATATTATTACGTATTATTTTCGATTGATTTAATTGGACTGTAAGATCAATGAAAAGATTTATTAATTTTCATACGTACATACATATTACATATATAGATTCATACATATAGAATTCATCTTCTACTATACACAAGCTAAGGTGTTGTTTAAACAAATTTGTTATTATGCTTCTGTCATCTGCTCTCATAATATTATGGTAAAACTTAGTATAAAACACTTTCATAGGTCATGTATGCGAGCATTACACATCGACGGACTGCTTCATACAGTTCCCAAATCGCAAATTCTGGCCTTTTATTCCTTCGAACTGTTTGCCTACTACTAAAGACATACACGTTGACAATATACACATCATCTCGTCTGAGGGAGTATCACACGTACCACTTTCCTCGTTAAAGCTCGTTAATGGGCGATCTTCCTTTTATTTTCTCTTTTTAAATTGCGGTCGGGGTATCGGACGACAAGCACGAGCAACGCTCACCCCACAGGCTTATTTCGTCGGTGTACACAGTAACTTTTTTGCATAGAGGTACGCCCGTCCGCCCGCCCGTACGCACGTGTCAGCTCTTTGCGCAGCTTATTACCCTACCTACATATACTTGCACAAATACGTATATATATATATATATATATATATATATATATATATATATATATACACACACACATAGCGCACGAGCTGCAGAAAAGCGAGTAGAAGAATGCGCGGGACTCTCCGGCTTCTTCGGAGCCCCTGATTCGCCCCCCCCCTGCCCCGCACCCCGTACTCCCTCGCTGAATATACAGGAGAAGGCCGAGGAGGAGGTGATGGAGGAGTATGGGGCGGGGAGGGCGCGGAACACCAGCGCCGGTATACATAGCCAGTAGCGGGGCGCCTGCCTCGGGGGGTGGGGGGGCTGAATAAATGCAGTCGAGACCTCGTCGGGCGCGCCTCGTCGTTTCTCCTCGGCTCTTTCTCTCCCGCGGGCGAGGGTTTTCGAGTTCCTCGGAGCGAGCGAGCCGGAGACTCCTTCACCCTCCCTCACCGCTCCGCAGTTTTTTCTCCCTCGCCCCCGCCCCACCCGCCTGGCGCTCCCTCATCCGTACGTCGCCCGTAAAAGTGCCTAGGCGTCTCGCGTTATGAGTTGCGCGAGCTTTGAATTGTGTTTTCTCGTGTTGCGCTCGCTCGCGCCCTCCACCCCCCTCCCTCTCTCTCTCTCTCTCTCTCTCTCACTCTTTCTCTGGAAGCGAGTACTGTATACCATTGTGCGAGCGTCGTTCGAACGGTGCGGCCTGGCGGGGAGGGGGGAGTGGTGCGAACGAGAGAAAGAGAGCGAGGGAGGGAGTTGGCGGGAGGCGGGGGTTGTAGGACGGAGAGTTGCACAAGGAGAAAAAGAAGTTATGATGTTGGAGGGAAGCGCCGGGGTTGTAGGCTGGGGCGTATGCAACACAACGATTTAGGTGGCAACTTGGAGTGGGGGGGGGGTGGTGGGATGAGGAAGACGCTCTATTTTTCCAGCAGTTCTTATGCGGAATGAGGCTACTTCGTCGAGGACGAGGAAAGGAAGGGATGGAATTGAATTCTCGAATTGGGAGCGGCTTATATTTTCAACCAAAGTAATGGATGAAGTGCTGCTATGTGCGAATGTTTCTTAAACAAAAAGCTGCATATTTACGCAATTTGGTATTGTTTAAAAATATGTATAAGAAGAAGATTACTGAATTTGATACATCGCAATGATGACCTATTAATGTTCTCTTGATTATACAGTTTCTAAAATTAATTATTTTAATGATTTTTAATTTATACTCGATGAAAATTTTGATTCCCGTATTTGTCAATTGACTTGCTTTTTTGGCGGTTAACTCATCTACATATTCCTAAATTTGATGAGTTCAATTATGAAAACAATTTTTGATGCTAAACATCTGATTCTATAGATTAATCATTCAATTACATAAATTAGACTTATATAAATACGAAATCATTGATCGACGTATTAACTAGCTAACTATTAATTTGCTCGTACTATCGTATTCAATAGAATTCAATATTATATTTTATGCACAACATTGTTAAATTTCTCGTTTCCTATAAATAATACAGGCTGCATTTATGTTCAAATTTATTCTTACGTAGAATTTAATTTAATATTTGAATTATTCTACTTATCTGTTCGTGGACTAATGAACCATTATTTTTTATTAAAACGAGCATTTGATGAACTATTAAATTATTGATAAAATTGAATCATTTTAACCGTTCAAGTCTTTCTCCAACCTAATGATAAATTATACAGACCCGCTCTTTGCGTATAGTCTAGAAGAATTGTCACGTCATGAGGGACGAGTATCAAAGGCGGGACACGTGGAGAATGAAGACAAAGAGTGACGAGAGAATGATTTTTCAATAGGTCAGCTTGAAACGAAAAGAAACGAAAAAGGAGAACGAGTGAAAAGTGGGTGGGGTAGGCGAACGGAATCAGAAACAGCAGTGTAGTAACCCCGACAAAGCGGCGGATGGCGAAAGAGAGCGAATTGGAGAAAGCGAGGATCGAGAGAAGTGAGGCAGGAGCCGGCCAGCCAGCCAGCCAGCCAGCGAGCGAGCGCCGCGTCGCAATCTCTATCGAAAGGCGAGCGGGAGTTTTGTACGCGCGGGCGCGCGCGCAGCACTAGCCGGGGCCAGTACAGCAGAGCCGGGTGAGGGGGCGGCCGGCATCAGCGGCTTCTTTATATATATATATATATATATATATATATATATATATATATGCAGCGACGCGGAAATTGTATTTCTCAGTGCCAAATGCCGACGGATTGTAAAAGCGAGCGCTTTCGTTGCCCTCGACAATCGAATTCGATAATGAATTTCCCTCGCGCCCCCCCCCCCTCCTTCCCTCGCCACGACCTTACAACGCCATACCCCCTTCCCTCCTTTCGGTAGGCTGGGGAGGGGGCGGGGACTCTTCCCTATGCGCGCCGCGCGGCCTCGCGACTTTATCACTCTTTCGATTAAGCAAAGAGCTTTCGCGCGCCCCCGTGCCCTTCTACCGTAGACTCTTTCTCCGCTCCAGATATCTACCTCGCGCTGTCTCTCTCTCTCTCTCTCTCTCTCTCTCTTCTCTAAAACCCGTCCTCGCCCGCTTCTTTTTTATCCAAATCCTCCTTTAACAATAAACCTCTCCTTCTTTTTCTCATTATCCGCTCAATTATTTGTTTTAGCCGTGGAACAAAGAAAATCAGATTATCGGAATAAAGCCCGCGCGAATCGGGCTGCTCTCATATTTACCGGCAGTCCGGCTCGTCTCCATAGCGATTCGCCGGCGAGTTTGCGTTAAGAAGTTGGTGCTCCCCCCCCCTCGGTCCCACCGCCGCCAACGAACCAACACCACGACTCCGGACAACCGTGTGCAAAAACAGCGGTCCGCACGGGTCGAGCTCATTTTTTAAAGAAGATCATCTGCTCGGAGGGTCGTGTAAAATATTCATCGTTTCTCCTTTTTTTTCTTTCTCTTCTTTTTTTTTTTTTTTTTTGTATCCGCCCTCGCGGCCTATTTCGTACCATTGTGCGCGCAGGCCCTTTGTTCGGAGCTCTGCACGCGCGCACCCCTCGCACCCCCGCAATCTTGAAGGATATAATCGTGACGGACGATATATATATATATATATATATATATATATATATATATATATATTGCTCTTTCGCTCCCACGAAACGGAATGTAAATATTTTAATAGATTTTTGCAGTTTGAGATTACTTAGCCTCCGTACCATTCGAGATATATTCGGCAAACGAGCCTGTCCCCTGAAATAAACGGATTTCCAATATATTTTAATAAGTTTCTATATAATATTTCACGCATACTTATTTCAGAATTATACACGGTGCGCGGTATGTATTTACGCTACGATCGCGCGGCGCTAATTAGCGGGGCACCCGGCGTCGGTGAACTTTCCAAGGAAAACACGTCTTAAGCCGTTACAGCTATAATTGAGTCAATAGATATGGGGGGGGGGAGGCGGGATTGCGATGTCGAAACGAAGGAGTTATATTATGCCCGCTCATACGGAACGATACGTTAGGTCCTCCATTTCGCAGTGCAGGTGTTTTCTTATGGCATAATAAACAAGAGCTTATTTATCTAATATCCGTTAAAGATGTATTTTACATAATTGTTCCTATATAAAAAATTATGTATATATATATATATATATATATATATATATATATATATATATATAACTTTTTTCACTGATATGTTAGAAGAAATTATGTTTAAGAAAAATCGATAAACATCCAAGAATTCGTACAACCTTACGATAAAATAATCGAGTACATTTATTATAATCACGATTGTGTTTTTATGTATTTGTTACCCATATAATAGTTAGCAATATTATCTAAAAAGTATTCTTTCTTGTTTAATGTAGATTTATATAATAGTTTTAACGGCGACCGTATTGTCTTCTCAATTGAGAATAAAGTCACAAAATAACAATTATATCATGTTTTTAAATATATAGGACAAAATTAATTGCGATTCCGTAAAAATATATTTTTATTATATAACATTATGTATGAGAAGTAAAATGGAAATTATTGATAGGTAATGTCTTTTCAAATTATATTTTCATTGTTCTTGATTTATTCGCCTCCTCTCACGTGAAGAACGATTTTTGAATGGCTCGCGCGGACTTAGAAAAATTGAATTGCAGTACGCGAACAAGCTTCACTTGTTAAAACGACCTTTGAACGTCCAATGTGGCTTCGATAACCACATCATTAGAAGTACAAAAATTTCTTTCTCGACGACATCTTTTTACATATCCTTCCGAAACCTTTGTATTTCTACAATAACTTTATACAGTACAGTTATAAACACATAATTGATAAAAAGAAGACTTACATTATATTTGTATCGATGCTTTTAACATACTTTTTTCTGTCTGTATTTCGAGATCTGTTATATATTTTTTGTATAAGCGCAATTTCTCAATTGTATAAACAGTTTATAAATTACTTCTGAAAATCATAGGTGGCGGTATATACGACTGAGGAATGCGAAGCCGCAGGTTGAGTAGCACGAAGCAATTAAAAAGTTTGAATTCGACGATAAGATGTAAACTTTTTTGATCAAACAAAAAAAAATCTCGGTAGTTCTAACAAAAAAAAACAAAAAAAAAAATTAAAAGTTTCACCAAAAGATTTGAAATTTCCTTCGAGCTTCTATAAGAATCGCATTATTGTTATTGAAACTTGCCGCGGCGGCTGTTAGTCCCGTGTCATAAGAAAGTATAACGTTCCAGTTACACGCAACTTCATGACAAGTTTGCAATATTGATCACTCGGGGTAAGCAAGCTACTCGTCTTTAAGCCGCTTTGCGCTCCGTGAGGTATCGTTAAACGGCTGGGAACCTCGAATCAATCGGGTATCTCAACGGATTTAATTATTCTTCTCCATAAGCAGCTTGAAAGTTTTAGAGGAAACGCTCAACAACTGCTATCTACTAAGGACAAAAAGCTACGGCATATAATGAACCGCGCAGGTTAAAAATTATACGTAAAATACTATCCCGCTTACGCTTCGGTATCGACGTCTCATTAGCTTGTTCTCCTCGAGTCGCTTTTGAATGAAATCTGGTACGAATCCTCGGCTCGTTCCAGGCGGGATCTTGATTATTAAAAAAAAAAAAAATCAGCGTTCACGCGTTTAGATATAACATTGTAACGTTATAATGGTCACAGTCGAGTAACAGGAAAAAAAGTGGGTGGTTGGCGGGGGGGGGGGTCGAAAGAGTAGAACGAAAAAATCAAGGGCTTCGGGTGCCCGTCAACGTTTATGTATTTTAATTATTATTGCCGTACCAGGGCTCTCTCTCTCTCTCTCTCTCTCTCTCTCTTTTAAGGATTCTACGGCAGACAGCGTGCCTGCCTCCGCTCTCGTCCCTCTTCCGCCCATGCTAGAGTGTGCGTATAAAATGGAAGAAGGCTTCTGTGCTGCGCTGCCAGCGTACTTATATATATATATATATATATATATATATATATATATATATATATATATATATATATGGGCATCTTGCATACCTCGCGGGCGTCTCGAGTGCGCGGATTAATTAATGGCACTCCGAAGAGCAAGGGCGCGGGAGAGCGGTGAAGAGAGATGCCTGAGAGCGAGAGGAACGAAGTTTCTGAATCCCCTTCTCTCCCTCTTTCTCTCTCTCTCTCTCTCTCTCTCGCTCTCTATTGCTTCTCCGCTTTGCATTCAGCGTCTCCCCTTCCTTCGCCCACCTCCCCTGGGTAAGCTGGTGGTGCACGGCCTGATATACGATGCTGCTCGTATATGCGCGCGCGCGCCACTTCATCGACGGCTTTTTTTCTTGCCTCTTTCTTTCTCCTTCTCTCTCTCGCTCTTTTTTTTTTAATGACTTCTCTTTAAACTTTTAAATAGGGCGAATGCGTATGCACGCACGTGCCAGGGCCGGATTGGCAAGGAGCGGGGGGAGCGGTTGGGTCTTTGCGCAGCGTTACAAAACGTAGCGAAATTTTATTTTAATTTGTCGACCTGCGAAAATTTTCCTATACATACTATATTAATTTTCTCATTTATTTGTTTATTTTTCCATTTCACAACGGGGAAATCCATTGAACGAGTTTCCTAATTATACGAGAAACCGTTACCTCGCGCTCAAAGTAATTCGAGTATATACGTTAATTTGTAATATTTTATATTATTTAATTTATCGCTGGGCTCGCTCAAATTATTGTTCTTTCGACGGTGGCGGGCGATTGATTAATTAATTGCGATAAATTTTTTTTATTTTCTTTTTTTTCTGAAAAATTTTCGATGGTACTTTTGCACGAGGATGAAATATGAATAAAATACAACGGAAAATATAAATCGTTATTAAATTATTGCATTTTCAACCATCCGCAATAAAAATTGGCTTAAACAAAATTATCCAATAACAAAAATATCTTTTAACGTCACTTATTACGAATTATTTACGGGTTCGTTTTTTTTTTTTACAGCGCATAAACCGGTGAGTTTTATGTGCCATGGTGTAGTAAATACGATAGCCCTCGGTAGAATTGGGAAATACAACGAAAGGAACCGTGGGCGGTTTATTTGCGAGGCTCCGCAGGTTCGGAATGATAAGAAAATTCAAGTTTCAGCCATACGCCCTGTGGATTACGCAGGACGAAATTTGGGGCAGGATGCGTCGCACATTAGAGCTTCGAGGCGACGATCCCGGACGGGTCGATTGTAAAAATCATCTGTGCCGGAGCCCTATGGGTCTGTGCTGGTTCAAACGGTGGGCTCGCCGCATCCATCTCGTCCAAATCGCACACGGTTGTACGCCCGCAGGCGAGACGCATCGCCCCATTCGCTCGCCAGGCTTCCCTCCTCGGATTTTCCTCCCTGCCCCGCCCCTCACCCCCGCCGCGCATAGCTCGCTCGTTCGCTCGCGCGCGAGAAGGAGCGACAGCTCGAGAAGTCGGGAAATTCCGTCCTCGCGCCCTCTCCCCCCCCCCCAACGCCTAGCGTTGCCTCGCTGGTAAAACCGAGGGCGCGCCCCCGCCTCGCCTCGGAACGTATTCCTCTCCTAACGCGACGGGCTCGGCACGCGCGTATAACCGGCAATATTCGCGCGATACACATCGGGTAATTTACGCGAAGGCCCGCACGCGTGAATTACGTATGCGCCGGAGCGAGTCTCTGCTTCGCCTTTGAAGCGACATGCCTCCCCTCCCCCATCCTTCTCGGGGAACCGATATTTTTCCCTCTCGAGTACGCGAGCGAGCGCCCCCCCCCCTCCCACCGCCACACGGCGGTACATCGCCGCGGCAGCGGCGCGCGATTCGTCGCGTTCCTGCCAGGATTCTGCGGCGTGACGCGGCGCCCGACCGTACGAGAAGGATTTTCGTCGAGGCGTAGCCTCGCGGGGTCGTGTGACGAGCGCGCGCGAGACTCGCGAAATGAATGGAATAATTTTTCGTTCGATTCCCGTCCCGGGGATGATTCCGGGATAATAAATCGTACGCGATTCACGGTTATTTAGTCGACCTCGGCTGTGTGGCGCTCGCCAGTCCCGTTGGGTTGCGCAAAACTAGGGCGAAATTCGACTCAATGTTAGATATTTATACGTACGTATATAGAATTCTAGAAGTCGGGAGGACGCGCGGCGGCGGTCGAGCAGAACCGATAACGAGGCCGCGGCCGAGCCGACGGTTCGATACGGAATCGCCGAGCGCGGAGCGCTCTCTGCCGTACTATTAGCGGGACGGGGCTTCGTCGACGCGCGCTCCTCGACGCCTAATTGAAGGCTCGTTGCGTATGCTTCGGTGGGTGGGGGCGGGGGGAGGGCCCGCCAATGCGAGTCGGTGCTCTCGCTCGTAAAGCGAGGGAGGCGTCGACCGTTTAATTACTTCCCGGCTAACCGCGGCGAATTAGCGAAACGACGAGGTCGGGATGGGGGCGGGGTGGGGCGATATCGCGACCCCGACTCACGTCCAACGCTCCGTCCGTCCTGCGCCGCGCGCCCCTGAAAACCGGGCCGACCGCTTTGGCGAAGCGAGAGCGCTCGGCTGTCCGAGAGCTTGGCTTTGCGATCGTGTCTCCGCGTCGCGCTCCGGCGCCTCGGCTGATCGCAGCGATTGCGCCGCGCCGGGGCCCGTCTGTTAGAACTCGGCGCGCCTGAATAAGCTTGCTGCGGCCTTCTTTAACGGGCCAACTTCGCGGCCACGGTGTGTACGCGGCACGTTTCGAAAGTTCGGCCCCGTAAATTAATAATGCCCCCCTCCCTGCCTGCCTACCTCCCAGCCTCGCCCGACTGGAATGAACTTTGCCGAGGCGCACTTGAGCGAATTGGCGCTGTTTATAGGCGGAACTTGTAACGCGAGGAATTAAGAAGGTGGCGCAGCGGTGCGGTGGTGGGAGGGCGGTGATAAATAATCCAGGGGCACTAATTTCGTAATGAAAAATAACCGCGGGGCTTATTGCGCGCCGCTCGTAGTGCAACAATAAACGGCGGCAATTTAGTCGCGCAATGGCCCGATACGGGTTTTTTTTTTCGGGGATAAGGGCACTATGACGACATTAACCTCACGTTCTATATTCTTTCGCGATAATGCTGGTAATTTCCTATTATTTTTAAATACATTTTAAATCGACGACCTTTAGTCTTAATGTTCTAAGAATGTGTATATAGACATTCGTTGTCTTGTAAAGAATGCATTTTAGAAAATTGTAGAATTTCTTTTGTGCGGCTATTGAGAGTGCGCGTTTTTAAAAATATTCTGTAAAGACTAATAATTTTTATAAAGATAAATATTTTTGTTTTGCACATGGCATATTTTACTATCATTTTATCGGAGAACGATGTAATTTTATTCTCATATTCTTAGAAGTTAAACATTTTTACCTTAATATTCTAACACATGGAACAGTGTACTCAGTTCTCAATTAAAAGCCTCGAATTAGTCTTCTTTTATATAATAATAATTCTACGTTGTTTAGAAGTTTTTTTCTCACCAACTGCATTGAAATACGCAATGATTTGTCGGAAATGAAAAACTACAATTTTCAAACCACTAACACAAACTAAATAAGAAACATTTTCAAAACGCTAATATAATATAGCAAGTGTCCTAGGTGCTATATGAATTCTCGACAGATATGCGATAAAATGGAGCATCCGGGTATCTTCCGTTCGCACATCACGAGCGATATCCGGCCCTGGACGCAGAGTTCGGGCGGCTGATGCGAAACACTAAATACAGCTCGGCGGAGGAGACGGCAAGAGGCGAAATAGCGTGCCTCCTCTAATGACAAGAGGCAATTAGGTCGAGACAAGGTTTTAATTTTGGGCCAGACATGCCGGGGCGATGCAAATGGAAAAACCGAACTGGCTATATCACCCACCTCTATTCCAATTCCCGCTGACCTGCCGGCGAAGAGTCGATAATGGCTGTCGATAACTGAAGGAGTATTGAACGGTCGCGAATACGCGAGAGCGGCACAGGGAGATATATTAATCCTCTTAAATTTTAGAGAACGACGAAAACGAATTTGATAATATTCCTATATGTATATATATATATATATACAACGCCATTAATTTGACACATTTTTATTAGGGCACAGCCGTCGGAGCTCGAGAAAAGCGGCGACACGTTTCCAATTTTTATTTTACGTCGTCGAATTTTCAGGATGTGCGCATGCGTATTTTGAGACGCGCTGGTAGGAATCGTTAAAAAATTACGTTCGCTTTCCGATAAAAATTTTCTATAAATTAAATACAGTTTCATGTCAAAATTCTGAATGAAGAAGAGGTACAATTGTTCTCGTGGCAGAAAGAGGGAAGAAGGACAATACCTATAGTTTTCCACGCATCATTACGCATTGTGCTAGTCTTCCGCTAAAATTAATCGATTGTTTTAATTTTCCATTTGTTAGATGGACATTTGTTATATTGACATATTCATTGGTACTGCATGAAATGTGCTAGTTTATGCTGGACCTCTGATATTTTCTACATATTATACATAGTATGCATTACAAATTTTAAAAGATTACCACTAGATTAATTCAAATATACTCACCTACTTAGAGTGAATCTCGTTTTACTAATTTATTACTTCTCATTTTCGTTGAAATATAGATGAACTTAATTTAAAGTTTATGTAATACTTTGATGAAAAATTTTTCTGTTGGATTTTTTAAACTAGCCAAACTAAACAAACTAAAATATAAAATTAAAATGTTTATGGATTATAAAAAAAAACTGTAAATCTTAAATGAAAAATGTTTTCATATATATATATATATATATATATATATATATATATATATATATATATATATGTATATAAAAAAAATTTAAAACAGAAAGTTAAATGTACATTTTGTTATTAAAGAGTCTGTACGTTAAAACGTTAAGTTCAAATAAAGCAGACAAGTTGCACTGTTCTTTTAAAATTACCAAGACACTTTTAAAAAAGTAACATCCTACGTTTAACCAAAAAAAAAAATACACAAGTGCATGCAAAGGAACAGAGGAAAAATTATGTATGTGGACAAGTCATATTGTATATAATTTCGCTCTCTATTTATAACATTTATTTTCAGTTCTGTTTATTAAAATATCATTACATCTTAATCGCATGTACAGGTTGGTTTTCTTTCTTTTACTCCCAGTTTTTCATTGTATACATTAGTAACTGACAAGACACTGTTCGCCGATTCGAGGTGAATATGTCCTTTCTCTATTATTCATAACACTTTGGCACGTTCGATACATTCGTTCTCTCGGCATTCACATTTCTCTTACTCTCTCACACATTCTTTCTATTTTATCTCTTCCTTTCTCCCTCTCTCTCTCTCTCTCTCTCTTTCTATCTCTCCCTTTCTCTCTCGTCTCGACGGAGGTGTTGTGATTTTTTTACAAGCGTTTTACATGGCAGCTTAATAAGGATCAAGCAAAATAAAGTCTATAACATGAGACGGCTAATATTTAACAATCTTCATTTACATCAAACGCAATGATCGAATTCCTAATAATGGCAGTAAACGTATCTACAAAAAACGTATGTAAGAGGATGGGAAATGCGTCCGCAAGTATATTAAAAAGTAAAAAGTTCGCAATTGGGGGGGAGAGTGACAGAAAAAAATGGGCGGCTCTCGGACGATCTTTTATCACATAATCTTTCTCAATATTCGCTATATATAAATATATATATATATATATATATATATATATATATATATATATATAGTTTCCCTTCCGCTCGTCGCATACCCTCCCGCCACAATGCCATTAATTATTTTCGAGTTCGGATTAGGAGGAGAAAAGCGCGTACGCGATCGCGCCGACGCTCGCGGCCCGGCACGCGAGCTACTCTGCCTGACCCTTTCCACCCACCTAGCCCACCCCCTCCGCCCCTCGTCACCCACCGCGAACGTACGTCTCGCAAAGCGACGCGCCGGGCAAATTGAGTTAGCGCGGAGCCGCGGTATTTATTGATGGGGCAGAAAGAAGCAGGAAGAGGTGGAGGGTAAGAGCGGAGGGGGGGGGGGTTGGGCGTCGTCGCCCAGCGGTGCCAGCGCCCCAGTGCCAGTGAGTTATTAAAGTTGACGCGGTTAATTGCGGTTTGCCCACTTTAAACTTTGCAATCTTAACGCGGGCGCGGGAGCGCGCTCGGCTCTTCCTGCCTCCTGCCGGCGCGGACAGAACTTTCCGCTATATACACGTGCATATTTATACACGCGCACAAATCGATACAGGCGCCCAGGCCGCAGTCGTCGCTACTCTCGTTCTCGCGCGAGCGACGGTACGCGCGAACGCGTCGCGGGGCTAGTGAGGGGGGGGGGTGGGTTGGGGTGGGAGGAGGGGGTCAGGGGAGCTCTTCCGCCCTCTTTAGCAATTTTAATTAATTTTTCGTGCCCCGCGACGCATTTTAACAAGAGAGTGCGTATTTTACATCAACATTATATAACTATGTGTCGTTTCTCTCGCACGAACGCGCGCTCCGATGGTTATGGGATCGGCGGTGGCGGCGAGGGGACGAGGAGGGTCAGAATCGCGCTCTCGTTACACACACGTCTATGTAACAACCAGGAGGAATAAATATATATACATGTATAATTTTTATTCCAATTCGAAGCGTTTGATTAATTTATCCGGGGCGGTATTTGCTTTGATTAATACCGAATTTTACCGCAATGGTGAAAGAGGTAACGACATCCCGCGACAGAATGAGGCAGCATCCGCGAGCGGCCCTCGTTCGTTTCCCTTTGCCGCGCGATTAGTAGAAAATCACGGCCGCAGTCTCGAGAGCTGCGTATTACTCCTGCGGTGCTGGCGGGCGTGCCCTTCATCCCCATCCCATCCTCCCGCCGACAGCGCCGCGAAAATCGCCGCGTCGCATTAATACTTACATTATTTGCTAAATGAGGAAAAGAGGGGAGAAGACGAGAGAACGAAGATAATGACGATTCGCAGATTTTCTCTCCTGCTTTTTCTTTTTTTTTTAATTCTATTCGTTAACTCATTTTCTTTCTGGTTTATACCCTGCATGTAACCGGCATTAATAATTGGATACTCGGCGGCGGCTGCGCGACTTTACGCGCCATTTTCGCGAGGAATTCCATTTCTCGGCGCTATTTTTGCCTTTTTCTTCTGCTCGCATTGTTCGACAATCGTGTCAGCCGTGAGAGACAATTTCTACGTCTATAGTTATACTATACGTAATTAAGACGTGCGACTTTAAAACCAAACGCAGTGGATCGGCCCATTAGAGAACTCCGCTCGAATGAAGAACAATCGTAATTATTTAGAACGCGAAGAGAAGTCGTAAAGTGAATTATCGATGGGGCGAAAAATATGATTTCGTCAAAATCTCGATACGATGCAAAAGGAAAGTTCACTTTCGCGCGGCTTCTGCATAGATTCCTTTAATTTTGAATGGTCTTGTTAGTTGTCCACTGTGTGACGTAGATGTTACGCATCGAGCGTCCTCGAATCTAGACTGATCGTATGAAAGAAGACATTTAGCCGAAAAATGTATGCGTTTTCTCGGTTGGACGGAGACGTCGCGAGTAAAACGAAAGAAAAACAAAAACAAAAAAAAATGCTCGTTTTGAGGTGAGCGCCTCATTAGAAGATAATTGAAACGGTCGAAAATGAAAAGATTGTAAATTGTTATCTTCCTTTTTACGTGTATTACAATAACTATACAATCTTAACTTAAACGTATTGCTTTCGTTCAACTATCGAATGTAAATTACTACTTTTCTTCAATTTAAATATTTATATCTACGTATAATTTTTAAATCTCAAAACAATATCGATACTTTCACAAAGTATGGATTTTATTATCCCTTCGCCAATCGTTATCAACGAATAAGTACAAGAAGTGCGAGAGTGCATCTCTATTATAAATTTATGCTCGAGGAGTGCACGAAACAATGATTGACCTATACACGCGTTCAACGAGTCGTGTACTTAACGGATGTACTTGACTTTTTTCTTTCTTTATCAATACATAAGCTTCAACAAACGAAAAATATCCCTATTACTATAGCTATTCTAAAACAACGGATTCACGAGTGCTTCAGACCTGTCGCCAAAATATTCTCTTCTCGAACGTTCAACCCCCCCCCCCCCGAGTTCGGCTCCACAATGTAGGAAATAGCCCACAGTCCGGATTCATCTAGACCTGTACATACATATGTGTACCGGATATATATATATACATACATGACCGCCATTCGCGTCGATTAGCGTCGCTCGCGGATCGCGCTACACGTGACGCCGCGTTAGCCTCCCGGGAAGGCCGAATTACGGTTCTATGAGAATATATGGGGTCCCGACCATATATATCTCGATGTAATCGAACGAGAACGCGCGCGTGCGGCAAGCAGCGGCGCGTTATTCCTTCGTCCCGGGGCACATCCTCCCTCGCGCGCGCGAGCTATATGCATCTACGCACACACACACACACACACACACACACACACACATATATATATATATATATATATGTATATATGCACACGCGGGCGATGCGCGCAAGCAATACACATGGCATCTACAGATTATGGTTTAGTCGGTGTTTTGCAATATTCTACGGCTGTGCAACATTCGCCGCCGTTGACCGGTTCCTCTCGCGAGCGGTATACCTTCGCGCGTATATACGTATTGATATATATATATATATATATATATATATATATATATATATATATATATATGTAGCGGGGTAACGAGGGCTACATACGTATACGCCGTGCAATTCTGAGTGGGCCGCTGGAAGGCCATAAGGACGACGCGGTTACGGGCGATAGTTACGTCGCGGGTGGCGCGCGCGACCCGAGCCCGCGAACCGTACGCCGGCGACAATTTAACGCTCGTCAAATTCCGTTAGTCTCCCTGCCCATTCCTAATTTTTATTCTCCTCCCTCGTTCACCCGTACATTTCTCGCGAACGACTCACCTCGGTCGGACACTTGTCGAAGATTCTCTTAATTATCTAACATTGTCTAACATTGGAGACATTAATCTATAAGTATATGTATGTATATACAATGTGTTATGTACACGCGATCGGCATCGATCGCGAAACAAGAAGGGTTGAACGTAGCGTATGTGTTAGATTCTCTTATGGCAGAGGTGGAGGTGAGGGGGTTCGTTTGCGTGTATAAAACGACGTTGTAATATCGAACCTTTATTTTTTTTTTTTTTGGTGCAATTTATCAGTTTCGAGGGGCAGTGTTATATTCAATTTCAATTGCAGCCCTGTGCCGCCCGGCATGCATTTCCTATCCGTAAAACTGCACGTACAAGCTCGAACGGGCCGAGAACGAGCGAAGAAACTCAGAAACGTGACAATACGTTCCCAAGTATTGTTGGCGCGCTGAATTCAAAATTGGACCTCAGAATTCGTCAATTTCCCAAGTCCCTTGAAATATTTGAAGCTGGAATTGTAAAATACACTATTTCCAGGTACATTCCTCGTTTTCTGGTTTTATTAAAATATCAATGAATTTTAGTGTTTTACTAAAAACTTATCGAGCCATTTTATAATTTCATTTTTATCCTACCGTTAAGGTTGATTGAATTTTCATATTTTAATTAAATAAACCTTTGGCCCCGAGTTTGATGTCACGAAACCTTGGAGAGTTGAGATTATCGAGAAATTTTTATATCGGATATGCATTTAGTAATAATTCAAGTTCACAATGGTATTTCAAGTGAGAGGACGAAATTGTAAAATTGGATATTAAAAAACAAAATTCATCGAGTTATCCTTGCGCATAAAGCGAAAAACCGTATTTTTTGAAAATATAGCTCACGTTCAATGGTGCAGTGTAGATATTCTGGTGTTCAAGAATTTTTTGAATACTTGAATTTGAATACTTCGAATACTGGAAATTTTCATACTTGAAATTTGGTTGATCTGTGACAATCGTCGAGTTGTCAGAAAATGCGCGAACCTAGGCTCGATGTGGAACGGGAAGAGAAACAGAGCTCATCCGCATGAGATTCCAATTAACTCTAAAATTCGATCTTCACATATGGGAAAACTCTATATGAATGCACGGCGCTTGATTCGATTACGTGAACAGTTTATTTTCGAAAGGGGTGGGGGCGTACGCGCGATTTCCGTATTATGAAGAGTTCGAGGCTTCGGTGGGGGGGGGGGGACTCTCTTCGCCGGAGATTTTTTCCCCCGTATATTTCGCCGATGCGATAGCGCGACGAGTCGTTTTTTTTGTCTTCTCTTTGAACGACATCGTGTATACAGGTATATATAGATATATAGAGATGCCAATACATACCGAAGCTTTTTTTTATGGTCGGTGTAAAAAAAGGGGGCTTAGAAAGTTTCACGTAAAAAAGATGGCAAAACATTGCCTTTGGGGGGGGGGGATTGGAGGTTATATACTTGGGAAGGATATCGAGGAAAAGAGGTAAAGGAGGATAAGAATCGCGCGGGCCGCCACCGCGACGAGAGAAGCCCGGGCGGTGGATCGAGAGTACGTCTATATAAACATATATATATATATATATATATATATATATATATATATATATATATATGTATGTATGCAGCACTTCTTACGAGCTCGGCTTAATTAATGGATGGATCCTGGCGACCCGATAAATCCGTGACAAATAACGATTGCGGGGGAGGAGGGAATGGTGTGGGCGAGGGTGGTGCGGTGGGGAGACTGTCACTTCCGCACGAGCGCTCGCGCTACATCTCCCCCTCCTTCCTTGACTTTCTCTCTCTCTCTCTCTCTCTCTCTCTCTCTCACCGCTTCATCCTCCTCGCCATGCTCTGTCTTTCACTTTTTCTTATACGCCTTTACCTCCGATTTATGCGAGCAGCCGGTGCGCGTCGAAGATGATCTAAAGCAAATTGCTTTTTTTTTTCAAGTTCCCTTTGCCGGCAGCTTCGTACAGCAGATTAGATCTTGCGCTTGCATACACCGGCGAGATTTATAATTTTCAAGTAGTACACCGCATTATAATTATCTGGACAAGCTCGCTGCGCCAAATTGAAAACTGCTCGACGAAAAAAGAAGAGGAAAAGAACAGGGATCTCGCGGCGATTATTTAATCGAACGACTAGCTGACAATTTTTGGACTCGTTTAATTTGTTGGGTTCAGATAACGGCGTTTGGGAGCTTTATCGATGGACACGCAGACTAGATGATTTACGAGAAAGATAAGATGAGACCGATCGCTGATAAAACTATGTTATAGGCGCAGATGCATAGATTAGGCTTTAGATTTAATTAGGACTTCTGCCTTGACGCGGGAAAGCAGTAGTTTGACTAGAACGTTGAATAAAAAATTATGTATAGAAACTACGTCGTCGTTTCGATGCTTGCGCATGCGAAAACTACTCTCGAAAACGGTCTCGACCGCGTTGCATACGGGCGAGCAATTTTTCTTCTTCTTCTTTTTCTCTCTTTATTTTTGTATTAAATCCCCGTGTCGTTACGCCGAAATCCCAATTTCTTGCCTTGGAAACGTTCCAACGCCCCGTCGTCGGGGCTCGAGGAGTAAGACGACTTCTTCCGAACGAGCGCGGAGGAAAGAAACGGGGGAAGTTCACCGACCGCGTACGCAGCGGCGCCCCCTTGGGCAGTCGGATTAATCGCGGAACAGCAGGAGCCGGCCTCTAGCGTCATATAAAAAATTGTCTGTGTATACAATGTGAAATTTGGAACTCCGTGTCCACGGCGCGGACACGCGGCACACACACACACACACACACGGGCCACGCGCGAAAAACAGCAACAATGTAACAATGGTATATAATAATATTAATATAACATTAATCAATCGCTAATGTCAATAAAAATAATGCGCACGTATATTATAGACGGAGTCGTTTTCCACGCCACTCTTTCTTTTTTTTTCCTTTCTCCCCTCTCTTCCTCTCTCACTCACTTTATCTCTCTATCTCTCTCTCTCTCTCTCGCTTTCTCTCTCTCTCTCTCTCTCGCTCACTTTCACCCTCGAACACACTTTTTTTTCCTCGACTATATTATATTAACGAGATGGCACTTTAGGGGGGTTGAAAGCGTCGAGCCGCGACCGCGAGCTTACAGAAGTTCCTCGCTGTCGTCGGATGCGCCGTACATCTGGGGCCTGCGCTCGTCACGCTGCTGTTGCTGCTGCAGCTGCTGCTGCTGCTGCTGCTGCTGCTGCCTGTTGCGGTTCTGGAGTAGAGCGATGCTGGCCGCCTTGTAGTTGATCGGCCCGTACGAGCGGTAGTCTACGTCGGCGTAGTCCAGATCGGAGAACTCCGGCTTGAACGGCTGCGCGGGGCAGAACAGAGAACAAGATAAAAGCGAATTTAATTATAATTGAGAAAATCTTTAGTTTTCTTGAAGGATAATTTGTAGGATACGGGTATGGAAAGAGGTGCCAGAAAAATGGGTAATTCTCTAGTTTGATGTTTTTGGTAATTGTGAGATTGATCGTCATTTTTACGTTTTATCAGATTTTTCACGGTTTGAAATTTTTCGTTATCAATTTTTCCGGTTCTCCTGTTTCAAAATTACATACCGCTTCTTTTTTTTTTTTAAGTGAACAGTGTAGGTTTGGAACAGGAATAAGAGATAAGGTTCCTTGTTCGTGAAGAGATCGGTGAATTACTACATATATATATATATATATATATATATATATATATATATATATAATATATATGTATGCAAATATATATTTATATTTATAGAACGCTTTCCGGGTCGTCATAATTTCACCGCTCCATATTATACAGCGGAAGAAACGCTTTTCCTGCAAACACATCGTAGGCAGTTAGCGCGCGTATTCTCGATAATAGTCAACTTATAATACCCGCTGCGCGGAGAGTGCAAGTAGAGGCGGTAAGTCGCCGAGCGAGAGAGATCGTAATGCTTAAATGTCTTATATAGTCCCAACGAGCAACTTTGCCCGCGCGACTGCAGCACGACGCGTCGGCATTATCGCGTATATCGGTGGATGTGTGTGTGTGTGTGTGTGTGTGTGTGTGTGTGTGCGCGCGCGCGCCGGTAAATTCCGCGCCCGCGAATATCGCAGTCATGTTGAGAAACTTGAGCCAAACGACCCGGAGCGTAAGAAACTTGAAATTAATCGGGACTTTGCGTTAAAGCTTGCGCGAAGTTTTGTTTTTGCGTTTTTGTTGTTGATGTCGTCGTTGCTGCTCGCTTGCTCGCGACGGTGACAGTTTGTCATTGAGAAATTCTTTATATCACGTTTTATTTAAAAAAAATAGATTATGTAAAATGATTGAAACACCCAGCGTGAAGGGATCGTTTACTTGGCAAGTAGTTACTGAAATAAAATACTTGTATTACTTGTATTATTACAGTCTATCCAACTACTGTTCACTGTTGTAACGAAACAGAGCAATAAAGCGATATTTCAGAAATAGATAGATCGACGCCTTGAGTTTACTTACAGTGAAGCAGTATAGTATACAAAATTATAGTAAACAATTGTTCAAAGCTTTGTCACCGAGAAGTGATAAAAAAAACCGTAAAAGAAATACCTGCGAGAGCGAAAAGTTTTTGATTATTCCGGTACCGAGCTGTTAGTTTTTGGTACAAACATTTACGAAGTTTATGTGCTACGACGATACCTCATCTGTATGACGTGCGCCGTCGTATACGGATTTTCAATTTTTTCCTCAAAATTATTAATACAATCGAATTTTCGTTAATTTTGCCAATATCTGGTGTATAAATTTTACCGCGCCGCTCGCAAATTCGATTGGTCCATCGATTGCGTCCATAACAATGTAATTACAATGAATAACGACGCAATTTATAGGAATAATAATTTTATCAAATGGCGGCCGAGAGATCAAATATACAGTCGTGGCTATTAATTTTAAAACGAGTTTAAACAATAGAACAACACGCGTTTAATCGTCAATAAACTTTTATATAATTATAATTTATATAATTGTAATTATAATTATAATGTTGAAATTACGTTCCCTGTCGGCCAATTACAGGATGATCAATGCGGAGGATTGTGAAGTATTATTGAATACAGTCGAATTCAGGATTTACATCGGAATGAGCAGCGAATATTGTAGCATCCGGTCCACATCGAGGCTTTGAATTACGCAATCAAGTTAACGATCTTGTTAATCGACTTGTACCCCCTTTCCCAATTCGATCTGATATCGGCGATGCTTGCTGAATTTTCTATAACACGTGTTTTTAAGCGCTGTTTACGCGTCAATCTTTCATGCGTTGTAAATTATCGTTTCTCCTTCGCACTGTACAACGCGTACGTCGCGCGCGCACTAGAGCCGCCCGCGCGGCCTCAGCGGACTCTTCACCGATCCGCGCTAGCGTGTCTCGCGTTTCGTCGACCGTGACATAAGGGGGCGGGGCGAGAAGTCGTGTAGGCGCGATGAGCCAACTTCCCCGATCCGTGCAGTACGCGAGTCTCTGCGTCGCTTACAGCGCGCGCGCGCGCGCTCCAACGCACCGACCTCGTCGCCGCGGAACGATCTCGTCTCCTTTACCGCATGGAATTTAAGCCGTCTACGCCCCTCTCTCTCTCTCTCTCTCTCTCTCTCTCTCTCGCTCGCGATAAGCCGCGCCCTACGTATATCGCGGCGCTGTCACTGTGGTACGGCGGTGAATATCGCGAGAAGGGGTTAAGCCGTTATTTACTCTACATAACGACGAGCTCGGCGCGCAATGCTGTGCTGGGAAATTTTTCAATCATCAAGGATCCGGAAGGATTTCCAAGGGAAGTAGATTTACGGTGGATAGAGCACGACCGGCTTGTGCCGCTTCGCGTACTTCCCCCCTCCTCGCGTCCGGCAATCGCGGCAATGCCATTGCCGGGACGCGACAAGGGCTAATGAAAATAATCGAAGATTACGATATCTGAAATGATAATTATGTTGGTATTATAAAAAATTAAGTGTTAATTGGCCAATCAACGCAAACACAGAGTTAGATCAACGACAAACTGAGCGGGTTAGTAATCAAACCGTTATGGACAATTCAAAAACATCGTCAATCAGCACAAAATTACAGCTCTATGCAAGTGTAAGCTGGCAAGTATGACACGATATGCGCACTTACGTGTGTGTAAAATAACAATTCTCGATCACAAGGGAGAGAGGCCGGAAGTTTCAGTTATCATGTACCAGCCGGAGTAGGCAGACTGCCACTGCCCGTTGCGCGCTTATTATTCTCGATCTGAAACTCGACGCTTGGAACACGGCGACATTTTCCTCCCCCCCCCTTTTTTTTGCTTTCCTCCCCGTGCCCCGCGGCTCCCAGCTGCCGTTTCCGCGAGTACGCGGCGCAGGTATCGACGCGGTGCGCGTCGCGCCAAAATTTCCAAAGCAGATTATATTATATTACGTGAAAACTTGGAAAAGGAAATTTTGGCCGTTAGGCGACCGAGAGCGGAGATACCACCCTCGAGGATTACAACGAGGATTAACTGTTTATGGCTGCGCGGGCGGAAGTTTCGCCTCGTGGCGAAAGAAGGCGAAAGATCGGGGGAGATTGGGGGGAGGGTGAAAATGCGGCAAGCAGAGCCAGGGGAGGGTTCGGTGGTTATGATACCAATCGGAGGACAGCGACGAGACAGACGAACGAGCGAGACGGGTCGCTTATTTCCTTTTTTTACCCGACCTCGGCTCGCGTGCTAAATACATAAATATAGAGATGTGGGGGTGCATATCCATATATGTAGATATCTATATATGTACGCCCGTACTCAGGAGCATTCATATTTTAAGTCTCGAAAGTCCGAGGCGAGGCAAGCGCTAAGAAAGGCAGACGCCGCTTGATCCGGGACGATATCTAAACTTATGCGGGCCGGGACAAAAATAGCACCGGATGGAAGTCCTGAAACTGCGCACAGGCGCATACGCATATATTATGCGCATAGAAAACGGCTCTGTGCGAGGGGCGTGCAGTGTACGTTTTTTCTTTTTTTGTACCCGCTTGCTGCCTTTTTCTCGAGGAAAGGGAATCATTGCGCGTGGACTTTTCACGACGGAAAAGTCGAAATAATTAAATGCTTACTTTATGTATTTTACTGATTACCGTATGATTGACTCTTTTTTTTCTCTCCCATCTAATTAACTGCGCTATAAGAATATTTTTTTTACGAAGGTAAGGCTATAAATTTTTTCCGAGAGTTTGCACACAAAAATTGATAAAAAAATTTCTTAAAAAAAAGAAAAAATTCTTTTTGATATAAAGTAATTTAATTGAATATCTTTCATAAACAATGTCTAATTTTTATCTCTGGATTCACCAAGATATATAAAAACATCATTTACACGCCTGTTAAATTTCTTCTTTTATTTTTTGCCTTGCTGATATAGACATACGTATATTATTGAAGTATCAGAATTTCAATTGAGTAAAACGTCCGGAACATGTTGTTTTTTTCTATAAAATTGAAAATTCGAATAATTGACGAACTCCAACGCAGAGAAAGATGGTCGTAAAAAATTGTTAATTTGTATAAAGCTAAAGCTGATCTGTTTAAAAAAATTAAAATTCATCTAAGCTACCAAGATATAGCTTTTAATTATAACAAAAGGAAAATTATAAATTATAAATGATGGAATCTGTCGGTACGTACATCCGCGATGACTGCCAAGGATAAGCAACTGAAGATATGCCCCGCTCCTCAGTAAATATACGTATTGCTCTTCGGTTTCGGGCCCTACGAACAGAGACGGCTTGATAATCACGGGCGCACCAGAGAAACAAAGCGCAGAAAAAGAAAATCACCAGCGCTTCCACGAGGGAAGTCGATATACTGCAATAAAAATAATAGAACGAAAGCAAAGCAACGGTGGGATAGGTGCAAACAAAGCAGGGTCGGACATTGTCTCACTCGCAAGCCACGGCATATCGTCGCAATCCGCGCAGTGAAAAAGCTTTTATTTTGTTCTTGCCTGTCTTTTACCTGCCTCGAGTCCACTCGCCCGCCTCTCGCTTTGGCGCCTATACTTCGCTCATCGCCGCTGCAAGCGGCAGTCTGTTCGCTGCTTTCTCCGATTCTAGCGCGCGCTAAATAACCAAACGAAATCCATCGCGACAACGCTCCAAATAAGAGCATCCGAGCGTGCGAAAGAACCTGCTCTCTCTCTCTCTCTCTCTCTCTCTCTCTCGTGGGCGCGACAAAGCCCGCGCTCTTGCGCCTCCACCCCCCCCCCCCCACGACAGCTCACGCGCGGGAGGTGAGCAAACAGAGCCGAACGAGAGAACGCGCTCGGTCGAGAGGTGAGCGCGCGAGGAGAAAAAAAGAGGAAGAAGAAGAAGAAGAAGAGAGAAAAAAAAGACAAAGAAAAATCGAAAGTCGAGTGGATGCACCCGACGGGATCCGGAGACAAACGCCATGGAAAGGCTCGAACAATGGGACAGGGAGAGCTCGAATAAAAAGTAGCGCGGCGGGGTTTGGGGGGTGGCGCTGGTGAGGAATTCCAAAAGAATCCCGCTGCCACCCCGGCGTGGGGAGGGCGGCCGATCCCAGCGCCCCGGCCGGGCCGAGGGCGCGGGCGCGAAGGGCCGCGACGCCTCTCCGGGCTGGGGGGTGGGGGAAGAGCTCGCCGCCCGTACCTTCAGACATCGATCTCCTGGCCGACGTCGTCGGGGAGGCGCAGCTCGGTGAGCTTAGCTTTAGAGGAGTACCTCTTGATCGACTTGGCGCGATTCTTGGTCAGGCTGTGGTACTGCTGCTGCTCGTGCTGCTCGTGCTGGTGCTGCTGATCCTGCTGCTGCTGCTGCTGCTGCTGCTGCTGATGATGATGATGGAGATGATGGTCCGACTGGAGGGGCGTCGCGGCGCCCGAGCCGCCGATCCCGTTGTACTCGCTGGGCTCGCGGTCCCGCTGCTGGTAGGCCGAGGGGTCGCACTCGTTCAGCGCGTCCTCGTAGTAATGGGGGTAGGATATCTTGTAGCTCTCGGGCATGCCGAGCTCCTGCTGGACCCGCTCGAAGCTCGTCTCGCAGGAGGAGTTGAGGATCTGCTGCTGCTGCTGCTGCTGCTTCTGCTTGCGCTCGTTGCGCTCGTGCTTG
This sequence comes from Sycobia sp. Sy_11, assembly GCA_018907035.1. Taxonomy (NCBI): domain Eukaryota; kingdom Metazoa; phylum Arthropoda; class Insecta; order Hymenoptera; family Epichrysomallidae; genus Sycobia; species Sycobia sp. Sy_11. The sequence goes on from JACCIC010000028.1 coordinate 2,100,854, forward strand.
TTGCGGTACTTCCGCCTCTCGGTGCGGCTGCGCGAGCTCGAGTTCGAGTGTCGGCGCGACTGTTGTTGTTGTTGTTGTTGTTGTTGTTGTTGTTGCTGCATTAGCTGTTGCTGGTACTGGTACTGCTGTTGGTCGTAGGTGAGGTCGGGCACGTCGACGTGCTGGAGGAGGGAGAAGGGCGAGGCGTTGCTCGGCGCGTGGTGCTCCTGGGCGTAGTGAGACTGTTGCTGTTGCTGCTGCTGCTGCTGCTGCTGCTGGAGGTGGTTAGAGGAGGCGAGGTGCGCGGCGTTGAGGGAGTGCCGGCTGCTGGCGTGGACGTAGGAGTTCTGTAAGGGACTGACCACCGAGGAGGAGTGGTAAAGGCTGCGCGTCAGGGGCAGTGTTAGTTGGCTCGAGCTGTTGCTCGGCAGCGGATAGCCGTACTGCTGCATCTCCTGCTGCTGCTGCTGTTGCTGCTGGTAGTGCTCTTTATAGTCGTAGATGCTGTTGGTCTGCAACAGGCCAGCTAGCTTGTTAGTGGATGGAGGGACGGTTAGCTGGTTAGTGGGACTTTTTTTGGTTAGCGTTCTATTGGAATTCGAATGTCGTGTGTACGTTTTCAAATTTTACAATGGTTTTCTCTGTCGATCTTGAATATTTAACTTAATTCCATTAATCGTTACACTTTTGTAGCATCAAATTTTTCGATTATAAATATTAAGAATTCATTATATCTCAAATTTTGTTATGAATCATGAAATTTTGACTATAATAATTTAGTACATGCCTTAGTGACGAGGCGAAAGTCGATTTTTTTTTAATTATTCAGATAATTAATATTTATTTTATAATCTAGACAATTCTTGAAGAATCTATTGCATTATTTGATCTTGATCTTTTTTTTATAAAAATTTTCTATACATTAGTTATGAATTATAATCGTAAATCTGTTCATTTTTAAGTAAGCTACAATTTTTAATGATTTTTTTTTTCTAAGATAATAAAGAAAATGAAGAGTAAGTACATTAATTTTTTTTATTACTGCATAATAATGAATATTAATTGTACGTGACACTTTTCAAGCTATATAATTATTTACAAGAATAATGAAATTGAATATAAAATTCATAAAAGTATATTTGGACATGTGTATTTTATCGATTCAACTTTCGTGCATCCTTATAAAGGCCTTTTGTCGTTAATTGTTCGGCTATGCATTGTATCGATAATTTTAATAAATAATTTAATGTAACACAAAAAATCTTTACGTACAGTATTAAATAAATTTGGCTTATACAATTAATTTATTTATTTAATTATATTATAAATAAAAATAATGATTTTTCAGTAAAATCTTTTATATACATCGAAATTTCTAAATGCGATAAAGAACATGTATGAAAAAAAATTAATATTAATGATAAAAGGCATTCTAAACTACAAGTTAAATATAATAAACTAAAACTATAGTTGTACATAAAAATATATAAATATACATAATATATGGCAATATTTTTTCTAAAATGCATCAATACTAGAACGTATATAATTATAATGTACAATGTCATCTAATTCACGAGCCTCTATGAATAACAAAATTATACAATAATCGCTAATATCGATCTTGTTGCGTGCACATAACTGATTAGCGTACAAAGGTTGAGCGGGGGGGGGGTTGTGAGGGGCGGCAGGGTGATGCATGCACTTGCTCTAACAGAAAGCGGTCGAGGGGGGTGGGTTCGGGAAACGGATCCGTGGTGCTGATGGACTCCTCCTCCTCCTCTGCGATCCCCTGTGCCGTATAGGCACGGCGAGAGTGAAAAGGCGCGCGCTCGCGGCCAGCTCAAATGCGTAATCCCTTGCGGTCCGCCGACTTGTACATATATACCTCGGCGAGAGAGCTGCTGGCGCGAGCCCGAGGCGGACAATGCGGGCTCGCGCCGGTCTCCTCGGGGCCGCGGAGAGCACCCGGCCGGTATTGTGGCGGGGCGAGGGAAAATAAAGCGCGCGGCGCGGTCCGAATTTCGGTGACGTGCAGGCTGTGGGATCGAGGCGTCCCCGACGACGCGACGCGTCAGCGCCCCCGTGCTACGTGGAAAAGTCGGCGAGTTTCGCTGTCCGAGCGAGTCTGCCAGGAGCTTTGCCGCATGACGTTAGCGGCGAGATCGCTGCACTAACTTTCATCCGTCGGTATTTATTGTTTTCTTTGGCTACCGATCGGGCCACTATTATTTAGACAATAATCGAAACGACACTTCGTTTTTTTTTTAAAGGTCTTGCACGATGCTCACTGATTTGACTCAGAATTTCGGATTTTTTAGATATGTCCTGAAATTGCAAAAAATCCGTTTTTAAGCTATTGGTATACGACATTGCCTGGGCACCTTGTGTCTGCACCTCAACTCTGTAAACCCTTTAAACAAGCAGTTCTTTTGTATTGCTGTCCCCCGTCTATATATCTTAGCAAACGCTGTCACGGTGAAACAGGTTTACAACCAGCTTACATTGGTTGAAGTTTACCAAAGTGCTATTTTCCAAGAATTAAAGATATACAGTATCATAATACAAGATTTATAAAAACTACAAAGAGGTAGTAATTAAAGTATACTTTTTGGCAGGTGACGTACATTGAATTCGCTCAAACATCCCTTTCTATCTCTATTATTATCTGTATTTCAAACTTTTTATATTTGTTAATTTCTCTTCGAATGGCGATGTAAATCTGATTGAAAAGCAAGAAAATGTCCAAGAAGTGTAAGAGATTCATATTATAATAAGTCGCAGTGCATTGTAAAAACTTATTTTTCTTTTTAAGATTGGTCCCAAGAAATCTCTAACTTCTGGGTTGATTAATAAATCCTGAGGCTATATTCGTATTTAGCGAATAAAAACCCCGTAAAAAAAGAATACTCTATCTTCTATATAGAATTTTTCCCGGACTGCGCCCATAAACGATAAAAAAAACAATAAATAACACTTGCCTGCTTGCATATATTCAATGAAAGCTTCCTCTTAAATAGCATAAATTTCCTTGAGAAGGAACAAAAGCGGCTGCAAAGCTCCTTGAAAACGTCGCGGATCAACGACTCGTCCCAAGCTCGACTTTTCCAAAGTTCCTTACTTCCTCGGGATAGCGTCCCGTTCACGCTATACCGCTCGCCGATAAATAATCACGAACTGCCACCGTCATCCTACCAACCCCCATTCTCAGGGTATAATGCAAATATGCAGTAACTTATAGAACTATTATCTGTACACGAACGGGCCGATTTCGCCTCGAACGCGGCGAGGCGAGCTCGGATTGTAAAATAAACGACGACAATAACGAAGGACTATCGAACGTTTTCCGACGTGACGAATCGCCGCCGGGCACGCGAGCTCTATACGTCAAATATGTAAATAATACTAAGGGAGCTCTATTTCGAAATTCGATTCGCCAGGCTAATCGGCGGAGTCGAGGATCGAATTTCTCGGCTGGTCGAGGTTCAATTTAGTCGCCAGCTCTCGCAGCCCACGGTCTTTTTGCGCGTGCCGCGAGCTTTCACTCAATAAAGGCTCATCGATATTGCGGTGCTCTTTTCATAAGAGCGTGCCTAATAATCTTCAATAGAGATATCGGACGCACAGTAAATGTAGCGAGGGATTGGTAAACCAGTATCAAGTACGAGGATGCCTATCGAAAATCGTATGCCTTATGTACAATTAAAAGTCTTCCCATAAATATACTTATACTACTTGCCGCGACGATCGGTCACGAGGACGATGTGTGGGGGGCGCGAGGCTGTGTAGAAAAAGTCGGTCGCGCGCAGTGCGTGCGTGCGTATGTGTGCGCGCGTGTGTGCCAGTTTTTCGACGGGGGGAGGGGGCTGGCGTGGAAGCGCGGTTGGCGCGCGGCACCGACGGACGCGATTCCCGGGGATTACGAGGACATTTTCCGAAACTGCGCGGGTCAGCGCGCGATAAAGCCGGGGGAAAAGAGAGAGAGAGGGAACCCCGCGAGCGTACTGAGAGATCAGCGGACGCGTTGATGATAACCGCTCGTATATGGTTGATTGCGCGCGAGAACGTGGACGATCTTTTTTTTGTATCAAATAAAACCGGGGCAAAATTGTTTCGTGAAAATTATTTTTTTTTTCTTCTTTTAGTATTTTTATGGAAAGAGACGTTAAAGATAGAGTACCGCCGTCAGCTGGCATCGGTTATTTATTTATTTATTTATTTATTTTTTTGGACGAGAGCTTCGCGATTCGTTGCGACCCTCGTTGATATTTTCGCCGATTCGCTGAGAATAATTCGAAACCCGGAGAAATGCTGGCGGATATACCGGGGCTACATTCACAATTTGGCCCCTTGAAAGCGCGCAGCTCTAAAGCTTCGGGAAAATTGAACGCGACGCGAGCAAGTGGGTACGAATAAGGGAGCCGCGCGCACTCTACGCTCCTTGTTATTCCGATTCCGAGGAATTCTGCATTACGAGGGTTGGGTCGGCGTATCGATATATCACGCGACCCATATACGTGTATATGAAAAATCAATTTGCCATTCTGTAAGGAAGCCAAATCCGAAATTTCCATTTACGGGGCTGATATACGCGTGGCCCCGGAAATTTTCGTTATTCGGGCTATATGGTCCCGCTTATCCAATGCGCAGCGACGATACGGAGATTCGTTATTTACGAGCTTTTAATAATTCCGGCCAGAGCAGCGAACGGCTTTAGTCCCTCCTTCCCTCCCCCCTCTCATCTCCCACGTCAAAAAACGTTCCTCCACGTCCATATTTCGTTCGGAAAGTTTGCAAGTTTGTTTTTTTTTTAAACCCCGGCACGTTCACAGAAGCGTCCGTATATATAAGATTAGAAAACTTTTTGGTACTTTTTTGCTTTCCTCGTTTCACGACCGTCTCGAAACATTCTCAGCCGAGATTATGTATTATATATAACATATATACACATACGCACACACGCATGCGAGGTGTTTCTATTGAATCCATCAATGTAGATAACTCTGTAAAAACGAACGATAAGAAAAATGATATCTGAAAAAATTTGCAAAATACACGTGGCAGAATTTCGTCGCAGTATGGACCTTGACTTGAACTGAATTTTGAAGATCGCTTTGATTTCTAATACTTTATTTACAAATACGTGGCTTCTCAATTATAGTCGATCGAAGTTACATTCTCTATCATTTGCGTATCGCTCAAGCACAGTAACCATCGCGTTCGCCGATTCTTCGCCCGGATGAGTGCCCGTAACAAGAGCTAACTTTGACATTCTAACGAAATGGAAGACTCAGTTAAAAGTCGGGTTAAACAATCCCAACACCCTCCAACGTTCCGGTAGAGATTGCGCTTCGACACGACGGGCTTTTCCGAACGTCGCCCGCGCAGATTCGCACCCCGTTCAATCGGGCGCGCTCGAGGCCAACGGGGCGGCCAGCCTCGGCAGTCGCGCGCGGCCGAGCCGGCGCCGCGGCCGCCGTCAGCGGACCTCGAGCAGCCCCGAGGAGTCGTCCTCGGGCTCGTCGAAGGGCAGGCTCGGCGGGTAGACGGGCGGCGGCACGTTCTGGTAGGTGTGCTCGGCGGGGTCGGTCTTACGCGCGGGCCTCGGCGCGGGGACGGGGGGCGGCGAGGCCGGCTCGCGGCGCGACAGCGTCGACGGTCGGCGTGCAGTCGAGGGAGCGCAGGCTCGTCGCGCAGGTGCTGACGCTGGGGCTGCGGTGGGGGCAGGCGGAGCCGAGGAGGCTCGCGGCGCCGCTGCCGCCGTCGCCGGGGTCGTCGTTCTCGCCCCGGAATATCGGTATCGCGTAGAGCTGGTAGTCGCGGCCGCGGCGCTGCTCGCGGTGACGATGCTGCTGCTGCTGCTGCTGCTGCTGCTGGTGGTGGTTATCCTCGTGGTCCTGGTGGTCCTGCTGGTGCTTGCGGCACAGTCTGAGGGAGTAGAACTGCGTGCGGTGGCGGTGGCGCTGCTGGTGCCGGTGAAGATGGTGGTGATGGTGGTGGTGGTGGTGGTGCTGCTGCTGCTGCTGCTGCTGCTGTTGCTGCTTGCGCCTGCGGGGCTTGAGGCTGTTGCAGCGGGGCTCGGGCGAGTGGGCCCGGGGCATGTTGTGGTCGCTGTAGTGGGGCCCGAGGTGGCTGCTGCCCCCGGCGCCACCGCCGGCGCGGCCGCTCGACGACTCGTAGCCCGAGCTGCCGCCGCAGAGGCTCGCGGCGCGGGAGGGCGGCCGCGAGGAGCACGGCGACAGGCTGGGCGAGGAGCGGGGGCCGCTCTGGCAGTGGAGCGGGGCCGAGGTGGAGCGCACGAGCGGGGGGAATGCCAGCTAAAACACAGCAGGAGCAAACACACACGGATGCAGGCGGGGTTGCAGCGCAAAGCCGGGGACGGTAGACGGGGGACGGGGAAGGGAGGGAAGTGGACGGTCGGGGAGCGAGCCGATGGAATGCGGCGCGAGCGTGCGTGGCGGCGCGTCTATGCGTGCGGGCCGACGTTGGTATGCCTGGGGCGCGAGCGGAAGGACTTTGTTGGATTTTCTTCCGGGGCATTGCAGCGTTGTGCTCCCGTTGCAGGGCGCGGCATTTTGAAGTGGCCGAATATTTGATTTTGCGTGTATCTGCTTCGATGAAATTGCTCGATTCGTTAGAATTTTTGTATATTAAAATATTTTCCCGACTTTCTCAAAGTTTTATAAATTAGTATGAAATTCTGAAAGAGGTTCTATTAGCAACGGATACAAGTTAGTACTCTATTATGTTCGATGCTTCTATAAAATAAATAATATTATGAATATGCAAGGCATATATCGTCATTTTTGATAAAGAATAATGTTTATTAATATTGTAATTATACTTTCTTGTTCAATAATTTTTTTCCTCGATAATATACCTCAAATTTTCTAATAGCTGAAGTTAAATAATTATTAGATATTAAATTTTTAATAAAAGAGTATTTTGAACTTCCCAATTATTGGATCATTGTAATTCCTTTTAAGGAGTGCTATTATTTGGTAGTTAATTCCGTGAAATAATTTGAAACTTTAACTAAAGCAGTTTAGCACTATATTATTCTAAATGCTGAATCCATAAACGATAAAACTTCTTTAAGAAAATAAATATCTACATATAGTTATTGATAAATTACTTTTTGCATCATGATTGAATTTAAAATATTTTGAATATAAATTTATATTAAAAAGCCAACCTCAATAACGACAACATATAATTATAAACTTTAACAAAACGATTAAGGGTGATAAGTTGCCAAGGCACAAACTTATATAGATACAACAAAGGTCTCCAATAGTCGGAGCACGTCATGCGGAAAATATTTTAACTGCTCTAATTCGCGACCTAAATATACCCATCTAAGCTATATTCACTTAGTTGCGCCAACAAAGTTGTTCCGCTCCACGTGTGCGAGGGCGCGCGAATGTTTCTCCACTACACACGTGTTCTGGCTATATGTAACTGCGGAGATCCTACTATGGAAAGTGTAAGTTCGAGCGCTCGCTCATTGTGCGCGCGTGTACGAGGGAACTGCATGGGGCGAGGGTGATTATGTGTGAGAATACACAAGTGTCCCAGCTGAGAGAGGCCGAGAGACGGAGCAAGAGAGAGAGAGAGAGAGAGAGAGAGAGAGAGAGAGAGAGAGAGAGGCCGAGGCGACACGGAGATGGGAGGGAGGGTTGGAGGGAGTAGAAGGGGGGGCAGAGCTGCGTTTGTTCAAAAGCCGTCGCCTCCACTCCCGCGCCACTGTAATTATCTACGTGATGTGTAGTCTTACCTGCTTTCGCGCGAACTGCTCTCCGGACTTTGCGAGTAAGAGAGCGAATGAGAGAGAGAGAGAGAGAGAGAGAGAGAGAGAGAGAGAGAGAGGGGTGAGAACAGAGAGAGAATGAGTACAGTGTATGACAATGGCATAGAGAATCAGAGAGAGATAGAGAGAGAGAGAGAGAGAGAGAGAGAGAGTGGGGGCGAAGAAGAGATGGAGAGAGTTAGCGACCAGCAGGCGGCTGCACTGTGCATTTGAATACTACCCCATTAAATTACGTCGACAACGGCAGAAATTGTATATGATGCACGCTGCGCTACAGGCGCGCATCCTACGGTGTGGCTCGCGTCTCGCGGGAACGAGCGGCCCTCGCCGCCCGATGAATCTGATATTGTCAATTACTTAAGAGCGTCGATTAATTGTTGCCCCGAGTTCGGAGGAAATTGCCGGAGCGGTCGCAGTGTACCTGTGACTGCGAACGTGCACAAAGGATGCCCCTAATGCGGGCCCCGCGTCGATAACGAGGGCAAGGGCGGCGAAAAAGAAAGCATTAATGACAAGTTCGCCGCGGTAATTCGACACGAGAAATTACGCGGGTCCTGTTCGTATATTAAACATCACTTACGCGCAGCTTCGGTGCTGTAATTGCGAAAAGAATTAAGGATTATAATTGTAATTAGTGAAATAAAAATTTCTGCGTTGATTATGCCCTTTGAATCATTAAAGAAAAAAAAAACGAGCTTTAGAGATACTTTTAACAAAGCAAAGTTGTTACTTTTTAATAAACTTTTATTTAGTTAAAAATTGTTAAACCCGCATCATTAAAAATAATTACGTAAGGCGAGAAATCTGTATGGCCGCAATTTTGGTCTCACTGAAACTTAACGATAGCACAGTCGTCGCAATGTGCTGGCTGTTGCTGAACTTTATAGTCGTAAATAACCTTTAAATTAATCGTTAAAAAAAAATTATCGTTTTTAAATTTTTTCATTTCTAATCGCACAATGGAACGTGCACTCAACGCTATTAATTATCAGAAATGCGACAAATGCTCGTTGCGATTCCACATTTTACAGAATCAGCCCGGCGCGCTAACATTGTCAACGCGTGTTTTAAGCCGTCATTAAAAAAAAATAGCTCGTCGAAGCGTTACTCCCGTACATAACGAACCCGTTCGGGCATTCGTGAAAATGTAGCGCTCGGGAACCGAAGCGGCCCCTGCATATGTAAACTGAAATTTGCGCGTCGAGCATCAAGGGTGCAAGTTCGCGGAGAGCGTTAATATTTTCACATTTGAAGGAGGCATTGCGTGAGCTCCTTGCCTGAAAAAAGTTTGCGCTCGGTCGATTAGTATCATTTAGGCCTAAATTATAACTGGATTAAAACGCGCACACGCGGCGGCTCGCAAAAACCCGAGGATCGCAATCGATTCGGACGAGAAGGAGCCGTGATTTTGCCCGAGCTTTAAAAATCTCGATTCCGGCAATTTCCATTAGGAGGAGAAAAAATCGCGACGCGAGAACGAACTGTTATAGTGAAAAATACGGTTGCCCCCCCCCCCTCCCCCACCCCATCAGCCCAGATGCCGGGTCTAATGAAGTGAGCAGAGCTCCTGAAAACGAACGCACTTATCGCGCACGGGCAAGCTAGAATGCATTCCACGCCCCCTTGGGGGGGGGGGGAGGGAGTAAAAAGAAGGTGTCGAGTAGTTTAGAGAAGCTCGGAATAGAAATGTCGGCGTGATACAATAATAGAGGGGGCGAAAAAGAGAGGAGGTGTGAGAAAGGGAGGAGATAGAAAGACAGGTTAACTTCGAGAGAAAGAAACTCGGAAACTGGAACGCGGAACAATGCGAGAGAGTAAGGGAGGGAGAGATTAGCGCTCCAGCCAATTACTCGTCCCGGCGAGCGTTGCAAGAACGTTATTACCCGCGGATGATTGGATTTCATTGCCATTCTGGCGTATAATAACTGCGAGCTAGCGTCGAAATTTTCGCACTATCTAACTCTGTCTCTATCTATGCCTCTCTCTCTCTATTTCTCTTTCGTGCCCTGTGGGCTCGCAAGCGCACTCTGCAGTGGGTTAATCGGCGCTGACAAACACTTGCTGCCCTTCTCTCCTTCGTCACCATTTCTCCATCCGGTGACCTGTTCGGCTATCTCTCCCTCTTTCTCTCTCTCTCTCTCTCTCTCTCTCGCTCTGTCTCTTTCTCTCTCTTTCGTTCTCCCCGCACGATTTCTCTATCTCCCTCCCAGTTTCTCTGTCTATATGTATCGATTGCTCCCGCGAACAGTGAGGAATATACGACCTCGCTCTCCTCCTCACCACTGATTCTCTCATTGGCTGTTCCGTTGTTTCACAGCATCCTGACCCCTTCTCCCCTTTCCTCTCTCACTCTCTCTCTCTCTCTTTCTCTCTATCTCTCTATCTCTCTATCTCTCTGCCCCTCCTATATACACATTCCCACTTCAGCTCTCTCGTTCCCTCTTCCTGTATCCGCTCTCTTTCGATTTATCTCTAGCGTGTGTCTCTAGCATGCTACTCCCGATATTGCTTGTTATGCAATGTTGTACAGGCAATCTGCGCTTGTTCCGACACACATGCATATACATGCCAGGTGCGCATACACGTAAAACACACATTCACATATATCTGTATGTATATATATATATATATATATATATATATATATATATATATATATATATATATATAAACAAACGGTCTCTTCTCTAGCAAAAGAGGGAGCGAGAGAAAGAGAGGAATACGCTTGAGTGCGGTGCATATCGACCGAATCGCGAAGAGGAGCCGGGACGATTCATTCGCGCCGGCATTATATATAGGCGAGCTAACAGCGAACCACGCAAATCATAGTCCGTATATTTATAAGTAGACAGAGAATATATGCGTGATTATATATATATATATATATATATATATATATATATATATATATATACTAATAAATTCTCCTTCGACGCCGAGCTGATGTAAAGTTTGCCACTGAACGCGGCTGGAATATTTTGGATGGTGTGCCTTATCTCATTTGTTTACAGATTTTTTTGTCGTTGCATATCTATATATTCTAAAGGCGCAAACTTGTGCTGTTTTTCAAAATGAAAATGCGACAAGTACACATAGTCATCGTGTCACGACATCGAGTAAATTTACCATGTAAATATTAGAATCTTATAATAATCGCGCAGGTAACTTTAAACTGAGTACACATATATATCACGCGCCTTATTTTGCGACGATTAATTTTAGGGCTTTTATACTATCAGATCACTGAATTGGGAATCTACTGGAGGGATATATATATTCTAAAGGCATTTCTCAATCATAGCAAATTTCCAAAAGTAGCTAACTGTTATATAATGAGTTCGTGAGAGACTTTGTAATCTAAAGTTTACTTTGACTATCTCTTTGAACATATAGAATTAGAATCGAGTAGAACGTACAAACAGTCATCGTAAGTAGAAAATTCGTTTTACAGACAAGATTTTGAGGTGCAAGTGATGTAAGACGAGTTCCTATTAATTTGTCTGTACCTTGGACAGTAATGCATTTATTTAGTGTCTTATATAACAATGGCAAATTTTAAGAAAGGATGCATTGTACGCAGTAAAAGGTGTTCCACCTTTATATATACACAAACACACACACACACACACACACACACACACACAGTCGCAAACGTTTACACAGGTCAGAAGATAGTTAAACTTTAATTTGAGCACGACCCCGACGTCCTTAATTAGCAAATATATAGAGGCCTTCGTCGAGGGATCTCTCGACAAGAAAGAACACGGCGAAGCTCCCCCCCCCCTGTAGCCCCGCGAAGGAAGTCGGCGGAAAGCGCGCGAGAGCCTCGCATAATTTCCCCGTTTCTATTTCCTGCGGGTGGCCGAAGAGTTCGTTCTCCTCATTCTCTCACTCTCTCTCTCTCTCTCTCTCTCTCTCTCTCCGTGCTCCCGCCGCCACCCCATTGTATTCGCCTCGGACGGGCGCGAGGCTATTAATGGGATTTGCGGCAGTGTATCCGACAAATCTAGCCACTCTCGCGCTTTGTGCACCCGGGGCGACCGGTCGTGCGTGTGCATTTAACGACCGAGAGTAGCCTGTACTTTAGACCCTGCCTTCCACCCCCACCCCCCAACCGCCCCTCATCCCTGGGATGCAGTAAAACGAGCTTGCACCCGCGCGCAAGCTCACGGTGGTATGGCGTGATTTGCGCCAATAGTTATTATCCCAACGCTCCGCCGGCAGGGATAGAGGGCGCCGGCGGTGAGGGGCTGGGGGGGGAATGGCTTTATTCGAGAAACAGCGAGGGCAAGACCTTCGGCTACCCGGGCTCTTTGCTTGTTGATCGTTTTCGGCGAGGGGGAGGGGGGCTGCCCAGGACGAGGGTGGCGAGCGTAGGTGGCGGGGCTCGGGAGACGGAAAGTCTGCGATAGCCTTGCGAGATGACGGGGTTTATGTCCGCGTTTTACAACTGACCCATTACTTCGTTACGGGTCGTGGTGGAGGCGCTGCTTCTTGTTTTATCAAGAGAAAGATAAAGTCGCCCTGGCCTACTGAGATTTGAGGAAAAATTCTTAAAGTTCGAGGAGTGATTTTATGGAGAAAAAGGTTATCTCGCGTTCCGTTAAACTAAATTTACGAAGTGGATAAACGAAACCAGCAGTATTGAAAGTTTACGAGGGAAATTCTTTTAATTTTTGATTGTTAATATATTAATATAAATATATTTGATAACAATTTAATACAACGCCCAATTGAAGAATAATCTTTTGCAATGGATACGTTGACATTTCAGTTTTGTTAGGAAAATAGAATGTATTAATTGACTTTATATTCTTTCATGTGTTACTTAGAAATTTTTCGTTATTTTATTTTGTTTTATGTACTCGATATTAGTTAATTAGTGGTGATATAGAGTATATAAATAGTTTGAAACATTTCATTGTGCTTGTTTCAGATGCTGACGCCATCAACTAACTTGTAACTAAACTTCAAACTTTACTTCCCAAGAGCAAACTGCCAATATCTGCCAGTATCTGCTGTTCCAGCTGGAACTCTCGTTATTCCAAATCGATCAAAAACATTTTTCAAATACAAAAAAAAAAAAACCTCATTCCCTCTATGGGCAAAAAGCAACGTACGAAGAACGACGCGCGGAAAAATTATTCTGTATATCCGTAAAACGAAGCTTCGCAAAAACGCGCGCGGCCTACAGAGAAGAATAAAAAAAGGAAAAAAAATACTCGAGCCGCGGAAAATATTTCGCCGCACGAAGGCCGCGCGGACGCAATGAAATCAGCCCGGTCTCGAGTAGCCGACGCAGCGCCCAGCCAGCGCCACGGTAATTCCGACGGGCTGCGAGTCGGGAGCCTTAGCCGCTGCCTGCAATTGACTGAAGTGGCCGTCGCCCGCGACCCTCGAGTTCAGCGGAACGAAACACAACGTTCGCAATTGCGGCCCCGGTCCCACGACTCCGCCCGCGATGCCCTTTCGACCCCTTCAACCCTTCTCCGCGCGTCCTAATCGCTGGCGCGACCCCTTCGCACGGACTCGTATTGTCCCCGCGCACGCGGATGTCTGGGGGAGGGGAGGTCTCGCGCATTACGCGAATTCAATGTTTTCAAAAGCTCCCATTGCGCGTTCTATCGTGCGCCATTTTTGCGCGAAAGCTAATTTCTGGAAAACAGAGTTCTAATGTAAGTCGTGGTAAAAAACTTTTCTCGAATTTCAAAATTTCCAGCGTACGATAGGATCTTTTTGCTTGCTAATTAAGATTGAGAATTTTTCTTTCTTTACACGGCCCAGTTTCTCGCATGTTGTAGAAATCTTTTGGACAAATTTCCAAGTGCCTTTCCTAGATTGAGATAAAATTTCCCCCCAGTTCTTTTGTCGTAGAATTCTATATTCTATGTTTTCGATTTTTCTTCTGTACAAATTACACTATGGAAAGCAGGAATCGTGATAAAATCATAATTTAGCCGAACGAAAAAGTTTCTCGAATAGGTTTAGTTATGAAGAAAATTTTTTTTTTTAAACATTCTAAAAAAACTGTAAGAAACCAGTAAGAGAAACTAAAATAAAATACAAATAAAAATATTAGAACACGCAATGAATAATATTTTGTATTCAAACGATATTATTGATAATATTTATTGAAAGATCATAAATAAATATAATTATTCCATAATATACATAATATATTTATTTAACTTTACTTAATGGAGTTCATTATTTTAGATGAAGCGTTCATTGACTCCCATATCGAATATAAATGACCGATACGATATTTTCAAACAATTTTTTAATAAATTTGGTATATTTGTATAAAAACGATAATATATGAAACTAAATGGAAATGTACGTAAAAGAATCCTGGTAAAAATAGCTACTTAATTATTAGTATATCTGATTAATATACGCGAGTAGATATGGTCTGGGTTTAGTCGGACGCTCGATTTTAAATCCATCCTATACTGAATCCATATAATTTTACGACATCGTCGAAGAAGTTCAAACAGTTCTCGCGATCCTCGTTTTCTCGATCTGCTAATGAAACGGCTTGTTATAATATTTGTTAATTAATTTGAACTAATCAGAATTAATCTCAAATAGACAGTTTTTTTTTTCTCTTAAACATGGACGGTCTATTCATCCATTTCCAGAGAAGAACTATTTTTAACCGCATTTGCAATCCAAATTCCGTAGCGGACGAGGGCAAAACTATTCGGAACTGATTAATTAAATTTCAACAAGCACTTCGTAGTCGGGCAAAATATTTCAAGGCCGCGCGATACTCCACAGACACGGATCGATTTCTTCTCACTTTGGCTCCCGTACGTCAGCATCCCGCTCAACTTATTATAATCGGCGGAAAAACAGAAAAGCCGCATCTCCCTCCCCCTCAACTCCCTTGCCCAACCGCGTTGCACCACCACGGCCAAGTGGCTCTAGTGGCGCGCGGTGCGGGAGGGGAGGGGGGGGGCGAGAGCCCCGCATAACGCGATCGCCCGGCGGTGATTTTGCGCCGGCTTGATAGGAGCGAGGACGTCTAAGTGCCGGAGGTTCCGAGCGCTCGGGATAGTGGGGTGGCGGGTATGGGGTGCGGAGGGGGATAAAAGCAGACGGTCGTCGCGCAGGACGGCGCGGCTTTCCGAAGGGCCTCCTCAACTCGTTCATCATGGCTCGCCGGGCAAGAGCGCGGTGCAGCTGTGCGCTCCCCTCGCCCGCCCCTGCCCTCGGGCCGTTTTCCGGTGGAGGGGGGGAGCGGAGAGGGTTCGCTGCTCCGTATGCCTCGAGTGGTTTGGCCGGGGATTATGGCGGGGCGGCGGCGGAGGAGCGGGCGGTGGAGCCGAATCTCTTGGAGGCATTAATGACCTTGGCGAATTTGCTCAGCGCTTAAAATTATGAAATTTCATTTCGTTTCCTTGGCTCCCCCTGTTTCTTGAGGCGCGCGTGAAAACTGATCTCTTGGCAAAGCCTTTGTTGACTTGTAAAGCATTTGTATATAATATTTTTTCTCATTTCTCGAAAAGCGAATGAATTTACATTTATATTCCTTGAACCGTGCTCTAATTCTTTGATAAAAAATATTTTTTAATCAATGGAAACTCGAAGCCCGGGTGGATATTGAAAAGGTTATTTTTTTAAAATATGAATAAACATTTCTCTTCTATCCATTGGAAATTGTTGATTGACTTTCCGATTTTCTTTTCATATATAAATAAACAGTATTAATTATGACGCTACTCTCTTACTTTTTGAATTATATTTTTAATACCGTAACTAACTAATGACACTTATTGATTTTTTGATATTTTTAAAACCTACTAATTGATTCGCTGAATAATACTTGATAAATACAAACAAAAATGAAATTTCTCGAAAAAAATTTTACAATATATTTTTCTTTCGAAATGTCATAACAATTTTCTTTTTCAAACTTTTTCAAAAAATTAAGCTTCGGCACTAATGGCACACTGTTTAAGGTTCAAAACAAAATTAATAGCCAAAGTTGGAAATACCGCGAAAATCGGGCCGCTCGATTCGACGCGAAAACTCGCCGGGAAAGTCGCGCAAGTTGCGGCCCGGCGAAAGAACCCGGGCAACTCGTTAAATCGTCTTTTTCCCCGGCGCGGGAGGTGAGCTAACCGGGGAAACACGCGTAGGTGAGCGCCCGAGAGCCAAGTAAATGCCGGGCGGTAATCGAGACCTTTTACGAGCGAGCACAGACACGAGGACTCGCAACTGCCTCGAGTTTTAAGGATTTCTCTCTCTCTCTCTCTCTCTCTCTCTCTCACTCTTTCTCCGTTCCTCACCCCCGCCCCTTCTTCCTCTCTCCATCTCTGCGGAGAGAAGCGAGTATGGCGTGGGGCTTATGGTGCGTTAACTTAAATTCCTTGAATGATTGCCGAATTGAGTATATGTACGTAGTTCGTACGTAGTGGCACGAACGGTGTCCCGTTTTACTTCTTCTTTCTTTTCCCTTTTTTTTTACGGTCGCTCGGGCAGAATAATGTACGTGATTACGCGCGATAATAGGAAAAGTTTTACTCTTTACTGGCTTGCTGCACTTTCGTCTCCCCTACCATTACCCAGCCAAATCATGCTAATTCAATTGTCCACTTCATTCTTATTTCGTTCAAGGAGACGACTATCTCGGCTATCGTGATTTTTGCTTCGCTCGGAAAAGCTTAAAATCTAACATTCCTTCGAAATTATTTGCTCAGCAGGTTTAGGACTGTTCAACCATTTAGGTTTACGTAAATTGACGGCAATTACTTGTATCTTCGTATTATATTAAAAACAGAGGATGTCGATGTGTAAGTATATGTCTTCTATCCTCGTTCTGAATGCATTCATACAATTTTAAAATTTATAAGAATGTGGTACTTCTACTTTTCTTTTTTCTTTCTATGAATTTTTAAAAATACATCTCGCATCGCTTATTTATTCGCACCAATCATTTTGAGATAAGGCAGGCAAAACTAACTTTTCTTTTTTTCGCGAAAGATTTCAGGTAAAAATAAAGAAAACAGAAAATTTATTGGCATTCTCACACGAGAGGCATTCTAGCTTTTACTATCTACGTTTTAAAATTTCAAATAGTAGAAAGTCTGGAGAAAACAAAGCTATCGCTCGCAACGACAAAAAACTCATCAATCGACAAATACTGAGCGAGTGAAAAGGTGCGTGGCAAGGTTCTTTTTCTTTTTTTTTTTCTTTACATCAGCACCGCTCCCGATCCGCGCTCGAAGCGTCGAGAGATTTACGTGGTTCGCAGTACTCGTCCGTCCCGGTGCCCCTTGTCCGAAAGCGAGCAATAACAAGAGGCAGCAAGTGAAAAACAAAAAAAAAAAAAAAAAAAACAAAAACAAAAAACAAAACAAAAAAAATCGAAACGCAAATAAACAGGGAACGCAAAAGGCAAGCGGCAAAACACGTGCTCGTGCGAGTAGGCTCATAATCGGGATCCGAGGATCAAAGTTCGAAGCTTTACCTTGTTCGGCGGCGACTGTATGCCGTGGAAGGGCAGATTCTCGTAGAACGTCTTCGTCTCCGGCTCGGACAGGCCCTCCGAGACGCTGTCCATGTGGTTGCTATTTACAGCCTGGCTGGGATCTGCAAGTGGACACGGAAGGAGATCACGGTGGCGTGGTGCCGCTCGTTCGTGCAATAATAATAATATATAAATACGTATATAATTTGCTCCTGGCGACGAGGCCAGAGCCGTGGCCCGGTGGCGCACCGAGCGCCGAGCCGCAAAATTCAGACGATCGAAGTCTGCGCGATTGGACGCTTCTCCGGTTATGAACGGCTATTTAGCGCGCAACTTTCGTGTTTTTTTTTTCGAACATATACATGCATCGTTGCATATGTTGCACAGTACGATTCTCGAGGCGAGCTCGCGCGCGGGTTATCGATTCGAACGAGGAGAACCAATTACGTAGTTCGATCGTCTGATATTTCGTGGATGACAACACTCACAGCTCACAGAAGAACGACAACTAAGTTATATTAAATTATACGAATTTTATGGATCTATCAGAATATTTATACAGCTATAGATAAACATATTTGATCGATGGAGAGAACCTCGGTCATTTTACTTTCTCTCGTTGGCATCGATCTCCCATCATATTTTCACTGCGATCTATTGGCAATTTTAAAATCATGATGTTATTAGGCTCGTACCAGGCAAGTTCTTCGCTCTCGCGAGCGAATTTTTTATGTCCTATTCTGGCTTTATTATATACACATACATCTATTTGTCACGATTAAAAATATGAGACAGGCATTTTCATTAACGTATTTATATACATTGTGTAACCTAAGTCACTTGTATAGAAACTATATGTGCATCGTAAATAAAATTCAGTGCTGTGACTAATTAGATAATATCAGAAATTGTGAAGACAGTTAAATATTTAGTCATCGAACAATAACTATATTTCGCTATAGTCAGAAATACATATCATTCACCTTCAGGCAGTAAAGTAGCTAATTCAATATGTACAAATATATAGAGAAATGTGAAAATGTAATAAATTGGGTTCAAGATGCATTTCCTAGTATTATTCTTTAACTATCGTTTCAATTAGAAATTTGAAATTACAATATATTTTCACCTTAGACAACCAAATTGTTTGGTAGATCGCTTGATGTACGTTATTTTATAGTTTTAACAGATTTTTCTAAAAATTATCTGTTGCACATTACCAGTTATTCATTTTTAAATATTAATGATCGTCCTGATGCGTCTAAAATAAAACTTTAGTTCAATTACTAGTTTAACTTAGAACTAGTGTAAATTAGTATTATAATAAAATCTGAACATTTTTATAAGAGTATCATTATAGAGATTGCAGTTTATATCAATAGTATTTCAAGGATCAAGGATAATCGTAAAATTGACAATCAGTGAAGAAAGGAAAGAATGGAATTTTAATTTCTTCGGAACTTGTAGTGTTTCGAATCCGTAAATCCATCAGTAGCGTTTGAGAACAATAGGTGCTGCACTTTCGGCGGGCTCGGCGTCTGTTAAACTTGAACGAGCAAGAATTGTTAGCCGTGTGAATGAGTATAAAAAAGGCAAAAAGGGCAACAAAAAAGAGAAGAAAAAAAAAGAAAAAAGAACTAAATAGAGTGTAACTGAGAAAGCGAAATATAGAGTAAGAGAAAGGCAGGAGCAGAGTCAAAATATTCGTGCCAGCGCTGAAAGTCGTGGCGCACCGATATAGAAGAATAGCAAATACGTATAGTGGGAGTAAGGGGTCAGAGAGTGAGAGTGTGAAAGAGAGAGGATGAGAGAGAGAGGGGGGGGGGAGAAAGATAGCGAAGGCTTAGAGCTTATGGTTTTCAACACTTATGCATGCATATGTATACATACCAGCCCCGGGCTTTTTGCGCTTACGGGACACATTGTTCTTGGCTCCGTTCGCTCGCTGTTGATGCTGCTGGTGCTGATGCTGCTGCTGCTGCTGCTGCTGCTGTTCATGCTGTTCCTGCTTGTTGGGACGGAGCGAGCCGCCGAGCGATGGCTGCTGCTTCTGATGCTGCTGCTGCTGCTGCTGCTGCTGCTGTCGTAGCGCTATTCTCTTGTACGTCACGGCTGCGAGGGACAGACACACGCCGCTCATTTACACACGCATGCAAAGGGGATTGGTGGCGGAGAAGAGAGGGTAAACAGGAGGCTTGGTTGACACCATCTCGGAGGCCACGGGCGAAAATGGGGGGGGGGGAGCGACGGGCACGATTATGAATGCCATACGAAATGGACTTGCGCGAGGACCGAGGGTGGGATTGGGCGAGATCCCCGGAGGAGATGCGACGATGACGGTTATAAAAGTTCTTGTTTTTCTTTTTATTTTCATGCGGCACTCTTACCAGCCGCCCCCGTCGAGGTCGTGCATTTAAATTTGCATCGGCACTATAACGAAATTTGGGTTTATTCTAAGTATAAGTTGAAACGTTGCATATTCTCGAATACGAAATACTGCTCCGCGGGTCAGGAATTGTTTAAAATATTTTTTATTTTTCACGATACTCTAATATGGGAGATTTTTATTACAAATTAATGAATGAATAAAAATACACGATACCATAGGATTCATTCGAGGAATTTTCCGTAATATCAAATTGAATTTCAAAGCTCTTCTTTGAGTATAATTTTACATTCACGCCTCCAGCTGACAAGCCGTATCCTATTCCACGCTTCTTCTATTTCTTTACAAACATTATAAATAAATAAATAAATAAATAAATAACGATAGAAAAAAATCTAAATACTTGTATTGTATGGGAAAAACATTCAACCATTGAAAAGGTTATAGGAAGATCGAAGCGCAATCGATATTTACATCAATATTCGATGAGATATCGAGTTTCAGTAACTAAAAGCAATCGTCGAGGCGTTGGCAAAGGCATAAAGATATATCTAGACCTCCTGCCAAGGTTTTTTGTCAATAAAGGAAGAAACTCGAGATTTCTCGAATCACGCATTGCCTCGTCTCGCCTCGAAAATAAAGATCTTGTCTGGCGGGGCGAGGGGATCTTTTACTGTGTCGGGGCATAAAAGCGCGCCCGCGTATAGACGTGTACGTGTGCAATTGTGACACAGCCGAGGCGACGTCGATGGATGAGAAAATGGGAGAAACAGATCGAGTGGCGCGCTTATACGACGTGCGAAATGTAAGAACGGAACGATACGAGAAGGAGTAATAAAAATGACGATATAAAGCGGGAAACGCGAGGGGTTATTCGAGAATTTGCCAATTACGCGGATTTTAAGTTACGCATTTGTTAACGCCGAAGATCGAGAAGTTACTTGACCTCGAATTTTTCAGCTGAATCGGGGTACGCAATAAATGGGAATAATGAGAGTCATTATAATTAATTGCCGTACGCGCTTCGCGAATCGCCTTTCGTCGTATTTTTTTTTAATGCATACAATATTAAAAATTTGAAGTCTTCAAATATTCAAACAAGAACGACAAACTTTCGAAAAATCTCATAATTACTTTGAATTTTCTTTTCTTCGCTTTTTTTCTCATCTACAAATTCTTTACAAAGTTTTTTTTCTATTTTATTTTTCAATGTAGTATGTATTTTTTTTACGATTCCTTCATGGCATTTTAAGAATTTTTTTTTTTGGAACGTGTTAAGTTTTATAGAATTACTAAATTGTACAGAAAATATCACAGTAAAGTTTTCATTTTTTTATTAAGTATATTAAATAGGAGTTTTGTAAATATGCAAAGAATTTCGCATTTAAGCACTTGTAACAACGTGTACCTAAGATTTATCTTTGTATATTTACAAGATTTATATTTAATATACTTCGTTACCTCTGTAATCTGTAAGTCGTAAACTCAGTATCGTGCACTATACATTGAATGTAAAAGATGATTTTCAATTTTAGATTACTCTTGAAGGATCTTTTGTTGATCTTGAAACTCTGTATCGAGTTTACTTTTGAATTTATACAGAGGAAGTATGAAAAGTAAATTCAAAAGTTAAAATCGAAACAAATTATTGGAAGTAGCCGGTGGGACTAAAGTTTTCCTTTTAAATACTTCGCTGTTTGTTCCATCAATGTCATTACATTTGCCAAGTTTTGATTTAAAAATTTTCAAAGGTGAAGAAACTTTTGCCAACTTCAGAAGTTCTCTTTATTGCAATCGAACATTTTTTTTAAATTATATAAAACATTTTTAATCACACTATGCGGAAAGTTCCTTTTACCGTATGCGTTTACGTTTGGTAAGTGCCCTATAACAGCACACAAAAGTTCATTTCAACGCGCGATGAAAAAACAATGGAAAATGTTGTAGACAAGAACAAATATATAGTAATATGTATGAAGTATAGTTGTAAGTATTAAGTTGATTCAATTTTGTTAGTTATTCTGTATGCAATAGTATGCATGTTTTTTATTCAAAAAACGAAATAATTATGGAAAATCATAGATTTATTTCAACTAATCCATTTAAGTTTTGCATAGATCAAAGACGACAGATATATTCTTTTAAAGATCTAATATAATTTAGATTTTTGTCAAGTTTTAAAGTTTTTCATTCATATTTAAATATATTTATACTAACAACACAATTTTTTCAAATAGATGAAATATTTTTGTAAAATACTAAAACATTTGATGAATTCATCGATAATCACATAAGAACTAGAATTAATGTTAATACTAAAATTATAATAGTTTTCACGTTGTGGAAATAGTTCATGAAAGTTATTTAAATTTATTTAAATTTGATTGAGACGACGAGCCTAAATTACTAATATTATTAGATATTTGCTCGAAACAGAGTGCAGATTAATAAAAATTGATTTTTATTTGTAATTATTGATTAATTACTCAATGTTTCAATTTAATTTTTAAGTATTATACTTCAATAATTTATAATTATATCGCAAATATATGTTTTTTATTCTAATTTTTCGTTTTCAAACTTTCCGCAGCTCTTGAGGAAAAGTAGCTTTCGCTGCAATCGATCGCAATAACATGCTCAAAGATTTGTAAATAAAAATCTATCATTCGCGAGCTGGCAAATTCATGGTGATGAGGAGATAAAAAAATTCGTCGTCGTCGCTCGGAAATACAATTCGAGCCGTCATATAATCCACGTGTTTGCATCGCGCGGAACCTCTCCCGTCTCCCCATCCCCCTCCCCAGCTTCTCAAGAAAATATACGAGGGGAAGATTATACGAGCGATAGTCCAGCGTGCGTTAATAACAATCCTCCCACCGCTCCCATTAGGATGCCGACATCGTTTCCTCGAATAGATACACACGGATATTAAACTGGCCATTCTCTGTTCCATTCGCTACGCACGGCAGCGATTTCTCAATAAACATTCGCCCCCGCCTCCCCACCGTCCCTGTCTCTCTCACACTACACGCCCCCCGGAGTGTTTCGCTTTCAGAACGTATGTCGCTGTAAGGCTGTTTCTTTTTGCCCCGAGACACTCCCCCACCCCTAGTTCCTCTCGGAAAAATACGTCGCTGCAATCGAACTGCCGTCCCGGGATGCGGAACAACTATACACAACCAGTCGCGAGGGAAGTTGCGACGCGCCGAGAGTCCCGGGAGCTTGAATCGCGTCCCCACACCCCCGTCCCGACGACCATTGACGGGGCGCCAAGGCGGATGCGGAAAGCGAGAGCGGGAGCCGAGAAAGAAGCGCCTCGGGGACGGGCCGGGACGAGGGGCCGGGGAATCGAATCAATCCGAGCGCGCCCCTCGCCGCCCCTCTGGCCGCGCCTCGACCGTAGGCCGGAAACGATTACGGCCGTGCCGTGGCGCTGTTTAAAGCTCCGACGCTCGTCTGGAATGAGGCCGGCGGACGAGGGGCGCGAGGCGTCGATAATGCGGCCTCGCCGGAGCTGGCGGCTCGAGGACCTCGAGGGCCTGGAATCCTTGCGCTGCAATCCTCCCCCGCCCCCTCCCGCCGCCCCGCTACCGCCAGGCTTCGCCGGCGATGCCTCGCGCGCCGAGCGGGGCGACGCCGTCGAATCGCGAAGCGCGCCGGATGATAAGATTTGCGGGGCGTTAAGGGCCGCGGCGACGGTGGCGACGGCTTAGGACGCTCCATTATTTTCCTCGACTATCGCCCGGGGGCACGATTGATTTTCAAGAATCCCCGCACGCGGCAGGGCGGAATTGCGGCGACACGGAATTCGTGACTCGTAAGTGCGGCGGGTAATGCGGAATTTACGTTTTTTCTTTTTCTTTCATTTTTTCTTCTTATTCTTTGATCCCGTCAGTTTTCGAACGAATTAGAAATGCTAATAGGTTCGATGTCTGGTAATGCGAGAGTTCACAGAAAAAAGAATATACTATCGTATAATATTAAGAGTATACAAGCAGAACAAGCACGTTTTCGTAATGATTTTTCAACGAAAGTATTCTTCTTCGATATCGAATATTGGAATCTCTTACCAATTACCGCTCGATGAAAGATTCGCCCCAAAGAATCATTAACCCCCAAGTTACTAATACATAGATTTCTTTCATTTGAATAAGAATATCAAATGCCCCTTGATTAAAACGCAGAGACGAAGCGAATCGCGGCTGTCTGATCGTCTGTTGAGGAAAAAAAAGAAGAAGGGAAGAACCTCAATCCAAATGCAAGGTATAAGTATTTCCTTTATTTGCAGCGGGTCATATTGGATTCGCCGAGATCAAAAGTAGAAGTGGGGGGGCGGGCGTGGTGATGGGGGGGAAGAAGAAGCGAGGGGCAAAATGGTTGCGAGACGAGACTATTAGGGAGTAAAAAAAAAATGAAGTGCTGTCTGTCTATTGAAAAAAAAAACAAAAACAAAAACAAAGAGAGAATACAGGGTACGATGAAAGCGTAATGCTTTAGAAGCGCCTCCGCGATTCCAAACATCCAGCGGTTCTAGTCTACTGCAGGCGCGTCACGTTGTCGATGCATCGGGCGCGTCCGACTCCCTTCGCGCATTTATCTCTTCGCTCCCTCCACGACCCTCCCTCACCCCCCTCCCCCCTGCTCCGACTATTCAGATTTCGAGTACTGTAACGGATGATGATCCACGGGTATTCAGGAATGAATGAGCGACAGACAGAACGGTAAAGGGGGGGGGCGTGGATGGGTGGTAAAGCTTGAGCAGCCGAGCAGTGTCGTTCACCCTGATTTCCTTGATTTATCCGCGCTCGTACGGCACGAGCACTTTTCATTATACCGAGCTCGCCCGGTGCGAGCCGCCTATGTGCCGCGTTTAGCATTATGGCACTGGGGACTTCTTTTCAAATTTTTCGCCCCTGCCACTTTGTCCTCGCCACATTAAGCCGAGCCGTCCAGTCGGGGACGAACATCGACTTTAATATCACCTGCATGAATTCTGAGTGGCTCGGCCGCGCACGAGACCAAACTGCGCCGTTCGCACGTACGCGCGAGCATTCGCTTCTCAATGCTAAATATGATAAATAATTTCCGCGGACCGTTCCAGAATTTCATTCGCTTGTTTCATCGGTTGGCCGAACGTTAGCGCGAAATCAGCGCCGTGTATATATATATATATATATATATATATATATATATATATATATATAGATGTACGTATAGATTCTCGGTAAAATCAAAACGCGTAGAGAGTCATCCTCTGCCCTTCCCCCCATCTTCGATACGGAAGCGCAAACTATCCCCACGGGCTAGTAAACAACTCCTCCCAGCGAGCGCGGATCTATAAATCATACTCCGACGGGATTCGAGGGTTTGTCCGAAGCCCTCCTCCTAGTTTTGTTTCGATCCGTACGAGCTGAATTTGAAAGGTCACCCTTGAGAATTGCTCTCTTTTTTGGTATTTTTTTTTTCAAGCAAGAATCGAACGTTAATATCGATTATATAGCCGTCGACCGAGTTTATATGTATATATTTATATATATATATATATATATATATATATATATATATAGATATAAGTATATAGAGAAATTAAAGTAGGTTCCTATATTCGACGATCGTTCAGAGTGCAATTAAAAATAGTACAATATCAATATTAATGTGATCTCGAAACCTTCTGCAGTCGGGCGCGACGAGTGCACTTTCCTAATAATTTTCAAAAGGATAAACAGTTATTTCTAACATTTATATAAATCTTTCAATATGAATTGAACTTTCTTCGAGGAAATGCCGCTGGGCTTGTAAACCGATATTGTTTCTGTAGGAACAGTTTTAGAACTTCTTGTGTGCGGAAGTTTATATAAGAGTTCGGAGTATTTTTTACGACAACTTTATACCATCGCTGCTTGAACAGCTTTTCTTCATCATAAATTGAGACGAGTTTCGATGCAAAGCTCCACGATATTTGTCGTAAAATTTCGCGCAATTGGAAAATTACATTTAGTCGCTTCTTGACGAAATGGTCGATTCAATGGAATTAAACAACTACCTATTACAATTGTTCCATTTATCAAGTTTGAATCTTACTGATACTGATTATAGTTTTTGAATAAATATTTCGTTTGTATTCGTAAAATGAATTATTCTCCATAATTCGAATTTTTTCTTTCTAAACTCTTCGTAATTATTTGTTTATCTCATTAAGTTTTGAATTTTTAAGTTTCTTTAATAGATTTAAAAAATGAAGAAATCAATAAATACTTGAGCTATAAAAATAACTTAATTATATTTCTGTAGATTTCTTTTTCATACTGAATCAAATATGAGCCTTCTTTATATAAATATTTAAATAGGATATTGAAACATCAAGTATTCAGAAATGTTTACTGGTAAATTATAATTTATTTAATAATTTTATAACTTATCACTAACATTTTTATCTATTTTGGTTTTTCCTTCATACGATTTTACGAGTTATAAATATATAAACAACTACTCTACATTGATTTTTCGTTAATTATAATTCAACACATTTTTTCCAATTTGAGCATTATTGAACAAACGAAGAAAGAAAATTCTGCAAATACAGAGAAAATTTTAAAAGTTCAATAAACAATTCCTGTGAAATTTCGTAAATTTCACTGGAGTTTAGTTCGTCTAGTATGACCTATGCTTTCGAAAAAGAATCATGAATCTTAGCTGCACGGCATCGAGAAGTTTCCCAACGCTCCGCCAGCGGAAACAGTCGCTCCTCGCATTAGAAAGACGATACGAAAATGGGTCGTCACCGGGTGGCGGGTGGTTGAGAGGGGGGGGGGCGACGTTTGTCGCCAAAAGAAGACACCCAATTCCTCGGAGTGGCGCAAGAAAGCGGCGAAGGATGGCCGATCTCGCGCGACTCCCGTCTCGCTCCCCTTACCTGTCTTGCCGCGCGATATACCCGGGAACGTGTCGGCTTCCTTGAGCTGCACGCTGAAGATCGCCCGGATGCGGTTCGCCCTCGCGAGCACCCCCTCGTCGTGCTGCTGCTGCTGCTGCTGTTGCTGCTGCTGCTGCAGTTGCTGTCTTATCTCGCCCAGAGCCACCTGGTGGCGGTGGTGGCGGTGCCGTCGGCGGGCCTGCCCCTGGCAGCCCCCCGACTCCTTGGCCCGGCGGAACGGCCTCACCGGGCCGTCGTCCCGGGCCACGGACTCGCCCGCCCCGGCCAGGGGCGTCGAGTCCGAGGTGCGCGAGGCCGAGGACAGGGGCGGCGAGGGCAGGCCCCCGGCGGCCCCGCCTGCACCGAGGAGACGGGGCCCGAGGCCCGAGCGCATGCTGTGGGTCCGATTTATGTGCACGAGGACGCCGGGCTTGAGGGGCCAGCGCGGCGCCGGCGGCGATTGCTGCTGCTGCTGCTGCTTGCTGATGCTGCGCGGCCGCCGTCGAGCGGGTCGAGGAGGCCGTGGGAGAAGGCGGCCCGCCCTCGGGGCTTTTAGGACGAGAGACAGGTTTTTTCGGTTGGCACTTTTATTTGCAGAAAGCGAAACGAAACGGCTACGCGGGGAGAAGTTTTTCCAGTCAATGTTGCGCGAGCCCGGTCTCGCGGATGCTTTCTCGAAGGTGTGGACATTCTCGATGCGGTCAAGTGCCGCAGAGGTTTGAAAATAGTTGGTTTTTTCGTGACAATTGTTCGGAGCATCTTCGAACGCTCGAAAGTCTGTCTTTCTGGCTTTGTGCAGTCGCAAAAGTTGAGAGGACTCGATATAATCGTCCGTTATTGATATAAAATTTCAGTTTTTTTATGAAATACGCGGTTTTAGCTATCGCTTTCGCGAACCAATTAAAATGTTAAGGGAACTCGCATTGTTGAATAGAAAAGCCGTATATCAACAAAAAATGAGCATAACTAAATTGACCGAGCCATTAGATTCGGAAAAGAACAAAATGTATTTCGAGGATATTATTAAATTACACTGACAGTTTCTCCCTGTGTAGTTGAAAAACGGAATAAAAAGAACCTTTTGTAAGAGAATTCGAATTCTTTTTGTAAAATATCTTTTTTCCCCGTTATTACGTTTACCGTTTTAATTAATCACTGAATACATGAGGAAATTCATAGTTACTAGTTTTTTTTTTTAAATAACGTATATAATATATAATATAATATTTTTAATTTTCTATGGAAAGTTCAAAAAGGTTCTTTTTATATATTTCGAAATAAATAAATAATTAAATTAATGCCTACTAACAATAATATGAATTGTTAATAATTTACATTGCATTTTATATTATCTTCTCAAATATTTTTTTTTATCACTCGTAAATCGACATCTTTGATTTTCACGTTTAGCCTATGCAGATATATCCAAAAGTATATAAAAATATTTTACGATATATGAGAATAGACATTACTTCTATAGAATATTTTAATGCATGTATTATACAATGAATTTCTTATAATACTTGTTATCAAAAATGTAATATTTTAGAAAGCAAATTTTTGTACTAGCAATGTAAATTATTAACGAAACAATGTTTAATTGATAAAATCTCGCAGTTTAAATGAATAACTCCACCACCACCAATACTACAATCCCAAATACCACCACCACCAACGTCACCATCACACATTATCGCCAACATTACAATAGCGAATAATGGAAATAAACTACGTCCGAAGCCAGCAGGAATACTTGCCGCTGACGCGTCGGCAGGTATTTGCCACCGGTGACGCCAAAGCCACCGGCTGACAAGTCGCCGGCTCCCTCGACCCCTCCATCCAGCGAGCGGATAAGACGGAAAACCGAGCAACGGGAAAACTCTCCACCCCCCGCCCATCCAAACTTCTCGAATTCAAGCTCCGCCGAACGTTTCACGCCTCGCGGATCGCGCGCGACAGTCGCGCACTTTTAATTCGGCCGCGAATAACGCGCGGAACTTCCTCGCGCCCCCTCGTCTTAGCCAAACAAATCATCCAGCTCTCTCTCTCTCTCTCTCTCATTCCTCCCCGAAGCTTTGCGCGCGCGCGCGCGCCATAAATACGCTGGATTTTCCCAGGAGGCCGTTCACCTCCGCCCTCTCCGACAGCTGTTCCGAAGTTACTTGTTCGCTCATACAGTCAACGAGAGTGCGCATGAGTGTGCGAGGCACGAAAGACGGAGCTCTGGTAGAGTAACCGCGAAGTTACACGCCGCGCCCCGGTTGGCGAAACGAAATTTCGGCGCGGGGCATCGCGTGAAACGCGGCTTCTTTTTAAGTCTATACAGGCTTATTGGCCGATTATATATATATATATATATATATATATATATATATATATATATATATATATATATATGTAGCTTTAAATCCGATAGCTCGAGTTCCAGGGGGAGGTGCAGCGGAAGGGGGATTATCGAATTCAATATTGACAGTACTCGAGAGCGCGGCGAGCCGGGATTAAAGCCGGGGCCCCGCTCTCCGTATACCGGCGTGTTTCGCTTGACGCGTCCGCCGCGCGGCTGGTCGCGCGCGCATTGCAATGAGAGGGCGTAAAAGTTTTATTGGTGCCAAAGCCCTGTAAAAAAAAATGTATTTCACCGCGGGGGAGAGAGGGACAGAGAGAGAGAGAGAGAGAGAGAGAGAGAGAGAGAGAGAGAGAGAGAGAGAGAGAGAGAGCGCGATTTATACCGATGGACAAGACCGCATTTTTACGATTGAATTGTTGAATGGTAATGGAGATAACGTTCGATTGAGAATGTTTTCAAGGAGGATACAGAGAGCCGTTTGTGATTTTTTTTGTTTGATTTTTTCGAAACTACTGTTCGCGTTGGGAAAAAAAAATTACGAATTAATAGTTCTCGCACGCTATGAAAAGGGCAGACTTGTCTTACTTTGCGATCAATCACCGTCGGTTTTTTGTAGAAATAAGTTTTAGCTTTGGATGATAAATTCGTTGCATTACAGGCGCTTTCCGCGACCCGCTATTTTAATTAATTAATTATTTTCTAAAAATGCTAAATTTTGTTTGCAAAATTTAAATGAATAAAATTCTGTAAAAACTGAATGAAAAACTAATATCGAGTCTGAATTATCAAATGAATAACTTTAGTATTAAATAATTTATTTCTATCATGCATTATAAAGTTACATTCAAGCAAAAATTTATAAAATGATGATCGATGAGTCAACTGTTTCGAAAAATGAAAATTCAACATTTATTTTACTTTGTTAACGAAACTACGAATTCTGATTGTTGCCCTTTTTCAGAATTAGGTACAAATGTAATATTACCAGCTGACAGTAATAGATAATGTAAAATTGATGTAATAAGATATATATTAAAATTTATCCAATGTTGTGTTTATTTATAAAAAAAATTGTATCATTTGATTTTCAAGAAATTTTACATGATTAATCACTACGAAAATTGTAATCTGACTCTGCATATCCAAAACATCATCAGCTGTTAAAAAGTAAAACCACGAAGTTATCGAAACGTCATAAAATCAAAAATGAAAATAAAAGTTTGCAAAAATCATTTATTTTTAAAACATTGGCTCATCAATTGTGTTTTTAGAAAATTCGTTTTCGATAACTGATTTTGCTGATCTTTTTTTTCTGTCTCTATTCAAAGTTTATGATTTTATTACACTGATATCGCCAAGACACATTCCAAGCTAATAATACATCGTTTCAAGCACAAAGGACAATTGATGTATGATATCAAAGCTAAAATTGTTTTCCGAGTTCTGTCGCGTTGTTTTATAATTATAAATAAAATACTCCGGGTGAGATTCTTCATGGAAATATTCGACTTATTAGACTGGCTATTATTAATTAAAAATATTATTAATAAACGAAATTCAATACAAATAATCGCAGAATTAGTCAATAGAAATTAATAACCAAAGCCCTCCGTCTTTTTCATTATTCCTGCCGCTCCCTTTCTCTCTCTCTCTCTCTCCCTCTCTTCCCCGGCGCTGAAGTCCAAATGAAAATTGCATTTCGTCCATTACACGATCCTTTCGCTTTGGTCCACCAGTGCGCGCTGGCTCCAATCTACGCGCCGTCGCGCCGCCCGTACGCCGGTTAATTAAAAATTCCCATTCGTGCGCCGCTCACGGCGCATAAAGGAAAACACACCGGGGCGCCTCGCGGAGTCATAACCTTATGCAGTTTCCCCGTCGGCGGTCGTTAGCTTTCTTTGCCGCGCGCTTAGATGCGCTTCCCCGCCCCCTCTCGCCCAGCCGACTAGCACGCCGACGTCACCTCGGGCGCGGCGGCGGGGACGGGGAGGGGGATGACACAGGGAGTCCATGGCGAGGACGTATAAAGCGCCGCCCGCTCTTCCCTGGCAATCGCTCCGCGCGCATATAAAGCCCGGCGCGCGCGCGCGATTCATTTCCCCGTGCGCGCCCGCTCGCGCTGCAGTCCTGGAAAAGTATGTCGCGGGGCCTGGCGCGGCAATAACTCGGAGCCGGGGGCGAGGCGCGCAAATGGAGTTTCAGGCGTTGTATATATGTATAGATACAGTCAGAGTGCGCGGCGCCCCATTGTTTTCGCGAGCGTCGCCCGTTTCGCGATGTGAATGTGCGTATGTTTATTATATATATATATATATATATATATATATATATATATATATATATATAGGAGATGGAACGTGTGGAGATTCGCCCAGGAACATCGGCGCTTCTTAAGTTATTTGTTTGCGCGCCGGTGGGCGGTGCTCGATAGAGGAGAACCGAGAAGATTGCCGCGTGTATATTTATTCGTCTCGACGCATGGATTTTGCAAATGGTATTCGATATTTCTTTTTATATCTACGGCTTCTCAACATTTCTATGTATATATATATATATACAGGAATGTTGCGGCGGCCCGAGATTTCTTTGGCTCGCTGTTAATGGAAAAATTCCGGTAAATATCAAGAATTATTTTTATTATTTTTATTGCTAATATATGCGAGCGAAGAAAAGTATGCTCGGGGCGATAGTCAGCCGAGCGATAAATTTACCATTAAATTATAACAGCTGAACGAATTCGGTCTATATGGAGTATATTGAAGGGTATGTTCTTCTCAGGATCGATCAAAAAATGCCTTTTTTTATTTCTACTTTCTTGTTTTTATTTTGTTTGTTTTTTTTTTTCGTTTTGCGCTAGTTTCGTACAAATAGGGCATTTTTCGAAACTGCTTTGGCCGATCTATATAATAAATACAATGGCTTTCCTATTTTGGCGTCCGTCCGTGACAAAATGGGGTGGAGAAAAGCGCGTCATAAGGCTTTCGTGGACAACGAACAATTGTGGATAAGCATGAACTGAACGCAAATAAAACTTCAGTATTTAACTGTTAATACGCAAATACGTCTAATAAATCAACGTCAAAAGACCATGATATGCTATCTCCCTTAAAGAAACGTACTGTTCTATCGTCAACTCAGGATAAGCTGGATAATTCAGTGCCCTACCTCGCAGAAAGGTGGGAATTTAGGATCGGTATAGATTCGCACCTATACGGGAACTTCTAAGAGTTTATAAACGCCAGGCGCACCTTAGTCACTCTGCATTCACACCAGCCCTTACCTTCTTCCGTGCAGGCTTCCTCCACCGTATAATAGGGTCGGCATCCCAGCCCGTGCGATCGGCAATAGAGCGTAGAATGGAAAGCTGTCGTTATACAGATAAAAGAAAAAAAAGAAGAGGAGAGAAAAGCTCGAGGCGAGAGGGCGACGCTCTCGCTCTATGGACATGCGATAGGTGATGAAAGAGGGCGAGGCGCGGAGGTGGAGAGGTGGCCGGAACGAATAAGCGGGTTTCTCCAAGGGGAGAATGACTGCGGGGCGTGCAATGGTGATAAGCAAAAGCTCGCGCGCTCGCTCGCTCGCTCGCCAAAGCGACGAGGCTCTATCGCTGAATTATGCAGCGCGAGAAGAGACGGGCGGGGATATGGCGTGTGTGTGTGTGTGTGAGGGAGAGAGAGAGAGAGAGTATATGGAATTGGAAGGCTGGAGTGAGGGGGGAGGCGAGCTGATTGCATCCAAATACACCGGTTCGCGACGCATAATTTGACCGCCGATTGATTTATTCGAACGCTCGCGGCTTACCAAGACGAATTAATGGCTCGCGCGCGCGTGTTTTTAAATCCCTTGCCCCCCCCCCTCCTTCCGACCCAGCCTCAATAAACGCGCTTCGCACGGCTTGATTATGCATCGAGAGGATCCGAGAGTCGTCGAAAGACCTCGCCCAGTCCCACCCCCTCGTTTTGCGGCCTCTTTAGATCTTTCGCTTCTTTCGCGCTCTTTATCTCCCAGCCCCTATCTTCATCTCGCCCCGTCGTAATTTTTCCGTCCACCGCGTTCGAGTGCTATCCGTGATGTTTATTTTTGCTTTTTTTTTTTTTTTTTTTTTATATAATTTACTCCCCTGTTACCGAGGCATAATGTATAAATCCGACTGTCGAGACAATTTATCGCGTGTATTCGCACTTTTAGGCATTTTTACGTGGGCTGTAGTTTGGGGATAATGTATTCGGCTTTTATCGCGTAGAAAAACTTTTAAGTACGTTTAAGACGCCCATGATACGGTTTGGATATTCAAATTTTCATCTGTAATTTAATGTTAATGAACTGCAAAATCTATTTCGTTAAAATTGGTATCATATTAATTATATATAATGAAGTCGCTAGTTCTAATAATCGTATGAATATTATAAATATTACAATTATATATATATATTATACAGTACCACGTTTAATCGATTATTTTATCTATTTATTTACCGTTAAATTTAGCATTATTCTGATCTATAAATACATTGAAAAAGAATATAATATTTAGAACGTTTTGGTCATTAGATAAGGGCATTAAATTATTTAGACTATGGTGAACACGTCACGCAATTAAATATCAAATGGCTTTTGGATGCCATCCAAGAATATGCCGCACAAGATATCTGCTGCTCATATATAGTTAAATGTGGTTGTGAACTGTACATATACTTTGAGTACACAAATGTGTGAGAAGTGGCGGTGAGCGGGAGGGTGGAGGAGAAAGAGAGGGACACGGGGGGAAAGAGAAATATGTGAGAGTAGGAAAGGACGAAAGCTTCTGCACGACACGTACCCTCTGCGGTTTTGATTTTATATCGGGCGCGGTGACGTAAAGTACGGCAATCGGTATAAATCAAGGGAGTTATACAAAATACGCCAATGCGCAAATATAAACCTGACGTTCGTGCTCGCGACTCCCCCCTACTTTATTAAACATTAATTAAAGAACGAAGAGCAGTTTGAACATTCGGATATTTGTCGGGAATCTATAAAAAAAGTTGAAGCAACTAACTGTTTATATTATTTTTCTCTAGTAAAAGTGAAGTAAACTTTATAATATAACAATTAATTTTCATAAGATTTAATTTTTATTAGGCTTTCATTACGTTTTCAACAAAAGCGCCTGCAAACTTTTACAATCGAATTTCAGAATTTCGCGGCAAAACGCAAAAGCTATTCTGTTATTTCGTTTCGATAAAGAAACAACAAATGCACAATTATTTTGTAAGCATGCTTGATTAGAAACGTCTCCGGTGCAAGCTATGACAGAACGCCATTAATCATAATTTTAATCCAAAAGGCAGAACTAATGGACAAACGGGTAGAACAAGCTAATCGGGCGAAAAACGCACGAGTCCGCGCGTCGTTTCTCGATCGGCTCGCGCGCAATAGATCCGACATCCGCGCGAATCGAACCGCCCTCCCGCCTCCCGCGTCGCAACCCCCTCATCGGCCCGATCTCGTTTGAGCTCATCAGCGATTCCGCGGGCTCTATTGCGTGTCGGTGCTCGCGCTGACGCGCGCGGCCCGCGATTTCCATGCGCGCCCATTCACACACACACACATGCGCGGCGCAGACAAACGCCATAGCTGTACTTGTAGCCCAGAGGTGCGGGTGCGTGGCTCGTTGCAGAGCCGTGGCAATCATTCCAGGAGTGCGATCGTGCATGCAACGTGATAATGCAACGGCTTGTCGCCGTTCTCGATCCCTTTACGTGACTACGCTATGCATTTTTGAAGTTTTGCTTTTTTTTTTTCTTTATCTTTATCTTTTGCTACTTACTGCTCGCGTTCCTCCAGCTCGACCACTCGGTTATTGTCTGTGCGTGTTTTTTTTTTTTTTGGGCAATGAGGTCCATGTTTAAAAAGCGGAATTGTAGGAGACAAAGAAGAGACAAACAGAAATAAACATGTGATTACATTAGGCATTGTACACTGATGTCAGATCGGCGGTCGATCTGGTTTTCGTTAATTTTGTTTGCGCAAAATAATTACATTTTTTTTTTATTTATATTCGGTTGAGATTCGGCGAGAGGGCGAAAGTTAAAATGGCTCGTAACCTCTTTGATATACCTATATCTTTCAAATAACTATATACGTATGTATTTCCAAATTTCCGTTAAATACAAATTCCTCACGAGGTAGCTCCGATTCAAGTGAACTAGTAAGTTTTTAATGACGATAGACATCCTGCAGTAATCTAAGGTAGGTAAATATTTAATGTGTATTTGCAACTATAGTATGTACACTTATTTACTCATATGGAGTATGCTGCTCAAGTTAGTTATACGAATATCTACATATGTGCGCGTGTACATTATCAGTATTTGTTTTACTGGAATGATTGTGATAATAATATTTATTTATCGCCGTTTTTTCAATTAAACATACTTCTAGTTATTTATTCTGGCAAACCAATCCTACAAAATCATTATCATACTTAAGGATTAACATAAAAAAATTTACATAATATATATATAATTTTTAAAGGTAATTCTGTAACGATCATGAAAGGTTACGAACTCATTTAACACTTTCATCTTCTCTCTCACAATTTGTAGGAAACACAAGTGATAAAAAATTTACTTTGAAAACATATTATTCTAAGTAAAAAATATGTGAAATAAAAGTAATGATAGAAAACATTATTATTTTAATATATATGATACTTAATTAACCAAAATTTCACAATGAAGATACAAATATGTTAAATGTTGATAAATCAACGTTTCGAATAATTAGCGAAGCACCTGCTCGTTCAAAATATCTGACAAATCGCGTTAAACTTATATAATGTTCTTAACACTTACATTCGTGTTTCGCATTATCGTGTTTCATTATGAAGTTGACAATGGCGTGTAATACCAGTGAGTATAAAAGATGCGAAACGGCTTCAATCGTGATATACGCGAGACTTGATTGTATGGATCATTACAAGTTATATCTGCATTAATACGCAGTACAATATTACCATTCGTCAGAAAAGGTTTATAGAAAAGAGCTTATTGAAAATTATTTTCGTTCCTTAGCTAATGATACTGTTCACATTGCAGCATAATGCAGCTTCTACGTATTAGGAAGTAATCTTACACGATTATGCACTTTTACAGTTGATGCACACAATGACGACGATAACTTCAATTCAAAAAGTTGCAAATTCAAAAAGTTGCAAATACAAAATAAGTAAAAACAACAAAAAAAAATTTCTATTTCTTTCGAATTTCTAGTTGCATTTTTTCTTCATTCTTTATATACAACGTGCTGCATATTGCCCATTTCATTTTAAAATAAACAGTTATATTTTAATTCCAAATAAATGTTATCCAGTTACTATGCGTTCTTAATCCTTTCACGAAACATTGACGATATTTGATTCAGAAAATTCAGAAATGTAAAATGTCGTGCATGCACGTGTTTTCGTATTTTTAAATGCATGTCGCAATCTCTTATTTGCTATTTTCTAAATTGATTTTCTAAATTAATAAATTTATTTTTGTCATAAAATATTGCCAAAATTTTCTTGCGAAATTATTCTGATATTTTACTTAATATTTAATATATACATTACATAATACTCTTGAGTATATAGTTTCAATTATATAAAAAAAAAATTTTTCAGTCTTATAAACTCCGTTAATTAAAAATATTTATAGTCAAGAAATTAAAAACCTCGGAGCCAAAAATTTTCTTACTTAATCAAGATTAATTCGATATAGATCCTAAAATCATCATGCGCGTTTGTACATCACAGAATTTTGTACTAATCTTACTCGCAGCAAATGCCATAAGTAATACGCTATAAGACCAGATTATTAAACTTTTTGTAGTAATGCATCAACTTACATTTCAGCTTGCTGTGTTTATTGCGGCACATCAAGTAGATGATGACGCAGACGACAATGATGACGAGTATAATAATAACTGTGACAGCGATCACAATCACGAGGAGATCGCCATCGAGCCTCAGCCACCATGGAATACTCGCTGAAAGTAAACCAGATTTCTCTTAAATTTTTTCTCTGTTGAAACAGCGAGGTATATTAAAAATTTTTCAATTAATCCGGATTGATATTTTTTCAACCTCCATTTCATTACCTATATATTTTTTAATATTAGTAAAGCCGATTAAACAACCTCGGGTAGATAAATTCTATTAAAATGACTAATATTTTTAGTTTAATCACTCAGATTTTCCATTAATAAAAATTGCATTTATTGATTTATATTCTATTTTTCATTAGAAATTCCGAAAGCGATAACAAATTTATCTATTTAATTCAAACAATATTGAACATGCAATTTTTATTCACGCTAATCTTTACTTTTTTGAATTTCTCATTATAAATTGTATTATTTGTATCATACAGAGCAAGAAAATTGATTTACAATGACGTGCAAGATATAACTATAATATATAAAATCATATTTGTTATAAAATAATAAATACTAACTCTAATAAGAGCTAAAAACAAATATTATATATAGGCGAAATGCTGCAGAATTTATTGAAGCCTTGTATAAAATTTGAATGAATTGGCAAAAGGTTCATTTTTATATTATATAATTAATTATTTTTTATTAAATAAAATTTTTGAGTTAATTAAAGCGCGTACATGCAGCTCTGTCGCGATTATTCATAGAAACGACGTACGCCTAAAATTCTTCGATACGCTTTAACGTACACAGAACTATAGCTTTCTCATTATCATTGTACGCAGCATATGAAGTGAAAAACTAATAAAAAAAAGAAAAGGAAAATGAATTATCAAATTGAAATATAGTTTCTTTTTATATGTTGAACGATATAACAAAAAATACAACAATGTAACTTACTATCCAATCCTTGGTGAGCTATGAAAAATTAAAAAAAAAATATGTAAAATTTCGTTTGTATAAATGAACTATAGTTTTCTGATCACCATTATTCGAATTTCGATTTTTGAATTATTTAATTCGCTCTTAGAACCTAACTAAAAATACTAAATGAACTAATAAACTGTTCACTATTTTTTAATGCTAAAAAAAAACTTTCCTCTAATACTAAATGCTGTATATTTATGTTGAATTTTAGGAACATGAGTTTTTAGCCACGAAAAAATATTAAGCTGACTATGTATAGATTTAAAAAAATTCAGAATGATACAGCAACTAAGGCACTATAACTAGATTTTGATTACTATTATGTGGAATTGAACTTTATCCTCAATACTCTCAGTTTTTTAATATTTTTTAAACTAGTAGATGTATGCAAAGCACCTATACATGCCAAAGCAGAACTAAATATTCATATATAGTGAGTATAATTTTGAATTTTCAATATATTCTGATATAGTTGAGCATTAAAAGCGACACTGTGGCTCTAAAAAATAATTTAGATGTTAATATTAATATAAACTACGGCGATCAACGTTTTTATAATATATTATTGATAGTAATTATTAATATTACTTATGGCTAGCATATACATATTCGCATGTGTATAGCTATACTATAATGACTATAAGAAATAGAGCGATCGTCTGACTTCATATTTATTCTAGTAAGCATTATTGCACACGGTATTATTCAGATATTATTGCGATTAAATAACTTATTTACATAGTAATAACATACTAATATGTCATTTTTTATCGGCTTAGAAAAACTTGGATTGCAATGTCCACTTTTAAAAGAGATTTTTTTTTAAATATTTTCCAAAAGTATAAAGAAATTAGACTGTCAGAAAGGATAAAATATTAACAGCCAAAGGGCAGCCTAAAAAGTTGATTCCAATTCATATTTCAAAGGTGAAAACCTCTATTTTTCCACAAGGAAACTACGTTCGATCAGAAAAATTTATTTATATATATCAGAATTAAATATTATCAGAAAATATTTTTTTCCAATGGTTTCAAATATTGTTATAAATAAATTTGACGATGCTCAGAGTTTAAAAAATAGACATTGATTTTTAAAGTTGATTATTCTTTAGATTGACTTGGCGCGTTCGATGGATTAACGTGAAACTGATTTCACATGTTCCAACCGTGTTTTAACCGTGAGAGAAAAAGTACGTGTCTGTTTTTTTATGTACTAAAACACGTAACAATACGATTAAAGTAGAAGAAGCGCACGTAATATCTTCCTTGTTCAATATAATTTTATTCAATATTTATATTCAATCGAGTTTGGCACGGTAAGAGAAAGTCGGACGATTTCACATATCTAAGAATGGAAGATTTTGCATTATGTAGGTTAGGCAATTAATGAGCAGTCGACAATCGCTACCGCGTAAATTTACAGGAATGACTTTTCCAATTCATGGATGAACGGTGCAAATAAGCGGACAAACAGTGCCGCTGGCCTCTTACCGGGCACATGGCGCTCGCACGAGTTTGAATGCCCGATGCTGTTGTTGGCCACGCAGACGTAAGTCCGCGGATTAGAAACGGAGTCGTCCAGGAGCAAGTAGCTCTTCCCATTTTTCACGCTGGGCAGCTGCTCGATCGTGTCGTTGTCGCTCTTGAGCGACCAGACAAAACTGTACTCGGCCGGATTCCCGTCGGCCCTGCAGACGACGTAATCCTTGCCATCCATTACCTCCTTATCAACCTGGCACTCGGGCTTGTCTGCGCGCGAAAATCGCGAAGAAATGTTTTTATAGAAATACAGGTATGTATATATATATATATATATATATGAAGGCGACGAGAAGAAAGAACAGTGGGCGCGAAGGCGCGCCGGCGAGGACTTAAAATCGTCGCGCTTTTAGCTATCTCCCGGTTTGGCTTTATTCTATCCCTTTTTGCCGCGCTCGCTTCTCGGCTGGGATGTTATTTTTTTTTTTTTTTTTTTTTTTTTTTTATTACTTCCGAATCTCCTTTGGTATTTTAAAAATCCATAAATTTTCAAACTTTGCGCACGAATGCAATAAACCGTAAGCCGCTTTGCGCTTTGGAATTTTTATGCAAAATCTAGATATAATGTCGAATAAAAAAAAAAAGAAGAAGAGTCAAGCCCTTTCAAGGTTTATGGGCGCGTGTTTTGATCTTGCGGAGTGATACACACTTTCTCGGATTATGGTAAATACAATCGGAATTCAGGCATTTTAAGTAAATCTTTAATATGGACCGAGTTCTGAATGCAAGATTATATAATTACGAAAGATTTATTTATTGTAAATATGAAACAATAAATGTTAAGTTCCGATAATCATTACATTTCCTTTATTTATTCGTGCACATAGTTTGATAAATGTTAATTATGTGTTGAAAAATCATCACAAAAAACTGATTAATAGAATAATGGCATTTTTATGCGGAAACTGAAAATTACTAATTGATTCTCGAAAAATATATGTTCCAACACGCATGAAGGAAATTTTATTGATTACGTTACGTTTGATTCTCTTTGATTCTCAAAATAAGTTACTTTGAAAAGCCATTTGTATATACTCGTACTAATTATACTGTTATATCGGGCTTGAATTTTTGAAAGCAGCTACCTTTTTAAAATTCAACGACCTTGTGCTTGAAAGAATGGCTCGTGCGTATAGCAATAAAAGACTCACAGAGAACATTGATGAAGGTCGATATACTCGAACTGCCGATCTTGTTGTTCGCCTGGCAGACGTAGGTCCCCCGGCTGCTGCGGGGAAAGGGCGTCTTGAAGTGTAGCACCGGCCCCTCGGAAATGATCTCGGACTTGCCCTCGCGGTACCAGCGGTACTGCGGATCCGGCCGGGCGGTGGCGTTGCAGGTTATCGGCTCCGGCAGATTGTCGACGATCACGTTCACCTTCTCGTGGGAGATCGTGAGCTCCTCCGGCGGGACTGGGTGGGGCGGACAGAGAAGAGCGTCATTTTTCGAGGGGGGGGGGGGCGTACGGGAAATACCACGGTGGAATTGCGCTCGGGGTCGCTCGGCCCGCAAGTTTTAAGAGGATTACGAGTGGACGTATGCAATATGTTGAAGGTACATCTATGTATAATCCCGATGAAAACTACAGCACAATTTAATTTTCGGGTGGTAGGACAATTCGAGATGAAATTCGGCAGATGTCCACTCGAATTTCGAGGTTGGCGCAGTGTAAAACTAACGCGTATCGACTCGCCTAAATCAAAATCCTTTGATACGCTCGTCATGTTATCAGCAACCTCCATTTTATTCGGTTCAAAGAGATAAAAATCCGAAGATATTTTTTCAGAGTAGAAAGTGTATATAAATACCGTAAACAAAATACAAAATTTTCGCACCGATCAACGTTTCGATAACTATAGTTTGCTATTCTCTTCAGGATCTTTGTTATGCTTAAA
The DNA here is from genome assembly GCA_018907035.1 of Sycobia sp. Sy_11. Lineage (NCBI taxonomy): Eukaryota > Metazoa > Arthropoda > Insecta > Hymenoptera > Epichrysomallidae > Sycobia > Sycobia sp. Sy_11. The sequence continues at coordinate 2,142,083 of JACCIC010000028.1, forward strand.
AAAAAAGGAAAAGAAAGAGACATTTGAATCTTACCGTAAATTCCGCGAATGAAACTTCTGCCATTTTTATTTTAATGCTTCGACACAACATAGAAAGTTTTAGAGCTTTATCTTTACTACGAATGCTTACTTGTTAGTCTCTGGCCGCATACGCGAGATAATCTCGAATCTAGAGTTTTGAACGGAATTTAGAGTTTTGTAATTTACAATTTACCGATGCCGTTAATATCGTCATCGTCGACTCGGCTCTGAAAATCGCTGCGTTTCGCGAGCCATCTATGAATCGATATTATAAATCAGCCCGTAAGTTTGGCGTAGCGACTTACAGTAGACTTCGATCTTCACGGTGCTGGCGACCCCGGGCCCGATGCCGTTGGCCGTGCTCATGCAGGTGAAGGTGACGTCGTTGTCCGCCGTGCGGTCAAGCTGGCCCGAGGGCCAGGCAGTCAGGTTCCAGACGAGGGACGAATTTATGCTCTCGAAGTCGTCGGTGCGTAGATTCGGCCCCGCACGGTAATTCTCGACGTAGTACTGGCGCGTGCTGCCGAAGTCGATCGTCTTGTTGTTCTTCATCCAGACGATGTCGCAGAGGGGCCAGCACTCGACGTGGCAGCCGAGGCTGACGTTCGTCGCGTTGTAAACGAAGCCCACCAGTTGCGGCAGCTTCTTGATGAACGCGGGCGGCGCTGCAACAATCCCCATTGAGTTTTCGCCACGCGGTACGCATCGACAGTTTCCATTAGCTTTCTTTCGCGCTTGCCGCGCGACAAAATCGCGGGGGCTCGAGAAAAACGATGTCGCTGATTGGATTATCGGCTTGCATTTATTATGGCCGTGGGACGGCCTTGGATAGGTATGGTTCTGGAGCCCCGCCAATATTCGTAGGTCCTTGGTCTCGGTTTTATTGGGACGGGGATCTCGCGATTGCGCGGAAAATAATCGTTATTAAAGCCCGGACTTTTTATAGATATACTGATTAATAACGAGCGAGCGCGCTGCTTTATGAAAATGGATCTTGGAATTTCGCGGAGTGGAATGAAGAGATCGTCAAAGTTCAGTATTAAAATTTAAATGGAAACTGGCTCGCGCGCTCTTTGATGTCGGGGCCGGTAAAATAAATTTTACTCACTCATCGATTTTGGCCGAGAGGCGTTCGCGCATAAACGTCGCGCGTTGGTTTGTCGGGGGCGCTTAAACGTGCGCTAACGTGCCAATATGTAAACTCTAAAACGCGACTGCTCGGCTGACTAATTCAGAAAAATATATATGTATGTGTGTGCGCGTGTGGCGACAGTTACCCGAAATGTTGACGAAGGTGCTGGCGGGATCGCCGTCGCCAGCCTCGTTGTATGCCAGGCAGGTGTAGTTGACCCGGTCCTCCAGCCGGACCTTCTCGACCTGGTGCACCGACTTGTTCACCTCGGAGAGCCGCACCGGGCCGCGGAACCACTTGAAGCCCGTGACCTCGGGCCTGCCCGGATCCTTGACCGAGCAGGTGATGTTGAGCGGCCCCTTCTTTATGACCCGCCTCGGCTCGAACGATATCGACGCTGGTCCCGGCTTATCTGCTCGCGCGGGCCGAAGGGAGAAAAGGTTTTTATTTACTTCAATACCAGCTCCCAATCCCCCCCCCCAAAACCCCCTCGACGCCGCGGCTTCTTGCTTCCCTCCTTTTTCCCCCCTTTTTTTCTCCTTTTCTTTCTTCGCTTCCTCCCGCTCCCCGCCCCGCCCCCGTTTTTTATGGTCATTGCTCGGCGTGAGCGGAAAGCCGATGTGGATAAGTTTCCGCGGGTCTGGCGCGGGGCGTGCATAAAAAGTGCGCTCGACGAAAAGACCGGCGTTAAGGAGACTCGTCCACTCGGGGAAGATGAATGGCTAAGACGAGAGGATCCGTATACTCTCTCCAGTTTTATATCGAGAATAATATAAAAATTCGCCGTTAATAAAAGAGAGCGCGGCGCGAACGATCCATCTAGCTCACGGATGGCCCCGATCTAATTCCGAAATACTCGGTGGGCTGATGAGAATAATGAGAAATTGCGGCGGCTAATAATAATTGTTAAGTTGCACGTCGACTCGGATACAATCGATTTTCAATTAGCAGTATAATTAAAATGGACCGAGTGGATCGACAGCTCCGATTACCGTATCACGAATGAATAAATAATTTTTTTCCTTGTGTCCCGACTAGTTTCATCGGCGACAAACGAATGGTCGACGTTCGCCGACGATGAAAGCGAAACTGCTGGCGAGCAATGAAATTTTGCCCTACAGACGCACTCGGCCCCTCCCCTTGAGCTCGACCTTGGAGCTTCGTCCCTGGCCCACGGGTTCCGCGTCACAGCGACGGCGAGAGGGGGGATGGGGGGAGTTAACGGAGAGGCTACGCGTGGTAAGAGAAAGAGGCCCAGACTCACAGTGCACGACGATGGGCGTGTTGGAGGAGATCGGGCCCCAGCCCGCGTCGTTCCTGCCCTCGCACGAGTAATTGCCGTGGAAGGAGCGGCCGACCGACTCCAGCAGCAGCTTGCTCGGGTCGATGTCGCAGAAGGGCTCGGCGGGCGCGCGCCTCGTGCAGTCCGGCAGCTCCTTCAGCAGCTCGCCGTCTATGTACCAGCGCACCGCTGTCAGGTACGGCGGATTGCCGCTGGCGACGTCGCAGCTGAGCGAGACGTTCAGGTGGGTGCCCTCGTTCACGGGGGTGTCGGGCTCCATTGTCACCGTGACCAGGGGTCGATCTGCGAGTGTACCGCGATATTCCAACGAGGGAGAATTATTCAATGTCGAGCTCTTCATATATATATATATATATATATATATGAGTTATCGGGTTATATATGTAGTTAGTATATATCAAAGTGCAGTAAGAGTGAATTCTGATTGCCTGCTTCGATACGAACTTTATCGTTCTGGCATAAATGTATACGAACCGATATAATATTTGTTATCACGCGAATAAGCGAGAACGAGACCAACCGATCGGTAAAACAATTTCAGTCAAAATTAAATCGAATGCCGTAGCGAGGCGCTCGTTGATATTGAATTTGAGCAAATACTAAATTCGCGCGTAGAGCTTTAAAAGAATATCAATTAACGTTGCAATTTTAAATAATAATAATGACATAGCACAATGAGTTCAGGTATGTTAATTGAACGCTCGGACGCGAGCAAAATTTTTAAATATTTCTTTAACGAGCTTCGATTACTTTACGATCTTATATAATGTACATTGATTTTACTTCGTTAAATACGCCTCAAGTTAAAAAGACGTTTGAACTGTTTACTTTTTGGCCCGATAGTTAAATAAATAATAAAACAAATTGACTGATTGTGAGGCAGAAGACGACATAGCTGGAAGTTTCTTTTGTTTGCGGAAAATTGAATTGAAAGATAAATTATCTCTCTACAAAGAATCTGATGTTTGCTAGAAATATATTTTTGTAGAGAGCTCCCAAGTGCTTTATTTATTTCTTTGTTCCTTTCAATAAAATACATATATTTATTAAACTGACGGTGATCCAATAAAATTCATCTTATATTATAGAAGAATAAAATTTAAAGAAAATCTAAACGTCGAGTAACTGCGACGAAATATACGATTTTCCATCTGATAAACGATATAAGAAAAATAAAAAAAAATAAATAAAAATAACCAAAACAAAATAACGAGGATTTTCGCAGAATGTGTCACTCGCATCGGGAAATTCCAAGGGGACGAGGAATACATTCGCCTTTGTTACGTGAAATGCGTCGGCGGCTCCGCATATAGCGTTCCATCGCGGCAGCGCCGTTCAACGCAGGCCGACTGGATGAGGGAAAGCGAAGGGTGGGCGCGGGTACGGCGATATAAATACTTACAGAATACATCGACGTCGATGAAATCCTGCGAGCTGGAACTGCCGAAATCGTTCTCGAGTACGCAGGCGTATTTGCCGATGTCGGTCGAGGTGGCATTTTTCACGAGCAGAGACGTCAAATCGGTCGTGCCGCCCTCGAAGCGCTCGTCGCTCAGAGTGAGATTCTTTCCGTCCCGCTGCCTGTGAAAACGACCATCTTTTAAATTTTCTTCTTCTTTCTCGTCTTCTCTCTCTCTCTCTCTCTTATATATATATATATAACGCATATTCGATTTTAGGTCTCTAACGCTTGGAAAATCGCTTTTTGATCCAGAGAAGGATGCGCCTCGGCAGTGTATTCACGAGTCGATCAGTAGGAAATTTTGCTTTTAGATAGAGTATTGAGGGTACGATGCCATTGCAGATATATCAAATTTTAATGGAAAAAACATGTAGTGAAAGAAAGCGTTCTGAAATTGCTACTAATTTTGCAATTTTTCTTTTCTATTTCCTGCGGTATTGTTTAATATGCTTACAAATTGTTTCTTCGAAGTAATGGAAATCAGTACAAAAAAAATTAAATTTATTTCATTATTAATAACGCGATATTTACAGGAATTATTTTTCACATAATGGTTTAAACGAGTCTACATTATAAAACAAGCGTTTAGACTGCAAGCGAGAAAGGCAAAGTTACATTTCTATTATATATTTCCATAAAAAGAATCTTTTTTAGTTTTTATTTATTGCAAGTCTCTTGATAATCAAAAAAAATAATTGTCTTATTGTAATGCATGCAAGACCAAAAAATAATTATACAACTTATTTCTTTCAATCCTTATTTTAATAATAATTAATTCATTAAAATAATTAATTTTAATATTCCATCAATCATTTCAAATTTTTGATTTAACCTCATTTCCTTCGTTCAATAATTGCAAATATAATTTTAAAAATAATTAAATGTGTTTAATGTAAATTTTTATTATCTTCTGTTATTAAAGCTAATTTCACTGAAAATTCTTAATTAATTTCGCATTTTAAAAGTCGTAATAAAAAATCATTATACACTGCTAACAATCGTGAAATAATGCATTTTATACCATTTGTTGCATTTTATTTACGCATTTTATATTGGACTAATTATGAATCTGAAAGTATTTTCCAATTATTAAAAATCTTAAATAACGATGAAGATAATTTAACGATTGAATTTATTTTGAGAATATAAAATATTTCATATCAGAAATAAATTTAACAAAGTCTTGTTACGTTGCGATACTCGACGAAAAACAAAATCAAATAAATTTAAAAAATAAGAAAAAAAAATTCAACTGCCGTAATTTCAAGATGTTTCATTAAATTTATATTACTGTACTTTTAAGTCCCATGTAATATTGTAATGGGAGCATCATTTAAAGAAACAAATCAAGGTTAATCTCTTACCATATTACGTTTACGAGGGTGGCCGGATTCGCTTCATAGTCGCAGAATAATTGAAAGTCTTCCGTTTCGTTAACCGTGATATTGTCAGGACTCATCCGCACTATTGGGGGATCTGGAAGGATACAGAGCCGCAAGTTAATGCAACGATAATGATTAATTCCTAAGTATAATAGAGACTTTTATTCCATAAAAATTCAGCCGTCGGAACTTTGTTATTGACAGAGTTAATGCCTTTCTTTCTATGACTAGTTAAAGCCAATATACGCACCCTGCTGTCAATTGAAATATTACGGCCCATGAATGAATATTCTACACCAAAAAAAATCCGTAGAAGAAATACATCAAGAAAATTTTTTCCTACGTCATATTACACTATTCAGCTAGGATGCTATTTCATTTTATTCCCATTTTCGGTTTAATTTTCCCGCCCTTCCTTTACTGCGTTCCTTTTTTTTTCTCTTCCCATTGAGGCGATCGAGGGTCGAGGAAAGCCGGCATTTTTTTAATACACACACATACTCCCAGCCGCGTGTCGGCGAGAAATTCGCGTCACGATCGAATGTCATTATTCTAGCCGCTCGCGCAGCCATTCACGCTTGATCACGGGCCCCCTCGGCGCGCAGCGGCTCGCGGCTGCTGCATTCACGCGCGGCTGCGCAGCGCCCAGGGCGCGGGCGTCGCTTCGCGTAGCGTCCTCCCTCCCCCCATCCCCCTCGACCCAGCGGAATGGAACAGAAAGCGCGGAGTAAGGACCGGGGAGACCCCCCGCCCCCGGCCGCCTCAATGAGCTTCTTTCGCTCTTATTCGCCGCATAATTTTACACAGCGCCATATGTGCGCCCGGCGGAGCGCGGACGGGGCGGGAGCGAAGCCCGGTCCTCCTCGTGCTCTGCACACTGTATGCGTTATATCCCTCTTATCCGCGGGGCGGGGGGGGAGGACCTTTTAAATCATGGAAATGCCGCTTTAAGGGGCCGTCTTCGCGGGTAAGCCGTCGTTAGGCGTAAACTACGCAGCGCTACCGCCCCGCCGCCGCGATCCACCGCGGGGAGAGATAAGTGTGCACATATAGAAAACTAGTTAACCAGATGTGTAAAGAGGTACCCGAGTCCCGATGTCAGGGCAGGGGGAGGAGGAAGGTAAGGGAAACGTGACGTGGGTCGACAAAGAACGAATTTGCATGGCCGATGGGTGTGTGTGAGCGCGCGCGCGCGCGTCAAAGTGCTATCCTTCGTAATATATATCACGTATCTATACTTGCAAGCACATCTACATATATATATATATATGTATTTGAAATATATATATACAGGTACAGTGCTCGGTTCATTAAACGTTTTTACGGGATGTCAGTCGATTCCGATTCGGCTCGAGGAAGCTGACGACGAACGTGACTTTCATGACTGAATCGGAGGAATAATTTTCAGATTTTTACGATGAGAGAAAAGGATATTGTATCGCATTATGAAGGAAAAAAAATTCAATTTCATTTTTTAATCCAACGTTGAGATCGAACGGCCAGAAAAGTAATATATTATTTTTTATTTAAGGATTGAAAGTCTTTACGAGAAACGCCATTTTCTTCATCGTTTTGCGCGTAAATATTCGGCATCCGATCGAAAAGTAGAGCGATCGATCAACTGAAAATTTACCTTAAGTATATAACGTATCGTTATATAGAGCGACGTTTAAACGGCCGTAAAATATCGTTTTTCATTGCAATTTCAATTAAAAACGAATCCAATAATGTTACTGGACGACAAGCGTATGCTCGTTTGTTCGAGGGCCGCGCTCTAAGCAGCTCTTAAACATTGGCTCGACTTATGCAAAAACCATCTCGCGAGAATACAGTTCGTCTAAAAAATAAAAACAAACCCGAGCAATGTCGAATGGCACATTATGCGAGCATAATGCAGCTCGAACATTGCCTTCTCTTTGATCCAGCAATGGAGAAAATGCTTTTCTTTCTCTGCCACGGTTCAACGCGCGCTCAATAACGAGGTGAGACCGGTGAAGAACGCGCGGCTCGCTTCGGAGCTATTTTTTTTCCTTCTCATTGAAATGGAAATTAATCGTGCCCGTGCCAAATGCCTTTGTGGAAACTGGCCACTTTAATTTTCAAGTTTACCCGTCGCTGATACTTTATCATTTTGTTTTTAAGCGAAAGCAAATACTAGTCAATGATGTGCTATAATTTATAAAAAGTTTTAGAAATAATTTTATTATCTCGAAATACCGGATAAATTTAACTCTACTTGAAATGAGATAAAGTTAAACGCACAATTCATAAATGTTATGATTGACCGTGAAAGTTAAGATTTAAAATTTAACTAGACGCTTACATTTATTTTGTACCGGCTTTATGTATTATGAGAAATAAACCGAGCTTTTTATTCTACTTCTTCTCTTTTCTTTTTTTTTTTTTTTTGAAATTTATCCTCTTCTTTACAGACCTATTTCACGCACCGTCGGCAAAACGGATTACGCAAAATCGTCAAAAGCAAAGCGCGCCACCGCGCTCTACCCGTCTATATAAACCGAGAACATATTACATTTTCCGGGCAGGGTATAAAAATAAAAGAATAAAGGGGGAAATCGCGCGCGCTTGCGCGAGCGGCGAAGAACAATGGATGGATGAGCCGCGAGGGTGGGAGCCGGGTGGCGTCCGAATTCGCCTGTACTAAATTAAATGAGATAAGGCGGGGTATAGGCGGCGGCGTTTAACGATGCTGGCGCAGCCCTTTCCCTCGTATAACAGCAGAGCGAGTCGCCCGCCTAGCCGCCTAGATAGGTGAGAGGGAAAAAAGTGGGCGCGGGGGGGGGGAGGGGGCGAGGCGCGAGGTGTTGCAGGGAAATAGGATTGGCGCTTGGGCGGAGAAAGGGGAGAGAAAGATAGTTAATCCGTGGCACTCACACATTACTTCGATGATTACGGTCTCTTTCATCGGCTTGCTCCCCTCCTTGATCATGACCGAATTCACGGCTGCGCAGCTGAACTTTCGCCCATTGTCGTACTCCGAGGCCGTGAAGGCGAGGAAGCTGTTCGTCTGCGTGGTGCCGTCCTCCTGTGGACAGAACAAAAGATCCGCGGTTATAAGGGGAGCTCGGCGTGGTGACGGCGGGTTACGGCGAGAATTACGGCACGGCGAGCGAGCCAGCGAGGGAGGGAGAGAGAGAGAGAGAGAGAGAGAGAGAGAGAGAGCCCGCCGCACCGTCGTCGATAGCGATTCTTTCGCGTCAGCGGATATCCCCTCCGATGGGCCCTCCGTTGATTATGAACGATTAATGAGGCGGCAGCGGAATTAACCCACTTTTTGCATCGACGCCGATTAAACCCATTATGAGAATTTCTCTCTCCTTCCCCTTTTTGTCACGCCCCCCCCTTTTTTTTGCTCATTTCGCCTGTTTGTTTTTTTTTCTGGCCTTTGCCTCCCACTTTCTGCCTCTTGATTTTTCCAGTATAATTCTTTTCAGCTCGTGCCGCTGGACCCTCGCCATCCCGTATTGAGCAAGTTTCGAAGTCGGCGACCCTCGGAGAACGGCTCCATCGTTTAAATTATTGGAGGTCGGTCGTAAGTGCAAAGACTGCGCGTTATTAATTAAACGTATATATTCGAATCGGTGCGCTCGAGAGTTTTATTTGGCTATCCGTCGACAAAAGCGTCTGACGAATAGCCCTTTTTTGTTCGTTATTAAATATGAAATGGGTTGCTTTAAGCAGCAGAATAAATTGAAAAACAAAATAATGGAGACTATTTTGAAGGATCCTCGAGCGCATTGCTCGAGACGCCAACTAGAAATGCAGCTAGGAGCAATTAGCAATTTATGTACAAATTGGTGCATCCAAAAATAATGAGTAAATAAGTAGGTTAAGTCGAAATAGCTCTTGAGCTATATTACTCGTTCCTTTCAATAATAAATCAAATAAACATAAATCTCCAACTATAAGTAAAAAAAAAAACTGTTTATTTTTAAAAACGAATGATACACTTGAAAATGGTAATAAATAGTAAAACTATTTTGTTTCAATTAAAGCTTATTCGACTCTACTAATGAATTTTCTACAACTAATTGAATATATAGAAGTTGAATAAGCGCATAATATAGTAATGAGGCAATTTATTTAATGCATAAATTTTATTATGTGTAATATAAATCATGATGTACATAAATATTTGATTATTCAACGTCTATTTATCTTACGTTGCAATTATAATTTACCAAACACACAATAAACTATATCGCATTATACATTTGTGATTAATATGGCGATTCGATTTCAAATGTGCACTCGCAATCTCGAGTCTGTTATTTTACTTTTTTTAGCTAACTCGAATATTTCTCTTTAGCTGCTTAACGGACTGCAACAAGAATTGGATTTCTTTAAATTAATAAATATTTTTATTGGTCTTACAGTCCAATTAAATAAAATTAAAATTAATACATAATAATATCAATATATATTTATATCAATAGTAATACATAGCAATATATAATTAATTGAAAATTATAATGACAGTCAGACTGTCCTTGTTTAAAATCCCACCCGTAGATTAATCTGAAATAAAAATATATTAATTGAAAAAAAATTCTTTATTAGTAGTTAAATGCAATCTGAACTGTCGCCACCAATTAAAGTATTAGATTTCTTTGTCAATCAAGCTAATGTTTTCGAAGTTTTACTATCTCTCCATAAAGATAAATCTAGAAAAACTATCGAAGACAGGCACAACGCACAGAATACATTTTAGAATAAAAAACTAATTTTAATGGTTAATCATCAAAAATTTATAGAATTGAACTTTTTTATCAATTATCTATGTATAACTGTCTATATGCGCGTATAATTATTAATAAAACATATAATCATAAAGTAATAAAAAGTAACTGTATTATGACTTAGAATACTAAAGGAAAGACATTCGATTCGTACTCGATCAAAACTCTCCCGTATATTTTATCGGGCTTAGTCGACTTAACGCGACTGCATTATTTTCCGTCCCGATCGGTAGGAAGGAAAGAAGAAACAATTTTTAGAAAATCCCTTTTCGCGGTAAATTGCGGGCGGGAGCTTACGCCGGACTCGCAAAGGTAATCTAGATAAGTGTCACGTCGCGCTCGTCCCTACCGGGCACGCCCCCCCCCCTGTCGCCCCCTCCCAACCGCGCATCTTTCCGAATACCGAGGCGTTAACAATCCGCAAAGGGTGGGCGCGAAAGTTCCGGCGAGAGGGGGAGGGCGAGGTCGAAAGAAGAAGAAGAAGAAGAAGAATAAAACGGAGAAGAGGAAGCAGAGGGAGAAGAAGGAGCGGGTCAAGAATAGCGGAGAGAGAGAGAGGCGGAGGAAGAAAATAAACTTTCGCGCCGCTCCGCCCCGCGGGGAGGGGGGCGCTGCGGGCTCGCTCCCGGGTCTTCGGTTCCTCGTCATTTCGCATCTGGCGGGCCGCCTCGCTCTCGTCGCTCCGTCCCTCTCGATTTTCTTCCAACCACCCCCGCCCCCTCCGCCACCCGCCCTTTTCATTATCGGCCTCCATTACTTCGGCGGCATTCCTGCGGGGCTGCGGCCGGCCCTCGCGGCGCGAGAGGATCTCGAACGCTCCGGGGGAATTCTTATCCCTGTTTTTTTTTCTTCTTCTTTTTGATGCCCGATTCTCTTTTTGCCCGGCTCGCGCTCTCGTCCCGTTCTCCGCGGGCACGCTGGCGCCATTAGAGCGCCGGCGAAGAGCGTAGAAGAGGGCTCGAAACGCCGGCGAGAGAGAGAGAGAGAGTTGCTCGGGACATCGTCGTTATTGCTGGCGCGCGGATCGCGCGCGAGATATCGCGCGAGTGACGAGTCGCTCCCCCCCCTTCCCTCGCCGCACCGCCCGCCATTGCTCTCTTTGAAGGGAAAGCCTTTGAAGAAAGATTGCGATCGGCGAACTCTTTGCATTGTGCAATTTTACCCGCGCAGGCGCGCGGGGAGCGGCTCTACTCCCACCCCCCTCCGCCGCCACCCGCGGCGCCAGGGTTTGTTGACTCTGAATTTTTCAGTATATTGTTTTCAGCCCTACAGGGAGAACGGCGTCTGCGTCGCGGCTGTCTTTGATATGATATAAGAAAGCGAACGGCGCGTAATCGCGTCTACGAACTGTTGCGGTCCTTTTTTTTTTTTCATCCCTCCATACAGAAAGAGCCGAAAGTAAGATTAAGGCGGATTCGCGGAGGCGCGTACTTCGCCTCGGATATGTCAAGAGATTGCCTTTCTTACATTTTGACGTAGGATATTATGGAATGCTCTGACTATACGGTACTCGCTGTCTATGCAATTTTCCGTATGGGTGCCAAATCCATCCAGATAATTCATTTGCTATTCATGGTTTCGAAAAGATATTCGCCTGCGATACTGTAAAAAATTGCAATGCTTCGGAGAAATATGCGGCGAAAATGAGATTTGAATATTACAAATATCAGGGAATTTCTGATCGAGGATTTGAGCTTTGAGGCAGGAGTATTATGTTCTTCGATTTTAATTTTAAATTTTTACTTGTCACATGAGATCGTCCATAGGGGATAATATTTTAATGATGGTCGATAGAACGGGTTCACTCGAATCTATTATTTGAAGAATACGTTTTTCTATATAATCGATACACATTAGCATGTTTCATCTACAGCTCCCTATTTTCAATATCTTTTAAATTTTCTCATTCAACTTCATTAAGTTCAAATCGTTTATTCATATAATCGGCACTCTTTTTCATTTTAAATATCTTATCCATATAAGATAACGTAAGATATAGAACGTTGAAGACGAAGGGCACAGACTATGTATTTATAACATGATTGATGCTATTGAACTTAAATTTTAGTATTTTTAATACATTAGTTAGGGAATGTCGGAAATTAGCAGAAAAGCATTAAATTTTCACTGAACAATCATGTGAAAAACTGTCTATAGTATATAGATTGAAATATATGGATTCGATTAGAATGAGTCTTTACGGAAATTCCATTATATGACCGTCTCGAGCAAGCGTAGCGGACGAATATCTATTCTGTATACATTAATTTGAATAAAGAGCGCGACAATCATCTAAACACATTCGCCGTTGGGAAACAACATTCCTCCATGCACATTGCAATGGGCGTGCATACGCTTATAGCGGTACTTTATTATGCTCAGTGGTGCGTAAACATAATACGATTTAAATACACCAATGTTTAAGCTACGTGGTTTAGAAGGGGGGCGGGGGATAATTAACCGCCTATTACTGCACGCAGCTACTTTGTTAGACCCCCCCCCTCCCCGAGTCCTCTGGGCGCTTTCAAACTGAAATAAGACAACTTGTTACCGAATCCAGGCGCATTAAAACATAATAGCTCTATTAATGGCATTAGCTTCTAAAACTCGTCATGCGACCGCGTTAAATCGTTCATTTTGATTGCCTCGCAGAATATGTATTTCGCAGACGCTCGGGCGTATTAGTCGGGTCGAATTAATATTGGCAATGTTAACTTTCGGTGATAGACGCGAAAAAAAAAATTAGGCAAAAATACGAAAAGGTACCTAGTTTTTACGATCTACCAACTATTGTCCTCCATTGGTTTACCAATTTCATACAATGATACAATAAAATTGATGTAGCTTAAACTTCGCGCATAAAGAAAGCTACTGAGTTAAATGTCAAATGTTAATTTTCGAAGATAGAAATGTTTTTTTGTCTATCGTAGAGTAAATAATCGAGTGAAGACTATATACACTTCCTATACAATAATCAAGCACGTCCATATTAATCATGACTAAATAAGCTCATCTTTTCTTCTCTTTAAGAATCTGACGGAATTACACGAATTATATATCACTCAAGGCGGATGCATCCTATTGCATCTGAATAGCTGTTTCGGCGATTTATACGATTTATTACTATTGATAAAGAGCCGACATAGTAGCTGGAGTGCATTGCGCCCGTACGATAACTCGCGAAAAGCTAAAAAAATAGTCTCGACTACCTGTAATTAGTAGATAATAAAGAAGTTCTAGATTCTTTCAAGCGCACGGGTCGAAATCACCGGCTAGTGTACACAGGGCTGAATCGCTTGCGAGCAACGCAGCGCCCCCACACCACTGCGTCCTCCGCCTCGGCGATCTCGCTCAGCAATGCCGCCGCCATTCATATATATATATATATATATATCGGACCGGGTGTTAGCCATCGCGTAATGAGACACTTGGCAAACAAAGCTAATTATGCTCCCAGCGCCGCGGCGAATACGACGAGTAAATAGCCCAGCTACAAATCCATAATTGGGGCGGCCCGTCGCGCGCTCAGCGCCGCGGCCGTTGCGCGACCGGCTGCACGCACTTCGCGTTATATACATATATATATATATATATATGCTCGCTCGTACGCGCGGGCGAGCTTACGCAAGCTTAATAAAAATACCCCAGGCAGGAGGGAGGGCGGCGTGCGCGAACTCGCGCGCGGAATTTCGACGGAGCGCGTACGGCGCGGAAAAAGAGGATCTGCTCCCCCGATATATACGTATCGCCGCTCGCCGACAATTTTTTTTATACTCGCTTTACGGTGGTGAAAGGAATCGTGGGTCGGGGGGGGGGGGCAGAGTTGGCTGACGCAACCAGAAATTTGAAGAGTCTAATTAACGCTGAAATTTTGGTCTTCCCCTCTCTCTCTCTCTCTCTCTCTCTCTCTCCCTCTCTCTCCATCTGTCTCTCTTTCCCCGGTTTCGTGCCTTGCGCGTTGGAATTTTTTGCTCCTTTTGTTTCTGTAGCCACGAACGGCGGAACAATGAGTCGATGCGGATCCTGCTTCTTTTTTTTCCCCTCCGAGCGTGGGGTAACGAGACGGATGAAAAATTATTTCAGACAGTTGCGCAGGAGGACGAACCCCCGGTCGCACTGGTTTAAAGGGGGAGCGGTTCTTACGGTCCTGTCCGCGCTTGGTGTATTATTGCATAATTAATTGTATGCGCCCACTGTAGAAATAATCTTGCACTGAACAGAATTTATTTATTCAAATAATATCGAGAGGATATTTTTTTATTTTAAATTATGTAATCGTGTCTAATTCTTTGGTGTTAAGCATAATTTAGATCAAATAAAAGTTTATTACACGTAAACTTCCGCGATTCCGAGTTAACTAGTCCAATGGAAATCGTTACAATAGGTTCAATGACAAGTTAACTGATCATAAAATTATTTTATACTACCTGATAGAACTTTTTATCTATTTGCTTTTATCGTACTTGTAGCCGCGAACGCGCTACCTCACGATGCGACTTTTCGACGAGCGAAGATTTTTCAATTTCTAATTTTTTCCTCAAATTTTTAGATGGACATTGACGGGTTTGCAGATAAATTATGAATAACAGAGGAAGTTTAATCAGAATTCGTTCAAAAATCCTGTGTATGTTTCAAGAGCATCCAAAGAATTAAATTACCGTTGAAATGCAATCTTTTTTCCCTCCACGCATGCAAATGTTTGTTTTGAAACGCCGTTTGTTTGTCGCAAAGTTGCGATTTCGTTCCATATTTTAATATTTAATCAGCAGCCCGATACCCATTTTTCCATCCATCGACGTTCCGACGGCAACGGGCGTCGCATTAATTATCGCATGTTAATTTACGGAAACGGGCTCAGTACGTCCATTGACGCGACCTAATTTTCGCGCGTTTTAGATTGGCCGGAGCTCCGATTTAATGGGAAAAATACTTTTATCCCCATCCCCTTCCGTCTCTCCCCGACAACACGGGAGTTAATCTTTCAAAATTCATTAATTTTCCGCATTGCCCGCCTATAAAATTGCGCAATTTGGCCCGGGACGACGGGCGGGGAAACAAGGGGGGAGAGAGCGGGGGGGGGGGATAACGGTGCGCTTAAAACGCGCAATCTCGCGAACTCGGTGGGGCCCTTGTGCATTTTTACCCTTTTACATCCTGTACCGCATCCTCCCTCTCATCCCACCCCCCCAACAAAGTAACTAACAGAGAAAAAAGAAGCAAAAAAATGCCCAATAAAAACGTACGACGCGAGCTCCACTTCTCAGTTATGCGAGCACGGGATACTCGTCCAACCATTATACGACCCCACCGGCAGGATCATATACATTAAAAAAATAAAATAAATAAAAAAAAAGCAATAAACAGCCATAGCGCACCGACTGGGAAGATTCCGTCGGTATAGCTGCATTAATATAGAGATATATAGAGAGCGTGTGTATATACTCACGTTATCGGTGAGCTTTGTCTCGTACATGTCCAGTCGGCTGCTATTTTTTTCGAGGATATCCGTGCCGTTGTACCAAGTGACGTTCGCCGGCGGCCTGGCCCCCTGCACCTCGCACTGCAGCAGGACCTTTGATCCCTGAATGACGTGGCCGACGACACCTTTGATATCCATTTTCATGGGGCGCACTGCGAAAATAAAGATGGGACGAGACCCGTTGAGCTTCGGAGGGCGGAAATAAAGCAGACAGCGCGAAAATGTGAGGCGAGAGACGAGCTACTGTGTGTGGCGGGAGCCGTGTTGTATTTATATAAATAAATAAATATATATATATATATATATATATATATATATACACAATACACATATAAATATGGGATGTACAAACGTCCCCGGCGGCGGTGGCTGCGCCACGGACGTTGCAATTTTTTAAAGTGCCGTAAATATTGCTCGCGCGCCGATAGTGGGTCAGATTTGGACTTGTACGAATGAAAGGGGCGCGAGTCCCCCTACCCCATCCCAACCTCTCTATCCCCATCGAAACTGCAGGCGAGCGTGTCGCGCTCCATTAATGCGCGGCGGATGATATTAATCGGTACGAAAAAGAAAGAAAGAGCCGTGGAACCAAGGGAAATACGGCCAAAAATATGGACTCACAATCGACCTACATGCTCGGCTTCGCGTATACGAGGAGAATCCTCCGAGTTCATATACGATGAGATATATATATATATATATGTGTGTGTGTGTGTGTGTGTGTGTGTGTGTGTGCGTGTTGGTGTTTGCGTATGCGCAGGTATAATTTATCTTTATAACGTAACGGCGCATATAGTAATTTTCGGAAAGCTAATTATAATTATCAGACGATGCACCACGCGCAGTCTGTAAAAGCATTTTACATCAAACTTCCATCATATCCTTTAAACTGCATCGTATGAGCCACATCAGCATTAAAAGCTACCGGGTTATACGAAGCCGTACACGGCAGATACATTTTGTATACGACCCGGGATATTTTTAAGAAAAATTTTTCCACTCAATCGCCTGATCGTAATTTCCAACATATTTCCCGAGAGTAACGTCGTCCGGTAAATTCGGTGTATATACCTCAGGTTGCAAACTCTGTGAGTCGCGATTGCACGTCGGGTCAAGAAGCGGGCCAAGGAAGAAGCGCGATAAAGCGTGAAAAATTACAAGCTCGAGCGGAGAAAAACATCGGGGCGATTGTAGCGCGCGCGAACGGAGCATCGCATTCAAACGGCCGCTTTTAACGGCAGCTACGCCCGGGACTGCAAAGGAATTCGGGATACTTTGAGGACGCTTCAGAGCGCGCGACAGCGAGCCTCCCTCGTTGCCGTGAACGAGAGAGGTCGCGGCGGAAGAACCGACGGTTCGCCTCTCCATTTTCCCTCTTTATCGCTGACTTTCTTGCTCTCTTTATTTTTATTTATCTCTGACAGCAGCTCCGAGCCACCCGTGCGCCGCTGTATAACTATCGAGCGATACTTCGCTCGCCGGGCGGGGGAGAAAAGATAACTAGTGCCGTTGGAGACGGTGAAAGGGAGGAGACAATGGGGGAGAAGTAAATAGAAGCCGGGGGTTGCCGAGGGAAAAGTGACCGCGCGGAAAAAGGAGCGGCGAAGAGACGACAGGGCGAGACGCGAAATTAACAAGGACGGGTGAACGAGAGAGAGACGCTGGATGGGGCGGGGGGCGCGGAGGCGGAAAAGGGGCAAAAAAAGTTTAAGCGAGCGTTAAATCAATTTAAACGGATCGATTTATTTCGCATCGAGCATGTCGTTAAACCGACGCTCGCCCTAAAGTTTACCGAACTTTCGCGAGTTAATCCGGCAGTAGACGCGCCCTGCGCCCTCCGCCGCTACTTTCGTTCGGCACGTTCGCGCCGATTAATAAACGCGCGATACAACGACCATTATCATAATTAACTCCATAATAGTCAAGTTGGAGAACAGTAGGCCAAATTTGAATTTAGATTAGATAATTTCGTGAGCGGCGGTAATTCGTGCAATTTTCACGGTGCGCTCGCGCCGATTGCAAAAAATATCCATTACTCTCTGGGATAATAGCCATTTTTATCGTATCATCTCCGCTGATATAGATGCCGCGGGTGGAGCAAGGGCGCGCGCGATATTCCAACTATCGCGCGATGCCGAGATGAAGACGATTGCCTAATGAGGTACTTTCATAAATTTAATTATCATCAGCTTCGGCGCGCGAGCGCGCAACAGTTATAAAACCGAACTCTTAAAAAGCTTAAGATATCTCAACGACTTGGGCAATAAAGATATCAGCCCTCTACAGGCGAGGCGAAAATGCAATGAAAGGCAAGAAGAAGCAAAAAAACGGGGGAAGGTAAAGAAAAAGCAAGACGGAGAAGGAGAGAAAAGAAAAACGGCATCATAAAGAAAACAGGTAGAGACCCTCCTCAAGTGTCTTGCCCAGTAGCTGTCAACGTTACGCAGTGGAGCTACAATTAAAATGCTAGGAAGCATCTAAAAATAAAAGCGAGAGAGAGAGAGAGAGAGAGAGAGAGAGAAAAAGAAAGGAAAACGGCGAGTTAGAGTAAAGTTATAAATGTCTTTGTAACAAAGAGGCCGAAGAAATTTATTTAGCCAGGGTCAGTTTGCGCCAATATCTAATAATACGTTTAATCCGTAGATAATCATGGATTAATAAGCGATATCGTCTGAAGAGCGAAATATATCGTTGTCGAGGTCGAGCAAACAATCTTCGATTTTCTACGATCATTTTTCATCGATTTATGCGATTGAAAGTGACACATATCGTGATTTAATTAATTAAACGCGAATGTCATTTGCGATAATGGACACAATAAAACTCATAGTTGAGAATACTGCGGCTGAGAGGTTCCGCTGTATAGATATAACAAATGAGCGGGCGGGAGGGACGCGAGAGAGAAGGCAGGAAACTTGTCGCCGCAGGTTTATCCTCTGGAAGTATCTGCGCCTGAACTTCCATACATGCAAATGCCGAGCTTCAATAGTGCTTGCACAATGCAGCGATTCCTCGGTCCAATCGCATTTGCCGGTGCACGGTCGGCTGGGCAGCGAGAGAATTTCACTTTTCGCACCTGCGAGGAATTATATACGCTCGAGCGTATTGATATCGCCCGACATTTATGTACACGAGTCAATTGTAAACGTTCCCAGTAAAATCAATTGAAATTAATTTTAATCCGTTCGAGACGTTGGCTTAACGATATTTTATCTACATTTAGAAAAACAATCTTCTACCGTAGTAGTGAACTTTTGTTATCGATATTTCAGAATTTGTGACTCCTCTTATATATAGAAAATCGACAGAACGGTATATCAGGGATATATGAGCGCTCCTCGATCAGACGAGCCAAAAAGGAAAATTTCATTTTTTTTCCAGGCCCCATAGAAAAATAAAGGAAAATAATTTAATACCGATGGTGAAATATCTTCTCGAGTTAAATGACACCTTTCTATATCTCCGCCCGTAATTCTTTTCGGCGCCGTAAATGTTTATTGAGCCGTATAAGGGACAAAAATTTACACCCGCGCAATAATTCTGCGCCCCAGATTAACTGACACCCCGGCGCCGGCCGTAGCATTTATTGCCGTGTGCCCGCGGGCGTGGGTTGCGCAATTTTAATTCCAGAAAACCGTGGCAATAACTCGAGTAAACGATGCCGCAATTGGAATACAGTTCGCAGTCCATTATTCATAGGATTAGAAGGACGTAGAGCTTTAAGTTCGTCTCTTTCCCCCCAACCCGACTCCCGGGGGCGCTTTTCAAAAAATTTAACGATTTAATGCGGTCCGGGAGTTTTACATTAATACCGGGCTTAATCCCTGCATGGCCGAGACGGGGTTCCTAGTTTTTTTTCTTCTTTTCCTCAAACATTCTTTCGCGTCTAATAATTCAAATTTACATCTGCGTATCTAGGAATAAATTCACGGAGCGGTAGAATTCTACATGTTATATTATTTTTAGCGGAAGAAAAATTAACTCTTATTTATCAAGTTATTTATCTCTTTCTTTTACTAATTATGATAAGTTCGAAAAGTTCCTGCGAGAATTTGATCAGAACGAATGAAAAAAATTCTGCCAGTAATCGACGAAATTTAACCTATTTAGTTTTTAGACAATAGAAACGATAGAATTGTTAAGCGACGGCCAGCTATAGTTAAAAATAATCTGTTGCCAGTTAATTATAAGTACACGTTCTACTATCAGGTCACAGTAAGCAATCTGGGCCGCTAAAGATCAAGTATATAAAAAATATCTTTCACCGGTTCGTGTATGGCCAAATGATAAGTCAACAAATTCGGTCTAGAGATCGTCGGAGTGGTCTAAAAGTTCAGCAGTACTGTATGAAATTATAAATTCAAATTAGAATTTTGCATTAATTAGGCTCTATGACAGTTAGTGCACATTTTTTTCATTCGTTAACAATCTACTAATAACTATATACTTAGGACACAAACAATTCTGAAAAATGTATCAATTTAATTTTAATTTAAATATCTCTCAACGTTAAAGAATAAGAATAGTATAATAATCGTAATAATAGTGTCAATAATTCTACTTTTTAATGTTAGTTCGACATATCGCTATTACCTACTTTTGAATTCCCATCAATAATAACTTGATTGAATTTTTTTGATTATTGTTATAATTATTTTATATTGACCTAACTCTATTGATTAATTCTGTCAATATACCTAAAAATATAGATACATATATACTTGATAATATTCCCTATAAAACATATTACTGTAAGTTTTTCCAATAAATGGAAACAGCTTGAATTTTTAAACAGTAAACAGGTTGGAAAATATTGACGTACATGAAATTCATAAATATATTTACGAGAATTAAAAAATGAAATATAGAATTTCTTGAATTTTAAATGGTATACTAACAAAGCTCTGTGATTTATTATTAAAAAACTATTAAAAACAGAAAATCAATTGAAAAAATAAATTTATTAAATAATAAATTTATTTTTTAAGATAATGAAAAGAAATTCCCTCTAAACATATTCATAAGTAGATTAATTTTTTATCTAAAACTGTTATGTTTTCTAGTAATTTATATATAATATAAACATAAATAATGAAAATTGTTTAACTCGTAAATTTTTTCTATTTTATTTTATCATTTTTTGAAAAGGTTACATTTAAATATAAAATTTACTTCACACAAATATAGAATTTTTTGACTTTTAAATTTCACAGAAATAAATATAAGTTTATGTATATTGAAACTCCCGAAAAATAATATTTCAATCTTTTCGGGTATTAAAGAAAATATTTATTTTTCAATAATAAGTAGACTCGAATGCAGAAGAAAAATAAAATGGCAGTAGCGTCACTAGCAGATTCAAAAAAAAAAAAATAAGAGAAAACAGTCCGATAGAACTACAGTAGTACAAAATATCGGTGGAAGAGGAGGCAAACAGAGAAGGGGAAAGAAAGCGATAAAAGAGGATAAAGAGAGGCAGCGAACGGTGGGCAAAATAGATCGAAGTACGTACTTTTGTTCTCTCTCGCTCCCCCATTTCTCTCGCTCTCTCTCTGTCTCTTTATGTTTCTCTATTCCTCTTTCTCTCTGCGCTCCTTTCTCACTCTATTCGCTTTAACACAGACGCGCCCACATATACACGAGAAACCCGTGTGTTTGGCGCCTCTCTCGAGCAGATCGGCATTTAAGCGTCGAGATTTGATTAACTTCTCTCCCTCTCCCTCTACCCGGCCCCCCTTCCTTTCGGGATTTACGGCTTTTTTCCGCGATCCACCGCGAGAATTATGCCCTTTCCTTGTCTTTTTAGCCAACACAGACCCGCAGTTACCGGCCCATTAGAACTCCATCATCGGAGGATTTCGCGTGTACGCCCGGGGATGGGAGAGGGATTGGGGGGTGGGGTTACTGGGCTTATAGCTATAAATAGATTCGACTGCCGACACTTTGAGCACTCGGGCCGGTAGCGAAGATGCATTCTTTACTCTGCGATTTAAATGAGCTCAATTTCGCCTTTATCGGGAATTCGATTAATTTTGCAATGAGTCTAAATGGTTTCTCGTTGAATATAAAGGTTCTGATATTTTCGCGAGCGACGGAGTTCTAGGAGGATCGTCATTAATTTCATTTGCGAATAAGCTGCGTTTTTTTTTTTTTTATTTTTTTACATCATCGGCGTCTCGGAGAAATTTATTTTTTAATTAAACTGACGCCTTTGATAATTTTGATTTGATGAAAAATATGTTGCTGTTTTTTTTTTCTTAAAAGCGTACCGCGAAGGCTTGATTAATAAAATAGGAGAGGAAAATTTTTTTAATTAAAAAGTTACGAGAATCATTGGGAACAATGGTCTGGAATTTCCGTCATTATTCGCCTCGAACTTGTTAAAATATAATACGTGCGAAATTCTCGAGGATAAGCGCGTCGAGTCGCGTTCCGCCCGCCGATCGTCCGCGCGAGACGGCCACCGAAAAACGTCGCGTTGCGCAGAAACAATTTCGTAAAAACGACAAAGAATGACACAAAAAAAAAAAAAAAGAAAAGAAAACGCACGCTACGCATGACAATCGCTTTTTCGCGCGACGACCCGATGTCGTGTACTGCGTATACGTACGTATAAAGCGCACTTGCCGTTCTACTCGGCGGAGAAAGGGGGCAGGGGATAAGGGAGACGGGAAAATCCGATCCGAACAACGGTAATAATATCGCGTTCGTTCTGGCCGTCCTTGCTACTTCTACGCTCGTTTGAAATATAAGCTTAGCTATTCTCTCCACCTCTCTCTTACTCGCGTTTCTTGCGTGTTGTCGCCATCCCGCCGCTATTAACATTAGGTGTCGCGCATCTGCGTCTTTATATTTGAACTTTTCTAGTACATGTGTGTGCGTGCGTGCGCCAGTGTGTGTGTGCGTGTGTCTAATATCAATCAATCGATATTAGATTTGTAATTTTAACGATAAATCTTTAAATTTTTCTCCATCGCGTCTATAATTATCCACGTTGCTCTCGTTTAATTTATTTTCGAGCGCATTCAATGTATACATTCATCTATACAGTACATTTTACCCCTTTAGCGCAGAACAAATTTACGTGGCGCTTAAAGTAATATAGGATTGACCTAATTCCTAACGGCAGTCGTGTTTGAACGAGCTGATGATGTTCTGTGGCAAATTTTAGCATCATAGCGTATATTTTCCCGCACGCATTTTCCCGTTTGCATAAATTGATGAAGTAAAGAGTAAACTGCTTGCACAGTGTTAAACGAATTATAACCGCTCTGCAGTTTATTTGAGGAGCAAAGGATACGCGGATCCCCCGAAAGAAATTGAACGACGAATTAATTGAAAATAAAGGTAATTTTCATCACGTCCCGAATAAAGTTACGTGGTGTCTGTTGATTGTTGAACGCGGGAGGGAGGGGGGCGGCGTATAAACTAAAACGAAAGTTTTTTTATCTCTTCTTTTTGAAATTTCTCCGATAACTTGCGCACACTTGCTACAGTCGTTACTCCTAGCCGCCTTTTCCTTTACGGCGGGCTCTCCTGCCCGCCGTTTAAAGGAAATGCTATATATGTTAACGGTAAGTGTAGTGTCAAAATTTACGGCCAGATCCTAAGGGTTAATTTATAATTTCGCCGACACACCTCGCCCGCACCCGGAGGATCCAGGGGCTACGCCGACTCGCGCAAGTTGATTTCTTATTTTCTTCTGCCGTTCTTCCGCACCCGCGCGACCCGAGAGTCCCAATGATGAAGTAATCCCCTGCCACGGCCCGGTGCGCATGCACTTTACGACGTACCGAGCCACGGATTCACGACGAGCGCATCTGCGCTGTACGTGTACACGTGTATATATATATATATATATAATAGTTTCGCCCTGGAAACAAAAAATTACGCTCCTCTCGTGTCTAACGGAAATTTCGTAAATTAATTCTTTAATTTAACAATGTTTACGAATACGTCACGCTATTGTACGCATGCTTCCATCTTGTGCACAACGTGTCTGGCATATTTTTTTAATATTTAACTCCGTCGTTTTTTCTACAAAATTTTTCGCATCAAAAATTCGCCTAAACTGTATAATTAATTCGATAATAATCAGGTAATTAAAATTTTTTTTCAATAATACTTTATTTGATAATTAATTTAATAACGTTATTATCAGATCGACACGAACGCGCCGCTTGATAGTATTGCAGCAATATTTAACTTTTCGAAAGTTATTAATTAAATTATTAAACTTATTAATAATATAACTTTCGCAAAGCTTGGAATTAAACAATTCATGAGCGAGCGCGCGCGTTCTCGCCATTTCCGTGGATTCGACCTATCAAAATTGATTTTCAATTTTCACCGAAGCTGAATACATTAGTGTATGAGGGGGGGGGAGGGGTCGGGAACCTTGTGCACGGCCGCGGAAAAGGTGAAGCGTGGCGGAATAACAGAGGGGTCGGGGATCGTGAGTGCGCGCAGCCATGGCAGATCAAAGACGGACTAATGCAGCTGAAGAGGAAGAGAGAGAGAGAGAGAGAGAGCCAAGCGAAATGCGGCACGACGCGCAACACCAGCGCGGGGGGAGGGGGAAGATTAAACGAACGTACGCTCGCTGAAAATCTATTACGCGCGGATGCGGAGAAGACAAACGGCATTATCGGGGCGCGATGGGAGGGGGATGGGGGAGAACTGCGCCATTAAGCAGTAGAGAACCGTCCTTCGCGCAGCAACGACCCTCGCGGAGCCGCATCCCCCTCCCGCGCGTCGCGGATCGCACGGTAACACGTCGCAATTCCCCCTCGCAGTCGTTCTTGTCATTTTTTTTTCTCGCCCCTCTATCCTTCCCTGTCTTCGCTCTATGCGCGCCTTATCACCTCCCCCCTGCACTTCCCTCTTTATGAGCCGCCGCCGTCGCCGCCGCCGCCGCGCGATCTCCGCGACTCACCCTCGTCGCCGCCTTATTATTCCCGGTATATTTTCCGATCTTTCTATTTCACCCTCGTCCATACTTGTCCTCTATTTATACTAATACTTGAGCTTTGTTCCCGTTGTAAGTATATATATATATATATATATATATATATATATATATATATATATATATATACATATCCATTTCCTTCCTTGCCGCACACATCTCGTTCCCCCCTTTTCGCACGAGCAATTCTCGTTTCTCGAATCCTCGGGCTTTGTACGCGCAGCTTGGAGAGAAAAGCTCTCTCCTCCCCCCTCCCATTCCCGATGTCGTTTCCCGAGCCATTATCTCCTTTTATACTTTCGCGCGCCCGTCCGTCCGCCGTCCGTCCCTGCCCTGTCGCGCCGCGAGATCGGCAATAGTGAGGGGCTGGCGGAACTGGCAGACACTCGCGTTTGGGCCGCGCCGACCGCTGCGCGCTAGCTGCCGCTTAAAATGCCGATGCGGCCGAACGGATTTTGACGCGCATCGGCTCGTGATAAAATATTCTCGATAACTTCTTTGACTCCTCGTTCCTGCGATATATAAATAATATATATATATATATATATATATATAGTGAGAGAGGAGAGAGAGAGAGGGAGAGAGAAATGGCCTATGATCGAAAATGGGTAATTTGAATTTTCTAATCGTTGTTTTATACAGGTGGCCTTGCCAATCCCATAACAAAGTAAACGGGAAAAGTTTTATTAAACGCAACCGTCCAGCGCGCAATGGCATGGAAATCGCTTTCTGCAGCTCTTAAACTACTGCTCGGGTCGAGACTTCTTCGGGAAGGACGGAGGGGAGGGTGCGGCGGCAGCACGTACAGTCGTTCGAGCTCGTGTATATGCGAGGGATGGCTCGGGAGGACGGCTCGACTTCGGGCGAAGTAGTTTGTTTTAATAAAACTTGGCGGAATACAAGGTTTGATTGGCGAAGTTTCCGCGGAAGGTGCGTGCACCATGTGGATTCGGAAGGTTCGCTTTTTTTTTATTTATTTTTCCTCTTTTCTATTTTTTTTTTACTCGTCGTTTCCGGCCCGCCTATAAGAGAGGCGGGGGACGAAAACCTCGACGGGATTCGAGAATTTAATTTTGTACCAGCGGGCAAGCTTCCGTGATACTATAATTCGGAGGTGTTTGAGCTCGCCACTTTAGAGGGGATTTCTTGAGAGAGGGGAGAGAGAGAGAGAGAGAGAGAGAGAGAGAGAGAGAGAGAGAGGACGAAATCTTGAACAATCAAATTATTCCGACGCTCGTAAAACTCTCTCCGAGTATTTTAAAGAGAATTATAGTACAAGTTATGACGAGTCGAGTCGAGCTCTCGAGGGAGCCGCCGTCGAATGAATAGAAAGCCCGGCACTTTAAGAAGCCCTATATATATCAAAGAACAAGACGAGCAGCATAGTAATGGCCTTCGCACACGACATAGTCATGAAAGTTGAACTATTTAATTATTGAATAATGCCAGATAATGCAAACATCGTTACGGGCTGTAAATTATTTACAAGTGCTAATCGCTCGATCGATTTCAAGTAACTCGATAAATGCAAAATCAATCCGTTACACGGCGTGAATAATGTATCTTATTCGGTTGTTCTCGGAGTTTTTGCTTTTTTCTTTTTTTTTCTAGATAAAATCAAGTATTATTTAGCTCGGTAAAATAAAATCCGCAACGCTGGCAATCTTCAGCCAGTTGTTCGGAAATGTTAATTTCTTAATCTACCGTTCTCTCGCGCTTGTTCGCCTGGCCGGAAAATTATTCCAAGTGCGTGAATCTTCTCCCCTCGCCTTCTTACACTCTACCCTGTGACTCGAAATCGAACTCGAATATCTCCCACCCCCTCTCTCTCCTCCACATACACACGCGCGCACACACACACACAGCCACGTGAATGTTCTAATATGCATGCGCGTGCATTTCTTTCTACAGGTCAACGAACCCCCGTGGTCGCGCGTCGACCGCAACACGTATAGCACCGGCGCACATTCGAAATGACCTCGGCTTTTCGCTCTGTGTCCGTGGCTGACGAGAAGGACGGGGCGAGCGAGAAAGCGAGAGAAAGGCAGACGGTCGCGGGCGCGGAGAGAAAGGGGAGATATCAACTGCGCGCGCGGTGTTCCTCGAGCAATTTCTATAATGAATCGCTCCCGCGGGGAAAGGCCAGGCCTGGCAAAAGCTGCGAAAACTCATTAAAAGCGCTCGACGCTGACTACAAACGAATATATATATATATGTGTGTGTGTGTGTGTGTGTGTATGCATGTGTGTCTATATATGCACGTATGTGTAAACTCGATTGATTTAGACGCGATATTCACTTGCGCAATAATACGAGGGTAATGGCACGATCACCCTCGGAGGATGACGATGTTAAATATATGCAAGAAGAGTGTACTGTCCTTTTTACCATGTAGTATATATATATATTATCGGTGCATGAATACATAGTAAACCAAGTTAGTTGAGGTATGAATATTAGTCATTCAGCTATTTTTATCGGAGATTTTGTTTGATTAGTAACGGGTAAATGTTATAAGAAATATATAGTTGAATGAATTGTCAATATTTTACGACGATCATTCGTCGATTTTTATCTGATAAATATTATTGAATATATTCTTAAGTTTTTTTCTATGAAAAAATATACCCTGACAGAATGCAACAGCACGCCCCGCAGAAGCGTACAGTTTTTAGATATTTTTCCTATTCTTTTGTTACTGAATTCGTAAAAAAGCCAATATTGGCATTATTTATTCTTTGGAGCAATAAAAAGTTTACAACAAGTTTTTTCCATTGGTATATTTAACAAAATTATTAATTTTATTTTATTTGTATTCGCTTAAAATATTGAATTTTGTATAATGTCTGAAGAAACGTATTCAAATGTTATCCATAATTTATTGTGTATTCTTTAAAATAGTTTCTATCTTATACGGAAATAAAAGCCGAAAAAATATCCATATTGTTTTACGTTTTTATTTCATAAATACATAATTGTGTCACAATAGCTGTATTCAATACGTAACATATAGTCTAATATACTCAATATTTTCCAAATGTACTCTTAACTGTTAATTTTTGCTAGCAACAAATTCACTGATTAGAAATACAATAAAAAATTTACATCGATTTCATATCAATTGATTTAAAAAAAAACAAACCTCTATCGTCTTAAACAGAAGAATTTCTTTTATTCAATTTGCTTTCATGTTATTCAAGAACATTGAAAAATATCTGTTACTAGTACAACATGTGAATTTCATAAAAATTAGATTTGCGTTCTTTACAAAGTAAAGAAGCCTTTCAAATGGTGACTAATAAAAATATTGCTGTTAAACCAATCAATTTTATTAAAAAAAAAGAAAATTTCATTTCTAAAATATCAAATTATTTGCGAAATTCCATTTACAGAAATGATAAAATTTCAATGGCAATATAACAGTTCCCAATGGTTTCGTAGAGTAATACTGCTATGTTCTAAATTGCTTTGAAATTTGGTCGTTAATTGGTATTGGAAATTTTCTACTATGCCCGGAATCCAGAAAAGGAATCCGTTCCCAATCACGGATTTCGCGTATGCCTAATTTGTGCCTCTATAGCATCTGTACCCCGAGCAAGAAGAGACTTTTTGTTCTCATTTGGTTTCAAGTTCACACCTCAATTGGGCATACATTTGTCTATAATATATATATATATCAAAGTACTCCCTTCATCGTCCTACTTTAGCCCTCGATTATTTCCAATTACGCTCAGTATGGATTTCCATGAGTCTAGTTTATCTTCTTTTTTCCTAAGAATTTCGCAAAAGATCGGAAAATACTAAGTGGACTTGACGTGGATGCTGCCTTTAAATTGAATTGTCCGACTTGAAGTCCCTCCCCCCTCCCGACGTTCACCGAAGCGAATTATTTTATAAAGAGAATGCTCCGTTGGAAAATTAATTGAGGGAATTGAAAATGATAGAAAAAGAAAATACCGAGATGATTCGACGTGTACGGTGTACCCGATGCGATATAGTAATAAAATTAGGAAACACTTATTGGCATTCGCACATTTCCGCTTATTATAATGTTATATAAGTTATATTTAAATTTAATATTCGTATGAGGTGGGGTACATCTCGAAATTGTTATTGATCTATACTACTGATTCTATACTACTGTCTAGCCAGTCGAATACTTTGTGTAGAATCTCTTTTAAAGTAACGGCATAAAATATGCAACGTCCCATCCCATACGCAAAAGTTCGACAGTAGGTCAGGCCAAGGAATATCGTGATATTTGAACGTGCTTGCCTTGTGCATTCGAATCATCTTGATAACTCGTAGTAACGCAATATTGTCAAATGCATTATACACATTTAAATTCGTAATAATATTACCATATGAAACAAAATAATTTTATAAAATTTGATTAATTTATTATTGCGTAATAAGAATAATATCATGCGACCATTATGTTACTTTAATCATTCTATCGTTTATATTACGAAAATATTATGACACTTATATACGGCTTTCGAATCGTTGTAAAAATGCTTCTGTCTCTCGAAAATTTTCTACATTCTGTTATAACTATAGATTGAAATTAGGTCAAATTTGTGAACTTACCGTGAACATCCAGTTTAATGTCGATTTTCAGGGGCTCAGACAGAGCTAAACTGCTAACCTTGCATGTAAAAGTGGCGCCTAATTCGCTGCGTGCAACCACAAGATTTAGCGTGCCGCTGCCTGTGCCGATTCCATGCTCCTCCATTTCCGACGAACTTTTAGCTGAAATTTCATTTTAGCTCTTGTCATGTATAAAGATTTTTACCTGGGCTTGATCATATCGCGGAAGTACATTTAGACACAGATTTGATACAATAAAAAAAAATTTTAAAAAAATTTTTACATAAAATGAAATCATTTGTACGATAAGAAAAAGTAAAAAATAATCATAAGCCAGCGCTCTCGCGTTTATTATCGGCGAGCTTTCGAATTATCCGAAACGTATCAGCGTCGGTTCTTACATTTGAGCTGTTTGTCGCCCTTGTACCATTCCACCGTCGGCACAGGCCGTCCCTTGCCACTTTCACATCTCAGCGCAATCGGCGAGCCCTCGATTACTGGGCCGAGTACACGCCCGTCCTCCAGTGTCTGCGCGTTGCTCTCGTCTACGACCCTCACCGAGGTCGGTGCAACTGTAATGGAAAACAGAAAGAAAGAACGATGAGTACTGTTATTCGATTATTCGCAATGTGTCGTTATAAAATCTTTGAAATTGGATTAAAATCCGTATTAAACACGTATATATAGACTGTGCAATAACGTTTTTGCTCAGCCCTTGCAAAAATTAAAGAAAGAAAATCGATTTCAATTTGATATCGAGTTTTTCAAATCTAATGATTCAAACGTCTGTCTGCGAAACAAAGGAACCATTAGATTTTTCCAGGAAATATAAATTTTAGAGCTGCGCCGTATCGATTTATGAATTTTTCAAAAGATTAATGGAGCCGATGCTGATGTAAGAGAAATACGTACAGAGAGCTTTCGAACAGGACCAATCCGCTGGGAGAACACAAAAGAGCAAACTGAAAAGATTGAAGTATTGTGATTTGAAAAGTTAAAAATGCGTGATGCTATGTCTTTTCCAGAACCTACGGTATTGACAAGCACAATAAAAGAATACTTTATAGAAATTAATCGTTGTTTCTAGATCATGGCTTCAATTTTTCTGTCGAATTAAAGTGTATTTTTTTCTTGCGATTAAAATTTTGATACGAATTTCCACCATAGAATATAGACGTATCTGTTGAGAAATGTAAGGATGTGCATATTTAAATTTTCGACATAAATTTTAAAAAATTCTGAACGCTGTAGGGTAGGAACTTTAAAATGAACGCGAATGAAATCAAGAATATATATGAACAAGAGGGATTTGAATTTGGTACATCTGCATTTTGTAACGGGAGTGATAAAATGCTGATGAACTCGTTCACGCGAAATTTTGCACTTTAAATTCAAATCTAAAATGCTTGAAGATTTTAAAATAGTAAATTAAGTAGAATTAACAAAACGTTAAATTTTAAAACAAATGAAAATTACTGGTAAAATTTGGTTAATTTTAGGTTTCTCTGGAGATAATACTTGATTCATCAGACATCAATTTTAATTTATACTTGTATAATAATAATGTTTAAAAGAAATTGTATAAGATATTTTTTGTCAACAGAATTCCAAAGATTACAGGTCAATTAATTTTATTTAAAAATGATGATAGATTGTAATGAATTCGAGTAGACAGCAAAGAATG
Organism: Sycobia sp. Sy_11; assembly: GCA_018907035.1. Taxonomy (NCBI): domain Eukaryota; kingdom Metazoa; phylum Arthropoda; class Insecta; order Hymenoptera; family Epichrysomallidae; genus Sycobia; species Sycobia sp. Sy_11. The sequence goes on from JACCIC010000028.1 coordinate 2,172,864, forward strand.
ACAACTTTGTATTTTGAAGAAAATCGTAAAATTACAACAAAAATATTAGCGAGCAAATCGTGCATTAAACGAAAAAATAATAAACTTTAATGTATTCAGAAGAGGAGCCATACGCGGTTTGTGTGCTTTATAGTACGGGCCATAAAGATACCGATTTGTTTACATTTACACGAATTCACCAGAAATTTTCAGAGATTTTTCCAACATTTTTACTGGATTTTTTATTGGGAAAACTCGACATCGGGTTATCTGACATAAAATAAACATGCATTGGATCACGAACTGTAAATACCTTTAAATTGTCTCTAATAATCTGAATGACGATAGAACAGTTATTTTTCCGAACCAATAAAAAAGATTTATCGCATACTGGCTCAAAAATATATAAAAATGCGCTCAAAATGCATACTCAAACGAACGCGAACTTCTTTTAAGTAAAATTATTAAAAAAAGGAACAAAAAACGTTAAAGATACGCTGGAATGCTGAAATTGCTTGATGATATTATATAACAGCTTTTCCAATACGACTGAATGTACTCTGATAATGTTATAGAAAAATTGTTTCTGGTAAGGTGCCAAATGAAGTTTCACGAGAGTGTTCAACTTATAATTGGGGTAATTAAGAGACCTGAGTCGGATTTCCGTGTAATTGAAGTTTATTTAATTCATGTAGTTTACTCATTGTCAGTAATTGTATGTGGAGTAAGCTTCAATAGCTTATCTACGAAAAAGTAAGTCAAAAAATATCATACATCAGTGATTTTCAGAAAGTTTATGACTTAGTTAGAGTACAAGTTTACCAGATAAAATTTCCAGCAATGCTTATAGATAATAATTAAGAAAATTATACGTTTTAATATTTTTCGTCTTGTCATGAATTATAGTAAAAAATACTAATAAAAAATAACTAATAGTAAAAAATTTACAAACAAATAATTCTTTGTATATACAAATCAGTGAGATGATGAATTAAAGACACTTTTCTAGATTGATTTAGCAAAAAAAACGATAATTTTTTTAGAGGCGTCCAAAACCAAAGAAATGGATCATCGTCCCCCCGTCAGCGGTCTACTAATTTCCAAAATGGCTTTAGCAAAAAAAGAAGGAAAGCGGAGTAGAAAAGAGTTAAAAATCAGGCGAATGTTGAAAATTAAACAAAGAAGGGAAGCTGGTCAGCCTTGGCGTGGAGCGCGGAAAGAAACGCGTTCGGACGTGACGCGTAACTATTGGGCCAAGGGCTATAAAGAAAATACTCCGGTTCGGCGCGGGAGGGGGGCGGAGCGACGGAGGAAGGAGGCGCGCCCGTGGACGCTTCGCTCCCTCGGGGTCGCGGGACAATGTAGGTCGGTTCCCTGAATATTAAACCAGCGGCCGCTGAATATTAAATGGCCAATCCAGGAGACGAGGCACGTCGTCGAGGGTGGGGGGGGGGGCTCGGGAGCAGTGAGGGCTTCATCGCCTCGAAAGTTATTTTCTTAAGGTCAAATTGTCTCCAGATGAATCCTTCGCGTCGGTGTGCCTGTGTATGTGTGTGTGTGTGTGTGTGTGTGTGTGTTATTGCGTGCCGATGACCCACCGCACGCGATAGTTATTATCCCTCGAACAATTTTTCCATACTTCGACCGGTCTGTAAAGTCTTAATGCGAGCCTATTATAAGGTGAAATTTCGCGGCCGCCATCCCTCCGGCTCTCGGCACTCCATCCCCCCGCCTATTATTCCTTCCGTATTCTATCGATTTGAGACTTTCAAAGGCGCGCGCCTCCGTTAATACTTCTTCTTCGGCTCGAAAGTGCTCTTTAATCGCGCGCCGTCTTTATTCTGGAATTGGGGGGGGGGGAGGGCCGCGGTGGATTACCGCCGGAAAAGTTCAGGCAACTATTTAAGCCTATTCGAGGCGGGTGATGGTGGCGACAGCGGAAAGGGGGCGGGGGCCGCGCTACGAGAACAGCAAAGACAAAGCGTAGAGGATGCCCGCGGCCTGTTTTTAATACGCCCCCGCCCCCCCCCCTCCCAACGGGAGTACGGCGCGTCATATCATAATGCGACTAACGTTTGGATAGCGCCACGGGGCAATTATTTCCAAAAGTTATTAATGGCTCTTAATTTAAAATTTAACTTCTCGACGGGGGTTGGTGATGGGGAAGGTGGGGGGAGACGGGGCCGTTAAAGGATACGCCCGAGCGAGAGGCCGGATCGTTAGAGACGAGTCAGTGGCGCCGCCATCGCCCGCGTTAATCTTTTATTTGTGGGCTCCGCTAAAAGTGTAACGAGCTACTTGTTAGAGCGCGCGCGCACGCTTAAATGAATACCAAAATCTGCCCGACGAACGCCCGCCCAGCCGTCCCGTTCGCCGCGGCCGACGCTCAAGATTAAAGGGAGGGGACTCTGGCGAAGTTTACGCCGCGCCCGAAAGCCTAATTGTAAACCAATTCCGCGCGGCGGCGCGGCTGGCGGAAGCGGCCAACTCGGAATGAGATGGACTCTCGTCAAAAAGTTAGAGATGGGTTTTCAGAGGTGCGCGGGGCGGAGGGGGGGGGTGTAACGACGCCGCCAGCCCTCGTTGGCGGACGAGAGCTTTTTTTCTCCCATTCTCGCGCCGCTCGGCTCGCAGTCCGGCGCGGTAACTATTCGGTTCGCGTAGTTAGTTTCCGTCCCTCTGCGTGACTGGTTTTGGAAAAGGTCCCTCTCGACCCCTTGCCCACGGTCGGGGCGAAAATCCTCTGGGCGGGCGCGGAGTTCGCGCGTCGAACGGTACGGCAGGCCTGCGGCATTGTCCTATACGTAGTTCCTGGGGAAGGGGTGGGTGGTAGGCATCTATAACTCGAACCGAACAATACCGGAGTGTAATTAGTCGGGTGTTATTCCGCGTGTTCATCGCCGTTCGTTTTGTCTTTTTTGTTTGTTATTTTTTCAAATTGTTCAAAGCATGTTTGTTAATTATGCATTTCTGTTCATTTTATCGCATGTTTTATAATTGATAATTTTGTTAAATTTTACACAGAACAAACAAAAGAATTCTAATAACAAAGTCTCATTTGCGCGAAATTACCAAGAAATCATAAGGCCTCTATTTAAAAATTTAATTATATCTATAGTATATTAACATAATTTAAAGAATATTTCTATTTGAAAAATTAAGAATCAATTAATGAAACTGAGAATCGCAAAACTCTAATGAAAAAGATCGAATATGGTTGTGTATTGCATATGCACCCAAGTGTAAATTCGAAAGAAGTTTTCTTAGATTTAAGTGTAATTTTAAATATATTTAAAATATGTTTTCCAACGACTTTCACTTCCATATAGGGTTTTTTTGGACCCGAGAACAGGTACGCGCTTTTTGGAATTAGTCTCGAAGTAATGTAATTTATAAAACTTTTAAAAAGCATTATGAAACAGCAATTTTAAATAAAATCATTTCAGAATCATGTTTCAGAACATTTTGTTTCACCGGTATGTATTTTATAAACGCTAGTTTTATGTCTTGAATGCTTTTCTATAGAATTTTTAATACATAATTCAAATGTATGTAAGAATAATTTAAAAGAAATTATTAGCATCTTCAGAATCCCGTTATGTAATATGACAATTGCGTTAAATTATAGATAACACTTTACCGTACTTGAACAATGGACGACGGGTAATCCGCATCATGTAAAACATACTTGTATAAGAATCTTGAAACTAAATAAATAATTTAATACAATACAACTTTCTTCTTTAAATCTGACCTTATTTCAGCCCTCAATAATCTTTACAATAAAAAAAAATAATTGAGGGCTTCCCTATTTTTAAGTAGTAAAATTGAAGCACGAGTCTACAAATTCAAAACTTGATATACAACAACTTTCATAATTTAGCTTTTATGATTTTATTTCTATAAATACAAGTTAAAAAATAAATTTGCATTAAATAATTATCAGATTAATTATTATTTACTCAGTTTGGCATATTTAATGTCCGAATTCAATGTCGATAATTTAGCGATACGCGAATTCCGTTTGCTTTATGCTAAAAATTAAAGGACTTATTTACTCGATCTAACGATATTTCGGATATTTTGTTTGCATCCGGACTTTGAACTTTTGAATATATTGACCTCACATGCGGTCTTTATACATATTTATATTGCCAATAATCAAAGGAGGATCGCCCAATGAGAGACGCCTACTTCAAGTGGTCCGATTTATTTTCGATTAAAATGCGCCGAAAATAACAAGAGCTGGATAATTGTATCTAGCAATTAACGGCTCGATCGATAACGCCGTATTTCGTTAAATCGAGCCGCGCTCGCCTTTACTGACCGCGCAGGCCACGAAGGAAAAGAAGAAAACGGAATTGGAAAGCCAGACGGGCGCGCGCACGCTGAGGGTCGAGCAGCCGATTTTAACCCGGAACAATTGCAATTCCAGAATTAAGTTCGCCAGTACTTCGCCGTCTATTCAACCTTCTCCTTCCCCCCTCCCCCCTTCCAATCACCCGCCGCGAAGAGCGAAAGAACTCGATGCACGCGATAAACACGTAAAATATTGTCGAGCGCGTGCAGCGCGGGCACGGAACGAGCCCCCCCCCCCCTCCGCCGCGGCGGGCATTCTCCCTTTCTGTCTCCACCTCTTGTTCCCTTTCTCGCGCGCCGAGAAATCCATTACGCAATGTTAAAAAGTCAATTTTACGTTCGCAGTGCATCTGTTACCATGAGGCGCAAACTTTTGTAATTTCATTAGGCGCGCGTCTGCGGAGGCTGCCGTTGCGGCCGCCGGAGCCGAGCACCCCACCCACCAACCCCGCATCGAGAATCCGCGTGCGAGCGCGCCAGATGCCTCGACTGCATAAGCACGCGAATATAGGTATATTGGCTGGATACAGGTACGCGTGTATAAGTCTCTCCCCGGGCCCGCGGCCTCTCCTTCTTTCCGGCCCCCCCCCCAGCCATCCCGCTAGGCGTCTGTCTGATATTAAAGTGCCTCGCGGCCTCCATGTACGGCTCTCGCCGCCGGAGTGCCACCGGATTTTCTTTATACGTGCCGCGCACTCCTTCGAAAGCGGGAGACGTCTAATTCAGCCGAGCACGATGTATATAGGACGAGGAGATTTATCGAACGAAACGGTGGGAAATTTTTTATCTCTAATGTACAAATTGATGAATTCGTTTCTATGTTAATTTAACGCTCAGCGAGAGACGTGAAAAAATACATGACTGATTAAAACATGATTGGTTTTATTACAATTGTAATAATAGCAATAATACACCTATCAATAATAGATCTTAATAGAGTTGTAACGGCCAGTAAACAATATCGCGAAGTAAGAATGACTTAAGTCTAGAATACGATATGCTCACAAGCAAAAAAAAGATCTGTAAACCAAAAAAAAAAGATCTGTATTAAATAGGAAGCTGTAAATTTATCAGTATAACTCTGATAAATCGTCACCAAACCAGAATACGTGTCTTAGTTATAGATATAACTGTAAAAAGGCCAGTCCTTTTCTGTAGTATAAAAACTTATTTTCGCACTTTGTGAACTATCTGAGTAAAATAAACTGACTGACAGTTCACACGTTTCTAAGTCTTGAAACCTGCCTACTTAATGTAACTGGTGCAATCATATGGTAGATTCCCGTAAGATCCATCACGAAGGATCAAATATTAAATAATTAAAATAGATCGAAACTCATGATCTATGGAATAAATGCGTAACTTATCTCGAAGCAAATAGTTCGATAAATTTTACTCAGAAATTAGAATTGATTTATCACACCAAGTGTTTAGAATATCCCAAAGTACACGTCTAAGCAATTATTTAATAAAACACTATTAACAGATAATTAAAGTATCATTAACATGCTTTTTAAATTCCATTTTCCTCTTGCATTGTTCCATTCAATGCTTTAATCTTTCTTTTTTTCACTCCAATATTGCACTTGGAAATCGACGTTTACGGAACAATACACATTCTCGGGTATAAGTGAAAGATTAAAATTGAAAAAATCAATATCTTAGTAAAAACAACTTAGTAGTAACACGGAATTTAAAAAGGATAACAATTATATTTTCATTATTAGTTTATTGCTTTTATGAAAGCAATTTTTTTGCTATACTATATAACGTCAAATTTATCAAATTTAGCCTAAAAATGTACTACATAAGCTTTCTTGAATACCTTACGCGATAAATTAATGTTGATTTAGGGTCATCTTTGGTGCACCGAATTACATACGACAAATTACAATCTGCTTTAAGATTAACCGGCTTATAATTAAATTACGTTGTCCTACGGCGATGATTATCGGGCTGATACTTAGCTTGGATCAAGATCGCGAGAGTTCAGATTTATCGTACTTGGCGCTCTGTCGGAAACAAAACATAAATCACATAAATAAACTTACATTAAATCTAATAAAGACGATGGCACTAAGCATCGCAGGCTGTAAAGGAAGGACCTGGGTAAGGAACAGGCTTGTTTATAATCAAAGAAACGCCACTCGAGCGCTTTAACGGGCGACCCCATCCTCGCCGAAGCCGCGCCCGCCTGCGGTTATCCGAGCGTTATTCTTATATCGCATTTTGAGGCGTCGGCCACTCCGGCCATTGACAGCTTTTTTTAATTTCGACAATTCGCCTTCGATCTTGCCCGCCCCTTTCATCCAATCACTCCTTCAGTCCGCGCGCGTCTCGCTCGGCGTCGCGCCTCCTCCGCGCCTCCTCCGGGCTCAGAAGCAATTTCGATGAAAGCTCTTTCAGCTCTTGCGCCCATCCTTTCTTCCATTTCGCTCTCTTTCTTGGCCCACTCGTCCTCCCCTGCCCCCTTCCCCCATCGCGCCCCCTGTTTTCCACCCCGTTATTTCTCCACGTTGTTGCTCTCTTGCCCTTATCTCTCTTTTTCTTCGCCCCGGCTTCCGCCGACCGAGCTTTCCCGCCTTAATCCTTTTCCGGCTTTCCTATTGAACGCTCGCCCTTTGAAATGGCAAATATTTTTCTAATAACAGAATAGTTCGCTCTCTTTGGGCGAAGGATAGAAGGGAAATTTGCCCTGAATGCGAGAAATTTGTTGCGTTTGTGTGTTGTTCGCTATTGTCATGCATCGGCAAAACAAGTAATAAGCACGTGCAAAGTTATTTCGTGAAAAAACTTTTAAGGGATAATAAGATTTAAATTAATTTAAACAGATAATAAAGTCTGATGGATCAAGATCAGAAGTAAGTTTGCAGTCATTAAGGCCAATCTTCAAGTAATAAATATCTATTGGCTTTGATAGAAAAAGATTTATTTTTTAACAGTTATGATATTTGTATAATAATATAATTTCTTATTATTTTAAATTGTCAATTTTGGGCAGTATAGTACTCATGCTAGTTATGATGCCAGTAGAAATAACCAAAATTCCAGTATTCATTCGCTTTATTTTTTACGTTTTTTTTTTAATGTTTTTAATCTCATATGTATATAATACTTTTTGCATTGCTAGGAAACATAATTCATAATGAACGGAGGAACATGTATGTATTTTACGTATGTGAAGTTCCAGCACCGGTCAAATAAATTTATTAAAAAAATTTTTTTAATTTCACATTCAGCTATAAATTCATTGCAGAAAAATATCAGCATTGTTCAGAAAAAAAAATGGACAATTAATAAAGGGAAATAAGAGAAGTACAAAAAAAGAGGAAATTGCAATTAATAATAATTAATTATACAGAATCTCGTGTACTTCATCCGTAGCCGGAAAGGCGAATATTGACCGTAAAATTGCGAGGAAGAAAGAGCCCGGCTGAGCACAAAGCTGTGCCAACGACGGGAAAAAAGGGGAGTCGAGCCGGCCGCGATGTCAGGGCGCGGCCCCAAAAAAGTTCATTTCAGCGATCAAGAATAATTAAAGAGCTCGGCCTCCTTTTCAGCGGTGGCCCAGCGCGCCGGCGTTAATAGCTGGGGCAGCCGCGGTTTGTATCCGGCGCCCAGCGCCCTCGCCCCTCCGCCACCACGGTTGGGCGATATAAAACTCTCGGTCGCGGCCGGCGATGAGGGGGATGGGGGGGGGGAGGAATTGCCCGCTCAGCGGACGTCTTGTTATGCTAACAACCGAATTTAAAAACGGTAATAAGTTAGATCTAGTCGGCGAAAGCTCTTGCCGTCGTGGGGTTGCGCGCGTGAGGGGAAAGCGAGCAGCTGGGGGGGAGGGGGGCTGAAGAGTTTTGATCGCGACGAGGACCAGTAAACTTGTTACGTTCTCCATTCTATCCTCACCGCTCCCTTCCCACATCTACTGCGCTTTTTATGATCCGCCCAGGAACCGAGTTATGCTGAGTTTAAGCCACGCCGAGGGACGAGGAAGTTTTTCACTGCTCCGAGGAGAACGGGGAGAACGGAAGGAGAGAGAGAGAGAGAGAGAGAGAGAGAGAGAGAGAGAGAGAGAGCGGGGTGGGGGCATTTTCGCGCGAAAGAGGAGATGACTTAATCGCGGCGTTAGTTGCGTTACGAGACTGGATTACACAGGGGGGCGGGAGGTGAGTCCTGGCCGGCTGACTGGCGCGCTCGCGGCCCGGCCGGAAAACTCCGGGAAGTACGTGTCCGGGCGATAAGAAAATTAACTCGACACAGCGCTCGTACTTTTTAATTATGCAGATTAGAGGTGTACACCGGGGCTCGTGGAAACGGAGACGGTGTCGGGAGGGGGGGGGGGTTGGCGAGCACGCGCTTGAGTAAACAAATCTGATACCCGGTGGTGTAAGTATTGGATGATTAAGTGTAGACGGTGCATGAGTTCACAAATCACTTAAACCCCAACCCGTGTAATGAGCAATAAATTTTTTTCCAATTTGGCTGTTGTTGTTTCTGATTTAAGCAGCACTTTCCGCATAACGATTACACATGTAAACAACTTTATTCGACATAGAGTTGATTGTAAACTGGTTGGTGAACTTAGTGAGGGATTTTAATGAAAAGAAGGTATATAAATTTTAAAACACTTTATCAGTTTCATAGTAATAGAAGAAATTTAAGTTAATGTTATGTACCAATAACCGACAAGAGAATAGTGATATAATTATAAATAAAGTGTCACTATTATCTGAATGATAATCCTGATACTGTTCTAATATGGAAATATTACCTAATAATTTTCAATTGAGAGGTTGTAATGTACGCAATCAACGTTTCTAATAGTAACATTTAAAAGTATTAATATTGTACACCAATATATATTTTCTATACGCGGAAGTGAATATTATTGTAAAATGAGAAAAAAATGTCATAATGTAGTCAAATTCAGATAAAACTTTACTAAATTTTTAAATAGTGTAAATATCAAATATTCTTTGTAGTTCGCTTATTGTACGCCAATAATAATAACGCCTTATTTGAGATAAATAAAATTGTTACAGTATACAAATCTCTAACTAGTAACATATTACGTTGTTTTTCCATTTGAAAAAATAAAAAGATTTTCACTAGCCTGATATTAATTGAACTTTCAAGGTAAAATAGTAACATCTATAATAAACATTTAGAAACATTTAGCAATTATAGTAGACAGTCCCAGATTCTGCTAATCACGTTCAGTAATCACGATCTACCTATAACTTTCAAAATTGATCTTATCTTTGAAAATTTAATTGAAATTTTAACGGCTTCAGATCGGGATCAAATAGTTTTTTTTTTATCACAGGGGCTTTGGAAGCAGCGTCCACGATAAATTGCCATATCCGAACGATGCTGGAACAAGTACAACTATAAACGTTGCAAAGTTTGCGCGTATCGCGATATATGCATAATATCTCCTTTTACCATTCACTCTAGCATTGAATCGCGGCAAAAAAGGAAAAAAAAAACATACTTTTACGAACGTCGTAATAAAATGCTACAGAAATACGTAATAACAATTCGCATGCAAAACAATGCCAATCGAAGACAAAAGGAAAAGCCGCCCCTCTCGCCCCATACCGGGCTGACGCGCGGTAATTATCCTCGTGCTTGAATCTCCGATGCGCGCTGTCGATAAAATTTTCCGCGGTCCCGCATAAAAACGCGGCCCTGTATGAAATGTACGCCGTGTCTAAACGCGAAGCCGCGCAAACAAAGCCAAATTCTAGACTCGCGAGTTCTCTGCTTCTGCCCCCGTCCCCCGTGCGCGTCCCTCGCTAGCGGTGAAAACCGTAAAAACCGGACGAGCTTCCCGCTCCCCTGCCCCTCCGACGCGCGATCGCGGCGCGCGCAATAAAAGATCTGCATAATCGGGGAAAAAGGGGAAGCGAGCGAACGGCGCGCGTCGATTGCGGCGCTGCGTGAATAAAGTAAAAAGGCCGACTACCCCCGCCTCACTCGCCCCCTTCACCCACTGACAATAACGAAGGGCTTGTCGTTTGTTTACCCGGCGCGGCGGTCGGGAGGGAATTGAAGGATGCGCGACCGCGATCGCTGGAATAATAATAGAAAGCGATGCAGGGCCGGGCAACCTCGCCCCTCCTCGATTTATGTATGCGCGCGCGCTCGCGGGGCGCTTCGCAGCGTCCGAGCGGGTCGTTGATTCGATCCCATGACCGAGCGACGGCGGTTTTGCGCGATATTTTTAAAGGGCGTAACAAGTGGCCGACGGTCGTGGATCCGCGAGCGAGGACATTTTTTACTATCGAGCACACGGCTCGCGGATTAACGGCCGCGCCGCGTCGAGAGATCCGGCCTTGGACTCTCACTCGCTCGCTTTCTCTCTCCCTAGACGACCGCCGACGGTAAAATCGTTGAAGCCCCGCCACGCCGCCGGTGGATGATTTATCGGGCTGCCCATTCCGCAGCTGCGCTGGAGCGAGTCGCATTATTGCCCGAACCTCACCCGCGCCCCAAGAAGGATTGGGCACCGAATCCGGAGTTCCCAAATTCTTTTTTTGTTTTCACGGCCATCCGTGGTTTCGGACTTTCCGATTACCCGTCCGGGATATTTTCTTATTGCAGGAGCGCGCGAACGATTCAATGCGCGCCGGTCCTAATGACTCTTTTATCGCTCTTTGCATCGAGCAGGGTATTGGGGGCTGGGGGTGGATTCTATGAGTTAATTTCTTTAAATAGAGCGAAAGTTCCTTCGGCTCTATAACTGTATACGGAGGCCTCCTCCCTCTGCACTTCGAGATTTAGAGATCTGTTATATCCGGATGGTTATCTCGGAGGCGGGGGCGGGGGATAGATTAAATCGTCTATCACCGTAACTACGGCGCATAAAGTTTTCCGACTTTTAGTCGTTAAATTAAAAGCCGGAATTCATTTATGGCCGGTCGCGATCCTCGAGGCGCTCAACAGTTATCTTAAGACGCGCGATTCTCCGGCCCCGGGGACGCAATTTCTCCTTGTTTAATTGGCGTACTTTGGTATGGATTTCCTCTCGAATTCTCGGATGTTGTGATTCGATATCGAGAGCTGTATAGACGCAGGCAAATGTATATGCTCAAGACTGGCGCGGGGGACTGGGGCGCGAGAAAAATGTAACGAGAAGCACTCGAGAGATTATTGAAAATAGCGGGCGAGGCGCGACGGAAAAATCGATTCCCCGGCGTTTTACGAGCAATAAAGGCCGGTACGCCTGGAACTTTCATTAAAACGACCGCAGCCGCCTCCGTTCCTCTCGGCCTCCCCCATTCCCTCCCCCCCTGGCGACCCGCGCGTGCTTTTCTTCGACTGGACAATTCTCGATACGGAATCCCGCGGCCGCAGTTGCGCACGAAAGCGGGGCTCTAAAGAGAAAGCTCGGAACGAGGTGGGACGGGCGCAGAGAGCAGAGGTGGAGGAGGCAGGTCAGCGGCAACCGCAGCGCGCGGCTCGCAAATGCATTTCCGGAAGCTGGGCTTCCGACGCTTCCTGCGCCGTCCGGACGGTGGCTGATGTGGAAATGGATGGCGGGGTTGCCCTCCTCTGGCTTGGACGCGCTCGCGCAAGCCCCGGCAGGCGCGGGAGCATTAAACGCTGCGCGCACGCATTGCAACGAGCCCGTGCGCGGACGCGTGCGAACCGCCCGCCCCCCCTCCCGCCGTTGCCCCTTCTGTTCCGCGTGGCTCGGGGCGATGCTCTTCTCGCTTCCCTCTGCCCCCCCCACCCCCCACGATCGCGGCCCCGAGCTCGACTCGTTAACCGGGCTTTCATCAGGTAGAAATGCCAAGATTGATGACAAAACCGCGCGCGGCGGCGACGATGTCGGCTTTTCGGAGGGAGTGTAGGTGGGAACGTTAATTTCAGCGGCGGTCGGGGGGAGGGGGGGGCGGTGCGGGCGGGATGGGGGATGTATCGAACGACTCGTGGGTGCGCGCGCGTCGGGCAGCTCTTGCGGCGAAACTCGCAGCCCAAATTGCAGCGGGCGAACGAGGGATAAGCAATCATTGGCCGGCATTAACGTAATTAAGGGGAGAGTCGTGAAAATGCCCGATTCCCGGCTTTAATCCCCGAACGGCCGCGGGGATATTGCAATGGGAAAAGGGCCGTGAGCCAATGAACGGCGATGGGCGTATGAGTAACGACGAAACTGGAGCAACCGTGGGAGGCATGAATTTTGAAAAATTGAATAATCCGCAACTTCGTTCATCTTGATTCCGCTGCTCCTTAATGGCCAATTTTTCCTCGAGTCACGGCCCACTGCCCCGCCGAATATACGCACTTAATATATTTTGTACGACCGTCGGAATATTCATCGAGGGTTGATTTTCGTATCTGCCACGGACCTCTTAAATATTCCACGAGTTTTCCCTTACTTCTGTAGCCGTCTGTGCGCCTCAATCGACCTTCCTCTATTTCTCATCTCTCGCCCGACTTCGCAGGCACCACGCATTGATAAGTCCCGAGACGGTATACACATTTTTTTCTGCGACCTCGCCGAATGTTTGTGCAGCGCTTCCGTGATTTATGTGCGCCCTGCTCTCTCTCTCTCTCTTTCTCTCACTCTCTCTCTCTCTCTCTCTGCCTCTCCTCCTCCCTCTAGGAACATTAACGGAGGCGAGCGAGCGAGCGCCCGTTCGCATAGCCCCGTATTTACTTATAAGAAAGTTTTCTGATTGACGAATAAGGCAGCGATAGAGTGCGAGGTAGCGGGGGACTGGGGCGAGATTCAACTTTTCGGCCCTTCCAGCCGGGGGAAGAGCTTTATCTCGTATCAAAGTTTGCGATACGAAACTATGATTATACTTTCTAAATATTTTGAGAGAGAAAATTGTCTTCGCGTATCTGTGTTGTGCGCAAGTGTGTCTACGTGTGGCGCGGTCTGTATCGTCTACCGGCATATATATATATATATATATATATATATGTACACCCACAGAGATATCCGCCGAGGAGAAATTTTCATCTGCCAACATTCGTATATAAAGCACGGGGAATATAGCAGGAATTTGAATCGCAAATTTATCGCCCTTACATTCGCGAGCGCGCCCAAGAAACGCGCGCATTATAAATTACCGCGTGTATCAAAATCGCCCCGGGCGACGCGCGTGTTTGCTTTACGATTCTCGCCGAAAGAGAGCTTTAAAGCCGGGGCCACGCTGTTCCCCGTATAATGCGGAATTTTCCGCGTACGGCGCGAGATTCCCGAATTGCGCCTGTAATTCAGACGGGCCGCCGATGTAATTCTTTCATTATCTTCCTTTTATTTTTTTCGTCCGCGTTTATTTTATCGGCCGCCCCCCTCCCATTCGTATATTTCAGACGCGACGCTCGTTAAACCTCCACGTCGGAATTTGCCCCTACGAACCTGCGATCCAAACCGAGTAATAATCTCGATGAAAAGCAGCGAAAGGAGCAGCAGCAGTAGCAGCAGCGGTAGCAGCATCAAGGGGGAGCAGTAGTAATGCGATCGATCGATCGGCCTCGTGCCTCCCAATTCGATCTTTTATTATTTCCCACTGGGACTGGGACACTCGCGTCGCCTGTCCTTCGTTTCCATCCATCAGTTGCCGCCCGGGGGCGCGCTAACAGATTATTTATATTCTCGCGATAATCCCATTATTATTCAAGGTGTTGCGCGTTTCATAAATCAACGGCGGCAATTCCCATTAGGGGGCCATTTCTCAGGAAGAGCGCGCGCGTGGACGACGCGCGACACACGCGGTATGGCGGCTCATGAGTATACCGTTCGCGAGGCGTCGCGAGCGGGGTCGGCGAGAGCAGCAGTAGCAGCAGCTTCACCACCTAGAGAAAGTACATGTATACTACGTATATATATGTATATAGATCGGAAAACCGTAGGCATCATCCGTCTTAATGTTCCGGGGTTATTTGATAATCTCAACGATCGTAAAGGAGGCCGTGATGGGGTGAGGAGCGGGGGTAACTGCTCTCGGTCTTATCTGAGCGCTTCCATCTTATTCCCGGCTGCTTTATCCACGCGGCAGGCGTCGCCCGGGTGGGTATGCGTGCGGATGTGTCCTTCTCTCCTTCTTAGCGACGCCCGCCGCGCTCCTCCCACGCTCTCTTAATTGAAACGTAATGAATGGATCTGCGAATTTCCAGCGCCGTTCTAACTTTTGGCGCTCGTTCCCCCTGCCCCTACCCCTCCAATCCGTCCGGCAGTTTAGTGCGCATCCACGTGCCCCGGCTCGACTTCTTCTCGCTTTTTCGCCCGGTTATATAAGTTTTCCTCTCTCTCTCTCTCTCTCTCTCTCTCTCTCTCTACGCGTATATATTCTTGCCCCTTCATTGCCTCCCGGCGAGCGAGTTTAAACTTTGCTGAAATTAGTTTTTTTCTTCCAATGCCACATAATCCCATTGGATAAATTTTATCGTAAATTCGATGGAGATGCGACTTTTTTCGGAGTAGTTTTGCTTCATTCATGCGGTGTCGGGAAAATACGAGGTCGCGCAACATCCTAACTACGTTTTGCTCCGCTGTGCATTAAAATGTGGAAATTTGTGCGCATCGTTAGTTGTAAAGTAGCTTTCTGAAGCTCGAGAATTTGAAATAAAACCAACACACCTGGTCAGAAATAAAATTCAAACATTCCTTAAATTTTTAACGTTATCGAGTACAAAGAGTTTAATTAACCAATTTTTTTTGTACAAATAAGTAAAACGGTATTTTCATCTACGAATGTAGCCAGCGAAGGTGAAGAATTTCAGAAAGCTCACAATTACTTTGACGATGAAACCATTATGTTCTTTCTTCGGCTGTAGATTGTAAAATCATTACATATAAAAGCTCATTCTTTCCATTTAATGGAAACTACTTTCACTAATCGAATATATAAAATAAAATGTTTCTCGCAAATGAAAAAAAATAAATGGATAGTGCAACGAAAATGTTCCAATATTCGTTCCAACAAGCAAACGCGATTAAGGAAGAGTAGTTTGCATTACAAATTCGCCGCTTTTTAGTTCGACCCAGTTTTCCCCAAAATATAAATAGATGTATACGTTCATGCACAGATCCACCCACCGTGAAAGCCCATCAAAAGAGCCAAACAGAATTGTGTTCCAATTTTTCCACGTATTTCGACCAAAATCTCGCGGCCGATGGGAGTCCGATCTAATTTGGCACGAGTAGTAAAAGTCACTTTTGAGTCAGGCGCGCGAGAAATCTCTCTCTCTCTCTCTCTCTCTAATGAAAAATTTTTGATAGACACTTTGGCGAAACGGTGCGACCCGCGACTTGCCGCGGTGGATAAGTATCGGGCTCGGGCGTGGCGGCCTTCCCTCTTGGAAATCGCATTCGATCGCGATAAGGCGCTAGACCGACTGAAAAATTGAATCGGAGACGTGCACACACAGCGAAGACCGTCGCTGTTTTAGGCGCTCGGGCTTCATATATATATATATATATATATATATATATATATATATATATATATATAAATCCATATATAAGGCACGATCAGCGAGGTGAATTTTATCGCGAGAACTCGTCCAGGACAGGTCAGAAACAGATGAGTCGTCTTCGTGGATGTGAACATATCTTATCAATATTAACGATCTAAAGATGTCGGCGTATCTGAGGAGCGAGAATTTATTGAATTTCTATTGCTTCTGTAGAAAACACTTTGACGAAAATTAATATATTATCAGACACAAGGGAGCAGAACTGGAAATATCATGAAAAATTAATAAAAACTTTATTGGAAACTTAATGAAAATTGATATTATCCTTCTAAATATTACAATAAAGACTAATAATTTTTTTTTTCCTCCATGCTCAAAAAATCGTATTCTTTACATGCCTCACGCTTACACTAGTATTTGATTTTGTGGAGACTTTACAAAAACTAATACAGTTGTCTATTATCCTTCCCCCTTCAATTTTACCTTGATCTTCCTCGTACGCCTGTACTTCTAGTTTACTGGCTGGGCGCTTCGCCTCGCAAGCAACCCGCCTTGTTCTCGCCCCTTCTTGGCGTGTAAAAGTTTGCCAAGGAGATAGAGGGAGAGGTATGAGAAATACAGCGCGCCGTGATTCGACTCGCAAAACTACCCGAGTCCGAGCGATTTCGGCGATCTCCGGGCCTCGGGTGAAAGAGGACGAGCGCTACCGGCAGCCGAGCGGGGTCGAAACAAAACTTTCCTGGCAAAGCGAAGGCAACTTTTCCCTCTCCGGTCGCTCGTGCGCCGAGCGAACGGATCTGCAAAAACATAAGCGCGCACGAAATGGCTCGGACTTCCCGTGTCGCCCTGCCGGTGGGCGCGCGCACGCGCGCGACTCTTCTAGGGCGTCGCCTTGCGCGCAAAAATTACGTATATTCTATTCCATGTATAAGTGAAAAGCTCTACACGCCTTTCGTCCCCTCGCCTCCCTTCCGAGGCAGCGGCGTATTTCCTTACTTTTTTTCTGACATCTCTTCCTCCTCCTCCTCCTGCACCACCACCTTCCACCGGCTCGGTTCGTCGAGCTTCGCGCCCAGGACTTTTAAATGCTTTTTAGTCCCGTCTCGCGCTCAGTGTCCGCGCCCGCAACGCGAGAGATGAGCAAGAAGCGGAAGCCAGAAAAGGCATAAACGTCCGAGCGTCGGAGGAGCGCTGAGGCCAGGGATTAAGAAGAAAGTTGAAGAGGCGCACGCGCGCGCCCTCTCTGCGGATTCTGCGTTGGCGCGCTTGAGTTATTTGCCGCCGCAGTGCTGAGCAGAGCCGAGCCGAGCCGCCGTCACGAGAACTGCGAAAGCGAAGGTAAATGTCGGAGGCTGCCTCGACTCGGACGGCGAGTCGATTTTATTACGCGCGCCGTGCTCATTTTCTTCCACTCGTCTGGCAGGTAAACGTATCCGAGGATCCCCGGGCGATCCCTCGGCTCAAGGTATACGAGGACCGTTTCTTCAGGGATATCGCGAATTATCCCGTTCTCGGTCCAGTGCGAGGGGTAGGGCGGCGAAAGTATCGGGGGGGGGGGAGAAGATAAGTACAGCGGACGAGGCGCTCTCAGTCCGGGAGGGAGTTAGAGACTGAGCGAGAGGGTCGGCGAAAGGTGCTCGAGGAGTATCTTCCGAAGATGTTGCGGCGAGAGCGGAAAAAAGGCAGAGGGCAGGGAGGGAGAGAGATGAAGGACGGGCGGTGGCCAGAGGTGGATAGAGAGAGAGATAGAGAGAGAGAGAGAGGGTGGATTCAGAGAGCGCGAATCGTTTGGTTTTCCCAAAGGAGCGTGAAATTAAATTCCCCCAGTTCGTCCTCCTTCGTCGCTCGTTTGATTTTCGCTCGGCGCCCTTGAAGACCCGTTGAAAATGGCACGGGAGCAAAAAGCGGGACGAGGAAGAGCGAGAGATCGCGCCGGTGGGGGGGGGGAGGGAAGGGTAACTAAAGAGACAGAAAGACGGGGGAGGGGGCATTGTCGTTGACCCGTGCGCTCGCTTGCCTCGAGCTTTGTTTTATGCCTCGAGTTCTCCGCCGCTTTTTTTCCGCTCCCCGCTCACTTCATTCCATGGCAACCGCCGCGGCCGCTGTCGGGGCGCTGCGCTTTACTGTTGCTCTTACACTTGAAAAGCATTCCCAGGCGCATATTTTGGAAAGAGATATTCCAGCGAGGACGTCCCTCGCTTCCTTTGCGCCACGATAAGTATGTTACTTTCGCCGTTCTGTTTGTCATTGACGATGCTTTTAAAAGACAATCTGAAGGCTGCTAAATTTAGCGGCGGAAAATAGAAGAGCCGAGAAGCACGAGTTGTTTACTTCTTTTTGTCGATCGCCTCCCTTCGAGCAACTCAGATTCTTTATCTCTGTTTTTTTCTTCTTTTCTTTTCCTCCGAACGCTCCATTTTAAACTTACTGCTCTGCATTTGTCTCGGATTCATTATCGCCCAATGGCAATGAAACAGTCTATAACTGCTCTCTATTATTTCCTAACATTGCTGTATTCAAAGCTAAGCGTACAATTAACATTTAAATTATTTAATAGATCGCAAATATCTCGATTATACGAGCGTTTCATTAACCATTGACGCATAATAATACTATATTATTCATCTGGAAATTCACTGAATATATCATTCGATGGATAATATTTGGAGCAAATGAAATGGAAATGTCTTAATCTAAATTTCTATTTAATCATAATAAATTTTGCAATTATTGCGTTAAGTATCCTACGCACGTTCACATAGCCGCCCACACGCGGACGCACAATCCACTTTCGTTTGGAATTGCAGGCCATTCCTTTTTTCACTTCTCGCGTGATTTAAGTCACTTTCTTCTTATCTCTGCTAAACCCTCTACCTTTCGCCCACCTCCCCATTTCTTTCTTCTCCTTCTGGCAAGTAATTAAACTTTTTCAATTACACGTTACAATTTTCACTGCCATCCCTGTCTTGCTACAATTTTTCTTCTTCTCGCCCCGCGACTTGCGAAAACGCCTCTTCTTCGCGCACCCGATCTCCGCGAGGGACGTCTTTCCGTTCGGTTTCCGCGACTGAAAGTCAGCGCGCTCGAGCAGAAATTTCTACGGGGCTGATTTTCTTCTGCTTTTATGCCCCTTAGATCTGGTAAGATTGTCGAATGAAAGATACGAGGCGTCATAGTGCGTTCTTATAAATTCCGAGATCTTTAGAAATCCAAGATTTGTTCAACTTTGCCTTTGCGGCGCGAAATGAATCTATTGCTAAAATCGGCTGTGAAAAAAATGTCGCGAGCGATAGAAATGTAGCGCATTACCCACGTGCCTAAAAAAAACACAAAAATGCTCGAAAAAACATTGGATAGCGCAATTCCAGCAATCCAAATGTTTTTATAGTCCATCTTTATTCCACGAAAGGTCAAAGTGCCCCAGTTGCTCGCATTCTCCATACGGTTTTACTTTCGAGCCAGTGCCTTCCGCTCGCGAGGCGGTGCATCCGCGCTTCGCTTCGCTTCTCGTTTCCGCGACCCCCGCCTCCCCACCCTCCTTGGCCCGATTTCGTAGGCTAAACGCGTTCCCATCGCTCCGAACGCATAAGCGCGGAGCTTTCGTCCCGTTGCTCTTGCCGGAGGCCAAATTTATTCCCGCGCGACTCCACCATACGCCCCTCTCAAGCCCGAGCCACCTTTTCCTGCCTGGTCGCGCGGCGCGCGAACCCCGGCTCGCATTCGCAAGGCGGCATTCTTCCTCCGCCGTCCGCGACGTCTCGTCGGAGCCGATGAGTCGAAAAAAGCACAAGATAGATGCCGTGGCGCGTATCCCCGAGGAGGAGATGCGGATGAGGAGGAGGAGGAGGTGGGTGTCTAGGAGGATGGCGCAAGAACAGGGAGAAAACCCGCTGACGACGAAGGGGTTGCGCGAGGTCGGGGATTGTTGATGAGGGGTAGGGCGCGGGGGCGGGAGGGGGGTGGAAAGACGAGGACTGCTCTACTGACAGGTAGATGGATCGTAGTAGGGAAAAAGCTCGAGCGGGACACGTCTTTTCGCGATCTCGGAAGTGGACGAAATTGGAGGAGATGCGCGCCCGATGTGTGTGCGACCTTAACGCGCCCGCGTTCAGCCTAAAAGCACCATAGGCGTGTATTCGCGGAGAGGAGGGGGGTGGGGGATTTTGGACGCGGCGGAAGTTTCATTTGCGCGCGGGCTCCTCGAGCGAGCCACCGAGCTTTCCCACACATTTGGGACGGGGGATCGTCGGCGCGATAGAGCCCTCCGTCTCTCGGCGCGAAGCGTGCAGGGTATCGCGTTACGCGCGCGCGCGCGCGCCAAACGCGACATCGGAGCACCGGACCGATGCCCAGAGGATCGAATGGCAATCGGTCATTGGCGCTTGCCGTACGCCACGCGTAACTCAATAGTCTACATTTATACGGCGCGCACTGCGCACTTTCCAGCCGGAGAGCGGGGTATACAAGGTTTGTAATAATAGAGCGATATATCTCCCTCGGTATTCGGGCTCGCTTGCCGGGCTTGCTATATAATACGTATATTTATTGAATGAGGCAATTGTCCGAAATCTACTAATTTAACGCGCATCTAAGACTGCAGTCGCGTATCGATAAAATTTCGAATTCGATGAAATTGTAGAATCGATGCCGCCCAATCTTGCCAATGACGTGCCCTTACATTTTGTTCTTGTTTTTTTTTTTTTTTGCTTTTTTTTTTTGCTTTTGAACAAGCGTCGCCAAATGTACGACAAGCACGAAAATTCGCTCTCGCGGAATATGCGCCGGGACGCCTAATTTTTCGCCTAATTCTTTCCCGAGTCGCCAAAAAAGTGCCGGGCGTACGAGGCCGCTGGGCAGAGCTCATTAACGCAATGCCGGGATCCCGGGGCATGCTCGCATTTTTCTCGCGCTACTTTTATAATTAAATGCGATACGCGGGAAAGAAGCAGGCGGAAGGAAAAACCGGCCGGCGCCCACGTACGCGGAGCCGGTGAGGACAACGCGTGCATCGAATTTTCAAAGTTTGATGGTGTTTTTCACGTGGCCCTTCTGCCCCATATCAGATTAAATCTTTCCGTTCTCTTCTCCTCGACCCTCTCCCCCAACCAGTTACAGCCCAGCTCCCGTCCCTCTTTGCGTATCTCATTAGCTTTTTCGCGATATGCTAATCTCGCTTACAAAAAGTATTTACGTCGCGCGGGCGCGCTTCAAGGACGCGTGCACGCCAAAGGGAAATTAAACTGAAAAATTTCAATCTTGTTAGATCAAAGTCTCGGTTCAAAGGAGACTGGGAGCTTTATTTCTAAGTGAGCGATCGCGACGGACATGTTCAAAAAAATATATCAATTTTCGCAAAAGGGAGGAAAAATCTATTTTTTCTTTTTTTTTTTCACAAGCCAACGGGCTTGCTTGAGGCTCGACCTTTTGGTCCGCTTGCTGACGAATATTGAGATTTATTTATCTATACCTTTTATATTTGTAATAACAATACAATCTTGTTAAAAATACAACCATAACCAAATTGAAGATAAGTCGTTTTTGAATATTGAGTAAATATATAATTTTAAGAAATTAAAATTCCATTTGCATTTTACATTGATCGACTATTATCCAAAAGGTAAGATTAATTATTGGAAAAAAATATCTGAAATTTTATTGGAAGAAAGATTTATTAATTTTGCTTCAATTAAGCGCAGATTTAATTTAATTAAAAGCATATGTAATTAGATAATAGTGAAAGTTTAATTAAATTGAAAGTAACTAAATATAGTATTCCAAATCAATATAGTACTTGCAAAAAAAGTTGCAAACATATTTGTTCTTCTTTCAATTGAAGGTACTAGAACATTACGTACACTACCCTTTTTTTATTATTATATCATATTAAATAATTATTATTTTGCAATAATATTTTGGCATAATGAACGGGAGAATGAAAAATTTATAATAATAGATTATTGTTTAGAATGTCGAAAACATAGTTTTTATAATTCGAAATATATATTATAATACATACACATATAATGATAAAAAAATTAATGACAGAGTTACAATAATTTTTTCAGTTTGTTTATTGTGTACCTAATGACGCAATTTCATCTTTCTATCAACGTGAACCATTGCCTGAAAAAAAAGAAATTTTTTTCTCAAAAATTAATAAAAAAAGCTGTAACTGAATTTTACGACTTTCCGCATATAAATGTCATATACAGACGGTGTATATTTTGAAATTTTATTTTCTTTTTTAATTGAGCTTCAAAACGTAGCGTCATAAAAATACTTTAATTCATTCAGAACGAGGGTGTGACTTCTTTACCTAATGATTTCACATATTGTACGTAGTGAATGCAAAATCATTTTCCGAGAACACGCAACTTGTGCAAAAAGTACCTGTACATATATACAGGATTGATTTTGACCGGTCGCCATGGCAACCGCCCTATCACTGCGAGCGAACTGCGTGAACGCGCCGGCCCACACTCGAGCGCGCATTATGTGTATACGTGCGCGCGCGCGCGCGCGCATAGTGTTGTCAGCTCTTCGTCAATGTGACGCAAGCGCCCGGTAATAAGTAATGGGATTAGAATACTGAAATAGAATAGAAATAGGTATTTCCGATGCTGCAGCGAGGTTGCACGAGCGCGGGCGCGCGCTCGGAGAATTTGCAATTTCACTGCCCTCTTCTCCTCTTCACCCGTCGCCCCCCCCTCCTCTACCAATGCGCATTTCCTACACTCGTCTCTGGCGAAACGGCGATCCGAGTTCCGTTTCTTCTTTTTTCGCTTCGCTTTCGTCCGCACGATTCAAGCCTATTTCTCTGGCAATACCTCTTTGTATATACACATATACTTATTCCCGTTCCGCACAGGACGACTCGAACAGCGAGTCCGTTGTACGCCTGCTCCGATAAGCCTTGGAATTCCGTCATAATTCCCATCGCGCTTCCAGCGTTTTCGTCCGCAATCGCACCGATGACTCCCGTCGCGGCTTCGAACGCGAGGCCGGCTCACGAGCAGCGCGAGACCGCCGCCGCACTCCCCGCCCTCTCGCCTCAATAATGCACGAGCCGGCGTCTTGAGCTTCGTCGCCGTATCCTCCCGCCCGGCCCGACCGAGTTCGCCCCGAGATTGTCGCGCACCGCGCAAAAAGTCGAAGCAGAAAAAAGCAGATAGATCTCTCGGTCCGCATCGCTCACGGCGTCGCGTCGCCTCGCCCCACCCCGCACAGTCCCCGCCGTCGCCGCGCACGTGTGTCGCAGTAAATAACAAAGTGACGCGATCAATCCGTGAGAGCGAGCGCTGCTACGTGTCGATGAGGAGAGACGTCGGGGCCGCTGCGACGAGCGCTCCTCCGCCCTTCGTCCCCCGAAAGACGCTAAGTCGGATCGGGGCTTGGCCCCGTGCCATCTCTTCAATAAGTGCGACACTGCCTTCCGCACCTCTCTCTTCACTCTCTCTCTCTCTCTCTCTCTCTCTCTCTCTCTCTCTCGCTCTCTCCCTCTCTGCCTGTCTCTGCCTCTGTCTCCGTTCGGAGATGGGGGATGAGGAGCGCGCGGCACTGATTGCAGTACACTTCTGCCAATTTTCTAAATTAGAGAAAAATCCTTAGCTGGCCCCTCCCTTGTATATACGCCGACGAAGGCCTTCAGCGTCTCCGCCTCGATGAGAGAAACGCGTCTCTGTACGTGTGCGTCCGTACGTGCGCGCGTCTGCCCAATATATACGCTCGTTCGTCGGATTACTTTTTTTCCGCTCACCCTCGAGCGCTGCTTGCATTCCACTTTAGAGGGAATGTATAATGCCGTCGGATTGCGCGGCCTGGCGCCTCCTCCCGTAGAGAGATGAATAAGGGATGCGGCGCGCGGGCGCGCGCTTGCCGGAGTTCCCCGACCCGGGCTCTGGGGGGGCGGGGTTATGGCATAATCGCGGGCGATGTAACGTCGCGCGTCTTGGGCGGCGGGGCTTTCGATTACAGCGCGATCGGGATTTTTTTTTTTTTTTGCACCTCGGTTTTGATCGACGACCGTCGCGGCGCGACGCAATCAGTTCCGACGAACGGGACGACGTTTACGCTCGACGTATCAAATACCTCTTACGGAGGCGGAAAGAATTGCCGCTGTCCTTTCGGTTTTTACGAAATTAAATATTTCAGCATGATTTTTGAAGGGCGCGAGAGGAGAGGAGACTGGAGGAGCGGATGGATTATTCGACTGTTACGCCGCTTTACGTGTAGCTATATTCCGTGTACAAATGAAAATCTCGTTTGCCACAATCCCTTTCTCGTTCCATAGCGTCTCTTCACACGCTCGGGGCAATTCCGCGCTTTTACTTTCGGCCTTGCTCGCGGTACTCCACTTCCCCCCTTCTTTCTTCTCTTTCTTTTGCTCTTCCCTTCTTCTTTTTCTTCCTATTTTTTTTTATTTTAATAATGTTTTTCGAACAGCTCGATCTGCGCGAGGGGTCCCACGCCCATTTGTCAATGTTTCCTCGACGTTTTCATATTCCGCTTTTCAAGATGAATTTTAATTTCACAATGGGCAATAAATCCTCGAGTGGTTAATATCGCCGTCGGGAACTTCAACGTTCGCGGGCCACGTTAACTTTTACAGGCACTTTTGAAACCTTTTACTCCGATTGGTTCTGCATCTTTTTCCCCTGTCCTCCTGGCATACCTCCCGTCTCTAGTAGTCTGTAGTATCCTTTGCCCATTTTTTTTTTTCGTAACAAAGTGAAAGTCATACGATTGATCTGACGTCGATAGTCCGCAGACAGCTGTGGATATTAATTTTATGAGCCATCGAAAAAAGCGATAGGGTTATAGCGAAAAAGAGAAGAGAATCTCTCGCATTTATATTCAATTTTTGAAATTGTATAATCCATCCAGTGAGTGTCGCGCAAGTAATTTGTACCGACTAAAATTTTAAGCTGGCCCGGAATCCAAAATAATATTTTGAATCTAAGATATAATCGATATATTTAAAGAGAGACAATGTCGCCACGGAGTCAGGAACTGGCGCTAAGCTAAGCGTATAAATAAATTCTGTTTACAACGCATTAGGTGGCTTAACGCGAGAAATAAATTATCGATCCGCGCGAACGTCTAACTCAGTACACACCTGATATTAGCAGTTATAGACTTCTACAGGAAGGTATCTCATGCAAACCGCGTATGCGTATAGAGAGCAGAAGAGAGAAAGGAGAGAGAGAGAGAGAGAGAGGGAATGCACCGGCGGATCGATTTATGCCTCGCGGCTGGATTCGACTCTCAAACACGTCGTTCGATAAAATGTGTACCCGAAAAAAAAAGCAACAAAATAGCTTTGACTGGTGAAAAAAAAAATCGAAAATAAAGGAAGGGGTGCCGGGCGGCGAGAGGCGGGGTGGGGAGGGGCGGTGGGGTAAGCGAAAGAGAGAACCAATGCGAAGATTCCAGCTTTAGATAAATTCTGCAGAGCCTCGCGATTTATACGGGATATCCAATCACCCGAGATTTCCGCGCGTTGTTTAGCCCCGCGAGCTTTTTTTTTTTTTACGCGCGTGCACGTGTGTACGCAAACGAGCTTCCGCGGAGCTATTAAAATATATAAGGCCGTCGGTGTGGCGCGCGCGGGAAAGGGATCGGAGTGCACGGGGCTAACAAAACAAGCTGATAAAAAATTCAGGACGGAATGGCAGGGGGCAGAGAACGGGAGACCGTGAGGAGAGGGGGCGGGGCGCGCATCGATACATCGATAGCCGACGAGAGCGTGTATTTCGTGTTTTTATACATATATATATATATATATATATATATATATATATACACATACATACATATACGTACGATATGTTATTATTACGAAAGTAATTGACGCGCGCGCGAGCGCATAGCAGGCGAAATTTTTTTCCCGGCCGCGCCCAAAATTAATATTCACGCGAGCGAGACATAGGGATAGGGGAAAAAGAGACGTGGGGTGGAGGGGAGATAGAGAAATACCTTTTCCCGACGGTTTTGTAATTAGGATTTTAATTATTGCCCCGCTCTTCCGGCCGTGGCGACGCGCAGAGGGGGTGCTCCCTCTATAGGACGCGCCATTAATTTCCTCCCGCGCGAACTCATTGCACACGCGACGAATAAATTGCAAAACAGTAAAATCTCCAGGCGTAGATGTAGGAGGGGGAGGGACGAGGAGTGGCGGACGTCGCCGTTTGAGCAGGCGGAGCCCTAGGAATCCGAGTGGCCGATCCCGACCTTAACTGTCCCCGCGCCGCGCGCCCTCGCGGAACAGATTGACCCGACGTAAGATCCAACTTTGTAAATGACTTCGCCGGGACAATTGCGCGAACTCGCCCGAAAAGTATGGAGGGTAGATTTATCGGGCCAATTCCTTTCGCTGGAAACGCGCGCGTGCCGTACGGGGGATAATTTCGCGGATATTCGCACCGGGGGCCCCTTTGACTTAATGTCGACTGGATCTTAATCATTGCCGGGCATCTTTCATTCTCGATCGCTCGTTTGGGGGAAGAAAAAATTTTAGCCGAGTTCATCCGCGAACTTTTGAATTTCCTAGTCGAGGCGCTAGAAGTTATTGCCGAGGTGTGCATTTTTTATAGAAAAAATTCTTAACGATATTATTTTAATATCGATACGTGGATTAAATTTTCATTTGCTGAATAGTACGAAGGCATTAATTATACAAGTGCGTCAAGTGAAATACTAAACTGCGAGGGTTATTTTAAGAGTTTATTTTAGAATTGAGATAAGACAACTTTTATCGTTATTGATTTTTAAAATAGGCTTTAAAATTGAACAAATTCTATCAGAGCTCGGAAATATGAATAAGAGCCAAATTGTGATCTTGTCGTATAAAAAATTTCTTTATCTTTAAATTGAGGCATTGTCTTGGAGGATCGATTGGCCATTTTCAATATGATGAACACCGGCTGCAAAGTCCAATCAATTCTACCTATTAAATCCTCAAGGATGCTCCCAATGGTATCCCCGGTTTATGATCTCGACCCGGTAAGCGGAAACTTCTTTACGGGCATTTGTTTCCAATTCAACAAAATGCGCGGAACTGTATCTTAACTTCGATTTATACATGCAAACTTCTTTTATTAAAGACTCTCAACTTTATTGAATCGAGTTCTCTGCGTCGCTCCAAAGTGGCTGTGAAGCCTGCGAATCTTGATTAATAAATAACATTCGAAAAGTTCCGTTTATTCCTATTTCCATGCACTTTCATTCCCATTTTATTATAAATGCCTCGCCCATTCTTATTATTAATCGCAATATTTTACATATAACATTTCTATAAATGAGAAAATCGATGTGTGAAATCAGCTCATTCTCTCATTTATCTTACATTCACGGCACTCAAGAGTGCATTTGAACGCATTTTAAGATAAGAATCAATGGAAAAGTATTCATCTGCTTCTTCTACCGGATTCAGCGACGTGAATATAACCGGAGCTGATGGAATGATTCAAAAAGCTCGAATATGATGGGAGTGTAGCGAGAAGAGTGAAACTCTCTGCATTTATAGCAGATTTATAGCTGATCTAAATGTATAGCAGACAGTTGAATTTCGTACTATCCGTCAAATTTAAAGCATCGCTGGTACTGATTCGACCTCCCAAAAATTTTAGAATTAAGAAAACTTTCGGAAGCAGGTTTTTTATAATTTTTTTATGCATAAAATCTTTTTCAGATTTTAAAATATACAGACGTGAAAATCACCTTAAACAAATATCTCTACAATTTGTCAAAACGAGAGATGAAAATATTGATTTACAGTTATGATGTCAAATTTATTTACAGATTTTAACAGGTTTCAAATATAGAATAATTATTCACCTTTCTGAAATTGAAATTTTGCGAATTTTTAAATTTACACAAATTTCTGAATTATTGAAATATGCTCATGTTTCAACAGAAATTGCATTATAATTATTCTACAAGGGAATAAGTAATCAGAAAACCGGCATTGATGTTTTTTTTCATAAATAACAACGAATAATAAACTATTAAATATTTTTTTTTAATTAATTCTAAATTGTGTTTTGATATTGGCAAAAACGCGAAAATTTTTGCTACTGGAATGGTTTATGAATTTATTAATAATAAATACTTAAAAAGACTAGTCCTCTGAAAAATTTACTAAAAATAGTTAGGAAAAATTAATACTACCGTGATTCAAGTAGTCTTAATTTGAAAAATGTAAATTCGTCAAATAGATAAATACCCACTTCAGAATAGCTACAGTAAATTTATTTCAAAGTTTATCTAACAAATCTAAGAACTACCTGAACTAATTTTTATTCAAAAAAAAAAATAAAATAAAATAAAAAAGAGATTGTTCATGGATCTAAGTTTATGCATACGTGTATTCATAATCGATAATGGAAATTGCCTGCTGTCCAGCTCAGCCCCCAGCCGAGAAATTAATTATACTTGAGCCGAGAAATAAAGTAAAAAGTGTCCCGGAGAGGTGGCCGACATGCAGCCCCGGGTTTTCTTCCATTTGTGCGCGATGCGCCATTAATATGCGGGTCAGAAAAGTGGAAGGTAATAGGTAAAGAAGAAACGAGGATGGAGGGGCGGGGGAGGATGATGCGGAGCAGTTCAAAATAAGAGAAACGCAAGATGAAAAGAGAACAACAGTCGAAAGTGAATAGCGCTGGAGCTTTAACTTGACCCACGATAAAAAAAAAAACGCAAACGAGTTCGGCATCTGCTTTACTTTACCGAAGCTCCCAAGATGCATTTCTGCCATTATTTGAATTTAAAATTTTTACTGAACAGCGGCGAGTTTTTGTTTCATCTTTTTAGAATAAACAAGTAGACAAATAAAACTTTGTAGTTGTAATAAATTACCCTGAAAGTTTATTATTCTTTTTCGTTATAAAAAGCACCTTCGGCCTCACTGTATCAATTCTACACTTTTTGCAAAATTATGGTTGTAAATTTGCCGTTTGAAATTCTGATTTCAATTCTCTATCTATAGATAAATTTTCATTATTATGATTTTACCATAATGAATTATGATTTACGTATGTAAATTCAACCGTATATTTTAAAAATAGATAATAATAGCGGTTTATTTGATGTACATCTGTATTACGATACATAGTAGATTAATAAAACAATACTGCATAAAACAATGGATGCGCAAATCAATTCTTATAATTTCGATTATTAAGTAATCCATGCTTTTCATGATTATTTTTCGAATAAAAGTACATAGAACTTCGCTCGTTTCGCGCGATTAACAAGTTTCGCGGATGTATCTGATTGCACGGTCCAATGTCGATTGAAATCTGTTTTAGCCCGACACGAAGCTCACCGTCGAGGGGAAAAAATCGATTCTCCACTGTGTATGAGGGGTATGTGATTTCAATTTGCTGTTTTGCCCCAGCTCCTACCCCCCCCCCCCCAATTTGAGTCCCCTTCGAACGCAGCGCACTTAAGGGAAACTCGCGCAAACTACGGTATTATTTTAATCCCTCAAACGAAATTAAAATCAGATTACCGAAACTTGGCGTTTTCAACGATCGATGTACTAAAGTCTTGTCCTTCGCCACGCGGGCAATAGAAAAAACTGATCGAAAGCACATCAAGAGCTCTCCACGGGATTCGCTTATTAGTAGGATTGTATTGCTGATCGGGGCGACCAATGCATCGGGACAGCTACGGAAGGACGTAGACGAGTTGTCACCGGCATGAAACACCTCTTGCGCTCGTTCGATTAAGCTATATCGAACTAGAATTACCAATGAACACCCCGCGCGCACAACTTATAAACAACTTGATTTTTAACTTGTTCAATTTTACGAGAGTTAAATTAAAGCCTACTTAAATGTCGTTTGCTTAATTATGGCAGGTGCATGAATATAGGCGTGCGGAATAATACTTTTCTACATAAGTGGCTATCGAGGAGGACCAAGAAACGCCGATGATAAAGTAGAAAGGACTCGTTGCTGTGGAAAGTTAAGAGGTACCCATTCAACTTGTATATTTAACTACTAAACACTTCATATACAGTTGGAATTCTCTTTGTCCACTGTGATATTCTTCTCGTCATTCTTCTATATGTCAAAAGGAAATAATAATGCAATATAGCGTTGCTCTCAAATAGAAGATTTCACAATAAAATAAGAAAAACAAAGGCATTATATATGCCAAGAATATACAAAACAAGTTCTATTAGTGAGTTTTACTTTTTAAACTTTAATAATGTGTGAAAGCGAATTTTTCGATTATTCGCAGAGTTCTCTTCTATAAATGAACGCGCGCAAACGTTTATTCGAAAAAAATCATTTCATTCATTTGAAATGAGACTCGTACGGAAATAGTTAATAATAATACGTAACACGCAATTACTGGCTATGCAATATTTTCGGTTAGTTAAATGAGTTGTAATTTGTTGTTTTCTTTAAAATTTCTGTCCTATTGTAATTATACATTAAATGTAGTCAATTTTCATCAGAAGAATTAATTTAAATTAAAAAAAGTGCAGCCGCTGGCACGAAAGTATAAAACCGAAGCTTACCGCTAGAATGCCGCCTAACGAATCCTCTTTAATTAGCGAAACCAACCACCACGATGATACTCGTTGATATCGTAAACCCGGGGCTGTTTCGAAATCACGCGGCCGCGAAGGATTTTACAATGGGCCGCACGTCGTAATTGACTACGATTGTGTTCGCCACCGTGGCGAGGGTCCCGGCATATATATATAGATATAAAGGGAAAGGGAAACTCACTTATATTGTTCTTGTCAATCAGCGGTTCTGTGTTCGCTAGTTCGGTAGTTTTTGCCCGATTGATTTAACGCGGTATTCGAATTAGAAGCGACATCTTTAAATATTCGCTGCTGCCCGTGCTTTGCATTAAATTTCCCTCCATGGTGCACGCGAGGGATATTGAATTGCCTGCGGGCGTAGACTGTTTCGATGCAATTATGTAATACATTATGTAAAAAATTTCCAACGGGTATAGAATTCAGCGCTGGATAAAAATCGCCCGGATCATATTCATTACGTATAGTATGTATATAAACAAAGCTTATTTCCTTTGTCATCGGTCATTTTAAATGAGCAACGTTAAAAATTGATTATACCTCCCTCTCCGTCCCCCTTCGTAATTTCGTATTAATTTTTTTGTTGCGCGAATACCGAGAAAAGTAAAGAATAGAGCGAAATTTCCATTAACTCGAGGCCCGTGGATGGAAATTAATAAAAAAAGGCAAAGGTGGAACGAAGAGGAAGCGGCGGAAAAAAGGCAAAAGTCCTGTACATTTTTCAGCGATAAAATACTCTTATCTCCTGCAGATGTCCAGGGTCTTATCTCGGGCGGGACGAGGGGGCGGCAGAGGGGGGAGAGGAAAAAACTTTGTCTTCGCTCGAGATGGAGAAAATGCAAGCGGGCGGATGAGAAGGAGCCGGGGCGAAGAAAGCGCGAAAGGAGCGGAAAGTCTAACCCTCGGACTTAAGGATTCTTATCGACAGGCGGGCGCATCTTTTCCATCTCCCGTCTTATGCTCTACTATATACATCCGCACTCATATATATATATATATATATATATATATATATATATATATATATACACGTCAATTAGGGGCGCACTGTTGTGCAGAATCTTTTTCCGGCCCACTTAGCCCGCGCACTACTACTAGGGGGCTACTCTCGAGTGGCTGCTTCGGGCGCAAACAAATTAAAACAATATTTAATTGCAGCGCTTGAGAGGAGAGCAGCATCTTTATGCTGAGTAGAGCGACTTTTCAACAGCCCAGGGGGCATGGCAAAGAAGCAGAAACAGACAGAGAGAAAGGATGAGAGAGAGAGAGAGAGAGAGAGAGAGAGAGAGAGGCGGCTGGCAAACCAGAGTGAGCTACCAGCGAATTGGCGGAAAGAACGAAACGAAAAAGCTGGCGGAATGTGCGAGTGTAGTCGTAGATATAAAACCCGCATTTAGAAGGGTTGGATAAAAGTTATCGCACCTTTTCCCAGTGGGAGACGTTGGTATAGTCGGAAAACATTTTCAGCCTGCGAGAAGCTCAAAAACTGTCTACTGATATCTCGATATGCTCAAGTATAGGCAGATCATAAAAAATAACGTAACAAGTCCTTCGTATGTATGTATCTATGTATATATAGCGATAATAATATTTATAACTAATTTCAATTTGCATCTTTTATATTTTCCTATTTTAAATAATATAATAGACAAATAAATACTCAATTTTGTAGATGAAACTGCCTTTGCTTAAGTAGGGCACTGTTCTCTACCTTCCTGTACTAATTGCACCTCTTTAGTGTTCTGTGATACACAAAGGCTTTTTCTCTCTCTTTAAAACACTGCTTGCATGCACCTTAGATTTCAGACGTCATTTTACTCTGCAACCTGCATTTTGCATTTACAGTTTAAAATAGATAAATTGAATATTTCATCTGCCGTTATTCGACAAGATATGATCAAATTTCTCATTTTATAGATTTATTTAAATATAGAGATCTTCATCCGAACGTAAAGATATAGTCTACGTGCGTGACTTTAAAAAAAAAAAAAAAAAAAGAAAAAGAAATTGTGTAACCTACTTAGATTGCATCACTCTTAAAAATACTACTTTATCTGAAAAGGAATGAGAAAAAGGAGAGAATGTGAGAAGGAAACCGAGAAAGATGGATAGATAGACCACTATTTGAATAATAATAGGATAATGTTAACGTCATAAAAAATATCTGAGACTTGTATATTTCTTACGCGTTCATTACTCAACTAACCAGCTGCCTGGAGATTAAATGTAAGTAAAAGTTAAAAGATCATGTACTTCAAAATGGTGATGGCATTAAACATTTTTCATACCTCAGAAACCTATTTGTGCTCATTTCTGCATTATTAGTAATTTGTTAAAACGTTCATTTTTACCTCGCGACGTTTACATAACCTTACATTATCCATATAAAATACCCTGCGTTATCAATCATTCTCGAGAAAATAGCGGGTACGCGCGCTCTAAATCATTAATATCGTCGGTGCTTATAATAACACCTGCTCCACTTCCTATATAAACTCTACGGGCAGATAAAACGTGATCGCCGGAAAAGACGTCTCTCGATACGACCGCCCGACGCCGCCGCCCCCTCCCTACCCCCCCCTACCCCCCGAATCCCCGCCCCATTGGCTCCTCGTTCGCGCGGCTTCTTTCCGCGGCGCGCTTGCCAAACTTGCGGTCCCCGCCCGCGCCGCCCGATCCGCGAAATTTCGCGGTTTGGTTCGCCGCCCGACGGATCCGGGTCGGATCCGTCGGGTCGCGCCCGGCTCTTCCTTAATCTTGCTAAAAGCAGGCAGCTCTCGGGCCGGGGGACCGCGCAGCCTTTCCCCGGTCGCGAGGTTAATCTCTTTCTAAGGCCTTGGCGCGCGGGCGCTCGACGTTATATTCTTGCGCGATAAAAAGGGCTTGAAGGCCTCGGCATTACGAGCGCGTGGTACGTCACCGTGATATTCTTTTTTAACCCCTTTTTCAAAAATTTATGCCGCGTGGCGTTTATTATTTCCAGCGCGAGCGCTTTCTTCCACCTTCCCCGAGCCTCCCCCCACCTTGTTTTCTTCCCACATTGTGTTGCGAACTTTTAATGTCTTTTTGACTGCGACGAATAATCAGAAAAATGTTGCATAAAATATGTTTTTCGCGGAAATATTTATCCAGAGGTAGGTGAATTTTTTTGTCCGCTGACAATTTGTACTAAAGTGATTTATGCGTGCGTCGGAGGTTTACAAAATGTCATAAAATTTGAATTTGTTTGTTCAATGAATGAAATGAATTTGATTGTTGAAAAATTCATTTGTTCGTTTTGAATGAAATGAAAAAAGAATAATTTTACCACGAAATAATTCTGCATAATTATTCAATCTAATGGTTTACAAAAATATAACATCGTATTAACATTAAAATATTCGATTACGAATACGAATCCAATTTTTTGTGACGAGGGCAGTCATATTGTTATTTACTTATAAAATTCATTTTAATTTGAATATCTTAAGTGTTATATGTCAGATTCTGTAGAGGTGATTATGAACAACGACAGTCTAACGGTCATCATAATTATTAGAATCAAATTATTTTAGTTTATCGAGGCCGTAAGGCAGTAAGACCGATAAATATGAATATTATTGATACATCAGATTTTAATTACTATTAATCGGCTCATTTCAAAATCTTTCATATAAGCATGAAATATGCCACATAATTTCGAAACACCAAGAACTGGTAAACTAAACAGAGTTGTTATATGCAAAATTCTTTAGTTTATAAAGAATTTTAGAGCTGGTATTTTCGTATTGGGAATCTCTGTACGAAATTTCGACACGATGGATTGAAAAATGTAAAAGGTATTTGTTCGGTATTGAGGAAACAGAATTCTTATTCAGCCACACGTACGGTAAGCATGTCGAATCGATTCTCAATAAATTACTTCTTTCATTATTTATAGTTTTAAAGTTTCATCATGGCAACACGACTCATAATGATAGACTGCCACAGTAGCGGAAATTTTTAAAAATCATTGCACAAAATTCTCTAGAAACAATGGAGTACGCAGGGGGCAGACGTGCCCATTCCATTCATTTTATAAACAGCTACACCCGCGCCGCTCTCGGGATTAACTAACCGAAAATCAATTTACTTCGAGATTTACGACGTTGACTCCTGGCCCCGGGCGTAATTGGTTCGGCTCCATCCGGTCTTCGAATTAATGACAGCGGGACAGTACCGGTGACCCGGCTCAATGTCCTAGTGACAACTCTCCTGCCAGTGCGTTTACGACCTTCGGAATAATTAACTCCCCTCCGCCCCCCCCCCGCCTGCTCCGCCGCGGATGCGCGCGAATCTGATTACGGCGGGGTTGTTTGCGTATGTAATGCGCGCTCGACCACTGCGCCGGGCTCGTCTTGAGAGGTCGATGGACAGTCGGCGATAGCGGTCGCGCAGGGCGGCTAAAGAATTCGATAGGTGGTCAGGGAGCTCTACGAGGGGGTCTCGTACATTTGCATGTTAACCCGGCGCGCTAGTTCGTCGCGCGCCATTCCATTCTTTCGGTAGCACGATAAATAATCTAGAGAGTAATATTTGCCTCGAGTTCTCTCTCTCTCTCTCTCTCTCTCTCTCTCTCTCTCTCTCGGCGGTCTCGTTTATTAATCCATGCTGCTTTGTTAAAGCCGCATTATCACCGGCTTCAGGACGCGCTGGCAATAATTTATACGCATCTAATTAAGCCGGCCGTGTTTGTCCCTTTAAGCTCGCGCGCCAAGCCCATTATAGTCTTCCGAGCTCGGGATAAAAATTTAAGAAGATTACGGAGGAGGCGCGGACTCTGTATAATACATCAAGATTTATACTGCGAGCCCGGTCCTGGCAGAGCGTGGGCGCGGGTTGAAAATCGTTGCGCTGCAATATCGTGTTTGAGCGCAGGCTCGGGGGTCAGGTGTCAACGTGCGAACTTGTGTTTATCGTTGAAGAAATTTTCTGACATTTGCAACAGTTCGGATTGGGAAAAATTACTTTGAAGCTTACGGAAGAACGACTGTTCAGATGGCATATTTGTCAAAATTTCCATGTAAGTTAAAGCAATCGATTGAAATTGAAAACTTTTTTGTTGCACTTGTGTGCTTATTTAAATAACTGATTAAATTTTAAGCACTAAATTGAAATTAGACTTTGATACCTACCAATATATCGATAACGATGAGTTTCTATAATCGAAAAATCAACGATACGATTTTGTGAAATATTAAGATTGACTTATTTACCTGTAACGTTGAGTGTAATGTGCTGGACGTTATTGCATTCTCGCTTGACAGCCAGATACGTCACCTCGCACTCGTACAGCGCCTCGTCCTCGAGCGTTAAGTTTGAAATTTGCAGGTACGATGATTTTGTCATATTATTTTTCGGCAGGATCATGGACATTCTGGAAGAAAAGCATTCAACGATATTATTTCAAAATTTACATAAATGGCGATCGGTTGAAAGGACTATAAAAACTAATTAATTATTATTTATTCAACTACAGCGGACGATATCGTAAGTATGAAATAAAGTTTTTTATTTAGTAGCCATGCTAATGATTTTCTTTACGCACAGTTTGTTCTGTGACGTATTTTAAATTAAATCGCTGTTTAATTGGACTAAAATTGTGATGTTGGAAGAAGTATTTCAATTTATGACATCACATATCTAGTTCAATATTCAACAATATTTTTAGCTTAAAAACTTGTCTTTAATAACTTTAGCTTTTGTGAAATATTAATGAAGCATACATAAACTTTTTATTTTATATAGATCTAATTAGTATTTGCCCTTGTTAAATTCTGATAATAAGAATGGTGATCTGCTTTACACACGATACTCTGAATGAAATTGATGACTTATCTGAGAGCTTTGAGAATGAAATAATTAGGAAAAACATTATATATATATATATATATATATATATATATATATATATATATATCGTATAAAAATCATAGATAGTCAACTGATGAATATGCCGGCTTTGGTAAAGCGTAAGACCATAAATCAATAATACATTTCTGAAAAGCGATCTATTCCACGATTCCAACACTTGTGAAATCAATATCAGATACGATTGGAAGGATTTATGGTCGAACTTAAATTTTCACACCCATCCATCAACAAGATTATTTTCGCCTAGTGGAAATTCTTGACTATCAATCCACATATAGCTAATTGGCATTTGCAAGTTAAACAAATAGTGTCCGAGCAGCGTAGCTAATAAAATTTTCGTCCCTATCATCCTTTGAACTAGACTGCAATTTTTCAAAGTCTTCGTTTGCCTAGAGATATTCGCATTCGATCGGCTCTTTCCCGAAAAATAATATAATGGGTAAAATGAGAAATTTTTCACATATCCAAACTGACGTGATCTCGTTACCAATTGCTTCGGAGCAACTTAATTTGCCGCAAAAAATCCTCCCCCTCGACGGCTGTATTTCTGTTCCGGCTAATAGATTTTCAGATTTCATCTCGCCTCGACTCCTCGATATTTGCTCTTCATTCGAATACTCTCGGCAACCGAATGTCAAAGTTGCTCTCAAGCCCTGCCCAATAACCACTTTCTCGCCCGGAACCCGACTACTCGATACTCTCGAGCTGCCTCTCAGAGGCAGGCAAATATCCGCGCGATACGGGATCTCTTGATCTTCCGCATTCTGATTGAGTTCGATCGATCCTTCTTCTTGATCTCGGCACCGAATTCCTGACCATTTAGCCGGCTTGTGTATCTTAGATGTCACCATTTTTCTTTGACGTTTACTAATATTTGATCTCATTTTCGAATTGCAATGGTCCAATCGAACCAAAAAGTAAACTTATAAAACACGAAGAAGTTTAAAGAAGTACTTGCTCAGTATTTAAAATTAACCAAGCAGTGACTAAGGTACTTTGAAATTGCCCATTCTTGGGGAATTGTGTGAGGGGAAGGGCGGGGAGGCGCGAATTGGTTGACTTATAGTAGCTATTTCTTATAAAATAAAAAAAAAACATAAAATCCCCGTATTCACGCCGACAAATCTACATTCCGAGCTTCAGAACGGATTGGCCCGCCGAAAGTTTTAACCGACCGCGACAGCGCGAGCGCCGCATTCCTGGGTATTAAGGAAGCCCGAGATTTACCGCGTCTCGGCGCAGCCCTGCGCCCGTGCCCGGCGCGGCCTCCTAGCGGGACTTCCGTGTGACCATGAAAGTGCAAAGTTACGCAGTGGCGGCGCGGCGGTTCGCATTAAGCCCTCCCCCGCCCCCTCCTGCCAACGCGGCGCCCACGCCCAACCCGCCATTCTGTATACGAGGGGGTCATATCGTAACTCCGAAACTTGCGCGACAATCCGCAATTCCGAAGCCATGGATCTCCGGGGCGGCATTTCCGCTTTTCCCGCAGCCGTCCGCCCCGCCTTCCCCGTCCACGCCGCCACCGCCAGCCCAGTCGTATCTCAGCGTGACACGCTTTTTCTGTTTTACTCCGCTCTTTTTCCGACCCCTCGCCACCCCTGCCCCCCCCCCGGCCGCCGTGGCTTCTTCTTTTTCTCCCCCGATCCGAGCGCGCCGTCGCTGAAACTTTATACCCGCCGACTTATACGAGGGGCGGTATTAGACGTCGGCCTAACTGCTGCCATCGGGATGTTCTTTGTATTTTTCTTCTATTTCTATTTTTATTTTTCTTGTATTTTCCCTTTTACTCGCCTCGTTCCGCGCCATTTCCTCCCTCGCTGTTAAATCGTTAATTGCTCCGGCGATTCCGATAAAGAAGCGGCTCCGAGGGCCGATATTCGAATAAAAGGCTAACTCCCCACGCGATCTAAAGTTCGAACTTTATACAATCGTTTTGGCCCTTGTTATAAGCGGGGCAAGAGAGGAGGAGGGACCTGAAAGGGGAAGGACGCAGCGGGGAAAATAGAGAAAACGACGCTCGAGCGCCAGAAAAGTCTCCGAAGCTTTTCATGGGATATCTTTGTAAACTTGCTGCGGAGAGTATTCAGTTCCGCTATGTTTTATATCTTCGCATTGAATTTTTTTTTCTCCGGCTTTCATTCAGATCTTCGTACAAGGCTTTTCTCCCCGCTCGTCTGTTTTCTTTTCATTTCCTCCTCGTCTTTAATTTACACAATTCCTCGGTCCTCCTTCCTTTCTCGTCTAGATCCTTTAAATCGTTTGCCCTTTTTACCTATTGTAATTACTTGTTTCACAGATGCTAGTCGAGGACGGAAATAGCCAACAAAGTCGGAGTCGAAGAAAAAAGTTGTATTCTAAATAATTTATTTTTTCTGAACATGTTGAGCGATCAAAATTTGTTATTATAGTCCGCTAATTTGATGTTGATTGCTCGTTGCCTATTGTATGCCATCGCTTAAGTGTTAATGATCATATAAAACATCTGAAGTGTAGATTATCGGTGCTCGCCACTCTCTTGGCCAGCCGAATTGCTAGATAGACAATTTTGAATCCTGTACGTGTCTTCCATATATCTGACCGCACGTGCGAAGTTTTCGATTCTAATTATAACTCCGGATCACCCGCTGACCCGTTGCACCCCCCAATTTTCAAAATTCCGGAATAGTTTCCCTGCATTCCATCGCTCAGAGAATGAAGAAGACAGGAAAATATATTTTAACAAATCGTTTCGACATTAATATTTTCGTAACCCCGTTCAATACAATCGGTGTATTCAAAAGAAATTACGTAATGATATACTACAGATTTGAATAATTTCTTTCAGTGGTCATTACTTATGTTTTATTTGTGTATTACATATTCAATACAATAAATTCAAGAAATAAAACCAGCATGTAATAAAAGTCATATAATTAAAACGTAAAGAATCACAATAAGATTTTATTTCGATTTATGATTTTATAGTAGTCGTATTTTTTCATTATTTCGAAAATGATACCTAGAATGACGCTCCTGATCGAGTATCAAAACATAAATGTACTCGAAGTCCAAATTCCTGGAAAAACTTATAATATGTTTAAATCTAAAATCTACATTTAATGAAGATTATTTCGAATAGAAATTTTGCAAGGCACGCAATCAAACTATACGTCTTCTTCAATCATATATTTTTACTGTTATTACTTTCTTCAATTGCTTCGTAGTCTTAAAGAGTATTTCGAATAGCAAAATCCTTAAAGACACTTTAGACGGAATATAAATATTTCATTTTGCTGAAATGGTACCTTATTATTTCTTGGAAATTTTGCATAAATAATATTTTATTATTAGAATTCCTTTTGTTTTTTGATTTAAAATTTAACCAGGTTCTTAATTCTCAAATATGTAATAAAATGGATGGGAATACATATTAAACAGCTATATGCATTTTTTATATCAATTATAAGTATCCATCGTACTTTACATATTAAATTCCCATATTTAATTATTTTTTAGATCATATCATATTTTTAATACTAGATAAATATTATGTATTAAATAGTACTAGAATCGTTTCGACTAAAGTATAGTTGAATATCACTATTATATTAAAAATGTATTTTTACCCCAAAAAGGTTCAAATTTATTAATTTGGCTATTCTAATGTTTTTACGTTACAGTGGTAAACGATCCTGCAAATATAAAAAGAACCTTCGGCGAAGAATGAAATAGTGACGACGCGTTCGAAATAAAAATCACATATTCGTAACAACGTGAGTGAAACGAACGAGGGACAGAAAAAAAGAACCCTGTCCTCTCGAACGAAATGAAAAATGACTCATCAGCAAGTCAATATAGCGTGTAAAATCTCTCTATCGTCGAATTCCAATTATGTCAAACACGACAAGCCCGACATAGCTCTCTACCGAACCAAAGAGCCGCCCACACTGGTCAAATGATTAATCGATCCCCATTAATTCCGAGCGTTCCTCCGCAATTTCCTCCACAGTGTTGTTGCCATGCCATTTTAATTCACCTAATTTATTTATCCTTCGCACAGCATCTTTGGTCTTTCTTTCCGCATATATATATATGTATGTATATAAAGATATTCCTTCTAGTGGAATCTTTGTGGCGAGGGGGAGGAGGAAAGGGAGCAGGGAGAGATAAGACTGCCGACTGCCCCGGAGAGCGAGAGCAGTACGTTTATAGGGAAGGAAAAGCTCTTCGGCGGCACGGCGCACCCGGGTAGCCCGGCCGAGAGAGATCGTGGAAAAAGGCGAATGAGGTGGAGTCGGGGTGGGGCAGGGATAGCTCGCAAAGGCGAAAGTGCTCGGCTGTCTCAGGGGTCGTCGGGCAATCGATGGCTTTCTCCCCCCTCGCCCTCCCCCCCCCCATGGCGCCCCACGCCAGCGGCCGAACTCGATCGTAGCCCGCGCAGCCAGGTGCGCCCGCCTCGTTTGTGCGCGCACAGTCTATTTCGCGACACCGGGATTCTCTCCGAAATTGTCGGAGCCCCCGAGAATTTTAGCGCTCGCCCCCTCGTTTTCTCGACTTTCAAACACGCTCGGGAGGTAAATCAGTCCCCTATCCCCGTCATACTCACTCTCTCTCTCTCTCTCTCTCTCTCTCTCTCACTCACCTCCGTCTGCCCCCGGTTGCACGCCGTACGGTGACGCGAGATCGCTTTGCCGGCCGATAAAAAAGGACAGATCCTCCCGCGTCCGGCGTGTGGCTCGGGGACTGGAGGCCGGCCGGCGGATGCTTTTGTCGCTTTTACGATCGTTCCCGCCGCGCGCCGCGTCGTCCGGCTGTTAAAAGCGCCCGGCTATTAAATGAGCCGGGCGCTTGTATCGGCAGGCGCATTACCGAGCGCCGCGAATTACCGCGTATCGAAAATTACGCGCGGGAGAGGAGCAGCGAGTGACGGAGGGGCGGACGGAGGCGGAGGCGGATTCCTCCCCCCCCCGTTCTCTCGGCTCGGGGCCACGGTCGTTTCGGTGCGCGAGCGAGCGGCGCGCTATTAATTTCCTCGCCTTTAGCCCCGTGGAAAGTATGCAAATAGCGCGGCTCCGACGGGCTCCTCTATTTGCATTCGCCTTCTTACTTGTTTGCGGATAGATGCGCAGTGCGAATAATGTCCGAAGATGAAAAGACCGACCCGAGGGAGAGAGGGAGAGAGGGAAGGGGCGAGGGTCTGGGGATTGGAGGAGAGAAGTAGAGACGATTAAACGCGCTCGGCCGCTATTTCAAATTCCTGCGATGGACGTTTTTATAAGCCGCTCGACGTTTCTTCTTTAATCAGCTTTGTAGCGAGCATTTTCGCAACTAAATCCTTTCACTAAATCATTTGTTAAGAGGCAAATTTATCTCAATATACGAATGCTCTTTTATGAAGTAGATCATTTAAATGCAAAACACTGACGGCTGTTAGAATTTTATGAAAAATTTTTTTAGAGAAACATAATATGCATTCAGGATTATCTGCATAATAATCATAGAACTTATCTCCATGCGTTAAACGACGTCGG
The DNA here is from genome assembly GCA_018907035.1 of Sycobia sp. Sy_11. NCBI lineage: Eukaryota > Metazoa > Arthropoda > Insecta > Hymenoptera > Epichrysomallidae > Sycobia > Sycobia sp. Sy_11. Next base: position 2,214,603 of record JACCIC010000028.1, read on the forward strand.
AATAGATCAGCAGTATCATCGCGACAAAAGGAATATTTGAATTCTGTTCTTATTCCCCCTAATTACTCGTAATTTTAGCTCTGCAATCAAAGCCAACCTCTGACTATTTTAGAGTTCATTCTTAACTTGGTACATTCGTTGGGCTGAAATATTAATTTAAATAAAATTAGAAAAAAAATTGATTAGAGCATATTGAATAACTTCTTTACAAATCATCATCGAGCTTGTCTTTTTATTGAAATTGCGTTTACGATTTCCGTGATTTGTCGCTAATTCAAGAGAGATGCCACTTGTCTCTATTTTGTACTAGAAAAAGATGGAAAATAAGATTGAACAAGAAATATTGTCGCGACTCGTTGCACTACATTTTTAATTTTTATCTATAATCGCGCTTCTTCATTTTCAATGAAAATCCATTTTGCAACATTAAAACATAATTAATTGGAAGGAAAACCAGGAAGCGGTTTACCAAATTCAATTTATACGGCATTTGCAATTATATTAATATAAGAGAATTATCAAATCATAGAACTGATATTCAAATCGCGTTTCTTCAACAGATAAAATGATTTTAACAAAAATACTAAATCGATTCGAGTCGGCTTTTCTCGTACTGTAATATTCTCAACACATTGTTCAAATATTGTACCTGTATGTGTAATTTTGAAATTTTTCGACACAACTCACTGTACTCTGTTAAATATTAGCCGTGCAACTGTGCGCACACGATATTAACGCTTGCATCCTACGGAAATAAGAATACTTTTCAATCCAAAAAGATATCCCATGCTTCTTAGTCATCCCATTATTAAAAATTCTTCTATTTTCTCACTCGCGCTTAATATCATCACTTATCGAAAATTGCGCAATGACTTTATAATGATCATAAGGTCGACCCCCCCCCTCGAGCCGCGTCGCGTAATTGCACGGACAAGGCCGAGTCAATGAATTATGCCATCCCTTACCATCGACAGCTGTATATCTCGGCAAAAAACCGAAGGAAAGCGAGCGAAAGGCTTGCGCCGCGCCCGAGAAACGAAGCACTCGGGTTATTTTAGCCGTACCCGAGTATTCGTCCGCATAGAACGAGGCAGCGATAGGTGGCGGCGCCCTTGCATTGTATAAAGTCGAGAGTTAGCCGCGGCGCCCCCCCCCCGTACCCGGGCCACCCGCGCCCCCTCGAAAAGTGGGTAGCAGTTTCGACTGGCTGGGAGTAATAAAAGCTCTATATATACTTTCTTTTTCTCCCAAGCAGCGCGAAAATCGCCCGCGAACTGCCCTCCACCTAACCCCCCCCCCGTCTCTGCCCCCACGCCCGTTACGCCGCTAAATTTTACCCTGAAAAGCTTAAGGCGATTTAAGCCATGCCTTTATGGCCGCTTAAATCTTGAGCCTGGCGGTCGTGGGGGGGGGGGGTGGCGGCGGCACGGCTCTCGCGCCGAACTATCTGGTCCTCCCCTCTCTCTTTTCTGAACACTGCCGTCTCTCGCGAGGGAGGGGTGAAGTCGCTGGGGGGAGGGGGGGAGGAAGTCGGCGGGAGCGTCGCAGTCTCTACCATTGTTTGTATTCGCGCTCGAAGCAGCGATGGAGGCCATTAACGCGACACCGGCGGCTGGCCGCGCGTTCGCGGAAAAACGAGGCTGGCTTATATTATGCGTGTGGCGCGCGGCGACCCACTGCGCTTTTTGCCCCCGGTGCGTTCCGCGCTTCGTTTCTTTCCGGCACGTATATAGCGCCGTTATTTCTTGGGCGTTTTTACGATTGCTATTTCATCCCTGTTCTTCGTCGTGGGATTGCACCGTTAGTTTCTCATATCTTTCAATGATTAATCACACTCAATTTTGGGAAAATAACGAATGGACCGAATTCGTGTTGTCCTTCTGAACAATTTGTATCGGAATTTGACAAATTCCTTTTACAAATGGTACGAGTAATTTCTGAAACCAGCGAATACTTGAATGATCTTGATTAGTACAAAATTACGAAGTAAATCTAAATAAAACTAGATTAGATAGAATTTCTAAAAAAATGATGTATGAGCAAGCTCTGAATACTGCCAAAAATTTTAAATAAAATTAAATATGAATTTACAATAAATGATTGAATAGTTCTTATATTTGAAAACATATTTGGAGCTTAGGAATGTACTATGTTTATGATCGATATGACAAGAAGATGGAATTATTGCAAATGTTTATATTACTAAGAAATTTATTTCTATCACGTTCTGCACTAATTATAGACATTGAATAAACATCTTCCATCGACTCCGTATTAATAATGAACCTCTTCAAAATCATTATGTTCATACATTATAATATGTATTTAATAGGCAAATTCTTATAATAGTTGTTACAGATTTTTTTCTATTATATGTCCAAAAGGCGTACCTAATATTCGATAATTATTATTTTTCATATTTGATAGAATAATTAGTATTAATTTGAGCAAAACTATTATCCAAGTATCGAGCCCAAGAACGCATCACGTACGAGTAAATTTATACAAACAATATCACTTAAAAATAGCATTGTATTTTTCAGATTGTATTGTTTCAATTATTTATCTCGATTAATCGAAACTTCAACATTTATTCGCTGTTAATTATTTCTGTTTAATTTATTTGATTCGGACGCATTATAGGCAATTAATAAGAATAAACGAATTTGATATATAGTTAAACTGTTAATTCGCTTAGTTACATTAGTTTAACAATTATCGTTCGATATTTAATCTCGAGATTATTGTAAATTAATTTTGTACAGCAATCATGTCTCTGTACTAGCGTGAATTAAAATCTTGTTGTTATTTAGTCTCACTAAACGAACAAGACACGGTATCAGAATGATAAGCAGTAGTATAAGTGACACTTGGGTCAGACGGGCAATCAGTTACCTAAATTAGTCTGTGATTTTCGAAAACAGCAAGTCGCGTACCGGTAAATTAGATATGAAAAATTACATTTCGAAAAGCCAAAAAATATTTTCCAAATAAAGTCAGTTATTTCCAAATTCCAAAGCTCGTCCGTCCATGTTTAATTTAGAAATCAAATGTGGCGACAACGCATTAGTGAATCGAAACTACATAAAGCGAGCTTCTATAAAACAGCGATTAATTTCAGAAATTTAATTCGAGCTTTCGAATTTAACGAACACGGAGCCCGCACATCCAAGAGCAGCCGCGCGTCGTCTTTCCGGATTTCTGCAAATGAATGTTTGCCCGCGCGCCCCGTTCGGATCGCGCGTCTCGCCCGACGGGTGCGCGCCGCCGATGTCGATGCTCGGCTGCGCGAATAGCCGAAACTTCGCGCGCCCGCGCGAGTCCACCGCCCCGTATCCGCCGTGGAGCGTGGAATTGGGAGCGAGGGGCCGGGGGGAGAGAGAGAGAGAGAGAGAGAGAGAGAGATAGAGGTTGAACGGAGGAGGACCGATGCATCCGGCGGAGCGCGGAGGAACACACAGTAAACCGCGATTCGGCCGCGCGATCCATACGCGACACAGATACCTATTCGTCCGTTGCGTCAATCGTCGGCGCGGTTAAATTGACCCGCCCCGGCCACCCCCTCGGCCGCCGCCGAGCTCCTGCGCTTCCGCTCCATCAAAATCTGGACGATGGCCAGCGCGGCGAGGGGGCGGCGGTGGCGGTGGCGGTGGCTAGCTGCGGCAGAGCTGCGCACCTCGTTAACGTTGCGACCAGCTGGAGACTCTGGGACGCGTTTGCTCGGCAGAGAGTAAATTAATATACATATTATATATATATATATATATATATATATATATATATATATATACACACAGTAAAATTTCTAGCTGCGCCTGGCATTTAATGCTAATTGGAAATCAAATATAGACACATATCGGCCCGGTCAACGCGGCGAGGCGCCAGTGGTCTTATACGGTCAGTCAGTGCTTGCTCGCGCGCTCGTTTCCTGCATCAATCGTTATGCAAGCGCCCTCTCGCGATACAACTTTTCCGCCGAGGCAGAACAATTGGAGAAGTACAGTTGTAGAGCTGTTGGAGAGGAACGAAATTACACGCGACGACGGCGCCGTTAAACCGATTTAATTCAATTTTAAGGCGGGACAATTGTGCGTTCGATTTAGCTCGGTGTCGATGGATTTTTATCCTTTCTGGATTCCGACGTTGTTGTGTGCACGCGCGCGTGTGTGTACGTGTGCAGCATGGACGAAGCGGTCGGTACTGCTGCATTCACCGAGAGCTTGCGCGCGCCTGGATTCAAGTAATCCCCCTGAACCGAACTAACAAATCGAGCATAATCCTCTCTATTTTTGAAAATGTGCATGCATATAGTTCTGTTCAACAATCACTGCACCGCTGGCCTCATACTCGATATTCGTTTACGGTTAGAGTATTTTAAATGATTTCGAGATAAAGTGAGTCTGCTCCACTTCTTATTAAAACAAAAAAAAAAATGAATAGAATGCTTTTAACACTTTGTTACACAATTTATGCAAAGATTGATTTATTCTTATTCAGCGTATTAGATTATTAATTGTTTGAGTTAAATTTTTTTACTTATCACAGAGTTTTTGAAACTTAGTAAATTCTTTAACTATCGCTAATAGTGGCCCGAAATTTCATTTTTTTTAATAAACGAGTTGAATTTGATCAAACGCACGAAATCGAATTTATTTTCTCGTCATTTGTCCGCGCTTTTATCGTCTTTATTGCACAGTAGCGTTGATATTTTTAAAATAATAATATTTATCGCCGAAAAGTACTATATCGAGTTTTTTTGTCTCTTTTTTTTTTTAAATTTATTTCGCATTTACTCCGGGCATCGTGAATGATCGCGTAATTTCTTTCATAAAAACCATGGATACGTAAAAATACGACGGGAGAGGGAGAGGAGAAAAAAATGAAAACCGCGCGATAGATTACGGCCACTCGCTGGAAACGCAATTCCCCGTGATTGGATGGCGGGTGGCTCGCGCCGCCAGCGCCGCGCCCGGACCATTTCATTCTCCCCGCAGTGAATTCGCGACGCCGTCGCCAATGCGATATATCTGTTTTATTAACGCATTTATGCATTTACATGAATACTCCTGACGTGCAGATACCATTCAGCCCGCGGCATAAATATAAAGTTCCTTTACAGTGATGATAAAAATGTATACGGCTCGACAAAAAAAAAAAAAAAAAAAATGGAAAGAAAGAAAAAAAAAACAAAATAAAATGGACACATTTCACGCACTTCGCATTGGCAGGAATTTATATATTTTTTTTTGCAGCCTCGCTATCCATTGTATCTCTGCAATAATTCGGTCCTATTACATTCTGCCATTTGCCTCTATACTTGAAATTTGTTTGCGGGTAGTTACTATTGTTTAGAGATGATATAAATGGTTTATCTCAACGCAAACCCCTTGCCATTTGCATTCCCATTTGAATCTGTGCTTGAAGGTGTTCAATATGAATTCGGAAGCTAAGATTAGACTACTTGAAATAAAATTGCTCCCCTACTATTGAACAATGATAATGCCCATGCTACCTTTGTAGGTGTTATGTTATAATACATACATACATATATATATATATATATATATATATATATATATATATATTACAAATAGTTCATGGTAATTCTTTGTTAAAATATTGTCATTATCTTCACTCTACGCATTCAATGTTTATTAAAAGTTTATTGCTACTCTTATTTTAATAAACTGTTAAACATCAAGCGAGCAATGTAAAATAATTGAATCGACCCATTCCCAGCTCGCATCTCGGACAGGCCGAACTTCATTAGCCCAGTATTGGCACATCGTCGCCTCGAACCACAAGAATGCCGCGGGCGCGTCCCTACGTCAATTACACGCGCAGTATCTCTTACCTGGAGGCGACCTCGTCGCTGGCGAGCGTCATACCGCCGTCGGCGCTGTACACGAAGATCCTCTCGTTGCCCTGGTACCACTTGATGCTGTGCAGGCCGTTGCACTGGGGCAGCTTCAGCTGGCAGGGCAGCTGGATTTCCGTGCCGATCTCGCCGTGCTTGGCGCTCTTCAGCCAGGCCTCGCCGCCACCTGTAAAACCCAAACGATTCGCGAGGTGAGACGGAGTCGACTACGGAGAGGAGTACTGAATTTTTACTCGCGTTTACAACGATTTGGTAAATAAATATTCTTTCGAATTGTTGTGCACTTACAGTGCACGCTGTTATTCTCGGCGAGACGTTGAGCATAAAGTGTGAATTAAATTTTTTTTTGCTAAATATTTTCATATGGGCGGATATGAAGAGCTTTCATTCTTATTTCACCGTCGTATAAGCCTATTCTTAAATTTTCAGCTTCAATAATTAAAATCATACGAGAGCGAAAGCTGTATAATTTTAAAGAACCATTATAAGGTTCTGGGTCTCCGGTGACTGCTTTATAAAATAATCTTTATAAAATAGCCGTAAGCTCTTTATTAAAAAGTTGCTGTGATACGAAATTGAGTTCAAAGGTAGTGCACAATATAATAAAAATACTGAAAACTTATTAAATCTTATAAAAATTTAATAATTTAATTAAAAAGTGGTATTCTCTTTAAATGATGTGGAATCGTAATTGCAATTTTTGATTTATTTATATACATTTTTTCAGTGAAACGATATTGATAATATTATATATGAAACTGTATAATTCAACTGAGAATTTGAAATTAACAATAGTTATTATCTATTTAAAGAAGATCGTTCAGATTATCTAAAAAATTTGTTTTTTATTAATACATGGGATAATTCATATTGATTATAAGTTCAATGAATGCGCTTCCTTCTCTTTTAGTTTCCTGTAATAGAAATAGTTTAAGCAAATTTTGAAATCTATTTCTTCTCCTGGTCCTATCACTATTATTTTAGAATTTCGCAGAACTCGACTGCGATGAAGAATAGAATCGCCAATGTTAAATCGCTTTAATATTCCGCACGATAGGTATTTCCATTCATCCGCATATAGCAAGGAGGGTGGGAAATTTCAAAACACCCTTGGGCCAGTATAAATATACATAAAAAAAAAAAAAATCACGCTGGGACCACCGTGACCAAACGGCAAAAGCGCGGGGGCTGCTGCCACAAAAAACACGGAGGAACCGAGCGTATCGATTTTTATTAGCGACCCGCCGCCGGCACCTCTGAACACCCCCCACCATCCCAGCCGCCGGAAGTGGCCGGCCACACCAGTAATCCGCAAAAAAACTATCAACGGCTAAAACAACAATAGCTGGCGGGGTAAACAAGAGCGACTGCGCCGTCGGCGGCGAAAAACGACGCGCGTGGCGGCGGGAGAGGAGGGGGGGGAGGGTGACGTTGGGCGAGGCAGAAGCTATGTATTTCCAGCTCGCGTTGTGGCGCCCGCCCTCGTTGCTCGCGTATAGTCACGCGTTCGCTCGCCCTTTTAATCAGCTTACTCCAGTACCCTTCGCGTTATATATATATATATATATATATATATATATATATATATATCCCGGGCCGCGGGGTGAATTCGCCCATTACAGATGAAGAGAGCGGGGACGCGTGCGCGCGCCGTTTCGCCGAATGGAAAAGCAATTGAGCCGAATGCTCCGGGTACAATTTAATCTAAGTTGGGCTTCTCGCGCGCGCCTTGAGCGATTTACTCCATATTCGCGTACTAAACACGCGATTCTCTGCTTTCGGCTTGTCTACTACCCGCTATCTCATCCTGCCTACATCCTTCTGCGCCCTTAATCCCCCCTCCCCTCCCGCCCATCTTTCCCTCTATCGTTCTATTTTGCGCGCGCGCGCGCGCGCGTCATTGATTGTGCGCAGACACATCGGGGCAGGAAAGGGATGTTCCATCCACGCCAAGGCGGTACACGTACTCGAGCTATCCTTTCTACGACTATCATATATCTCGAAAATTGCTGGAATACGTTTCACGATTTACCAGCGCCTCTTAGGCATCCAATTTATACGTTCTTATTACTATCACGTTTGGGCCCAGAATTCGTTTGGTCTGCGTGTCAGATGAAAATAGATCATATCAAAAAACATGAAAAGAAATTGAAAAGCTAACCAGATATAATTTCCACAAGTACAGAAAAGAATGGCCCGCACAAAGCGAATTTAAATTTACGAAAACATTTCATTTCTATGTAGATATATACGTGTGCGCGCGCGCGCATGTGTGTGTGCGTGTGTGTGCGTGTGTGTGCGTGTGCGTGTAATAAAACCACCAAAACAGGAGTCTTAGCCGAGCGCTTATAAGTTTTAATTTCATTCCGACGCCGCCGTGTATTATACTTCGCAGCGGGCGCTCGGCGCGTCGTCGAAACTTGGCCCGCGAAGTTTCGGACTCCCTCTCCCCCGGCAGCTTACCGAAACAACTGACACACGGCAACAGCCCCGCGAGGCTGCGGGCGCTCGTAGCCGCGAGCCAATCCTTGCCCTTACTGCGCCGCCTTTTGCCGAACATTCTGTTAGCGTACGTGCCAACGGGAAAACAATCCCTTTAGATATAATTCGATAATTTCATCTGTTTTCGGGATTCCTCTGAGATGCCTCTATTTTTTTCTCTCAAATTTCTCGTCGTTTCGTGAATTACTAAACGTTACTCGTGTCACTGTATGTAGGTGAAAAACAACATTACGTATTGAATACGACTGGAACTATGCTAAGTTGATGTAATACAATTTGTAAAGAGGTCGTTACAAGAGTCATTACAATTTACTAAGTTCCTTTTCGGTATAGAATTGCGGCGCAATATAAAAATATCTCACTGTATGTTTTATGCAATACATACTACCACTCGAAAAAACCTTTGTATTTCCCGCACAAAAATAAAGTCTCTTTAGAGATTAAAATTTTATAATTTACAATTAAGTATAATACGGTGAAAAATCAAAAGCAATTCGATAGATATGGTCATAAGATTTTTAAAACTGATATTTTTAGTTAAAAATATGTTTATTCTTTCGTATCAATGTCAAAAAATTCTTTTTGTGAAATTTGTTACCTTCAAATTGTGTTTATATTTGAATATTATTTGAGTAATGTATATGAAAAAGGTCGTTGAATATTGAAAAGTTTCATACACGTTCGTTTAGTACTTCATTACACATCGTAATTGCAATGTTGTACGCACCGCGAGTAAAGGGTTTTAGGCTTTCAATTCGAGCATTTGTATATTTAATATTTCATGGGAAACATGTCGATAGGCAAGGAGATGTAAGAAAAGATGCTTCAACTGTTATATCGGCTGATCCAAGCTTAAAGCTTTTGTTCGTTTTTTTTATTTTGTTTCTTTTTTCTTTTCTGTATTTTTTCCTGTTTTTGTTTCTTTCCTTTTTTTTTGCTATTTATATTTTTTCTTTTTGTTTTTGGATACTTTTGGCTTTCATAATTACCAACAGATCAACTTTTTTTGAGATAGAAAATTAATATACGCTTCACCATCCGTTCCCCGGACCAGAAAGCCAATACACTAGCTAGGTCCATGATCAATGTTTTCTCCATGATCAACTGTTACTATGAGAATGTTGCTGATTTTCTTAGACTAATCAATATTACCAAGCGGTCCTATAAGAGTCAATGATCAGAATTAAGGACTATACATTTTACCATTTAATTCTTAGCAACTCGGTATTTTTCTTCTTCGTCAAATCACCCATCCTGCGACCATCTCAAAATCGCCTCTACTTGCGCATGGTATACACACCGAAATTGCATTAGACACATAAGTAAGGCGTCGCGCCATAGAACACGTGTATATATATATATATATATGTGTGTGTGTACATATACATACAGTTCGTGTCACAACTGTACGGGCTCGCTCGCTCAATTATTTAAGCGGCCGCGACGCGGCGCCAGCCTGCGGCGTAATGCGCGAGTGCATAATGCAGGAGCGTAATATTAGTCAGGTGCGCGGACGGGCGTCGGCGTCGCCGTCCATCCGCAGCACCCGCCCTACGGAGACGGGCGCGGGGAGCGACGATGTCATTAAGGCGAGCGCCCGATGCAGATTCGCGCTGTACGTCGTTCGTGCGTCTCAGCGAGCTTGACCCCTCCCCCCATACATTCGTCTATATATGCATATTATATATATATATATATATATATATATATATATATATATATATATCGATAACTCGGACATCCGTGCGTCCGCGCATGCGCATCGAGGTCAGCGAGCCACCGGCCGCGGGTGGTACGTACGCGCGAGGGGGGGGGGGGATCAAAGCGAAATCCGAGGTCGGAATTGTTCCAGGTCAGCTCGGGCGGCTCGGTATAATTCCCGTTGTAATGCGCGCGTACGCGTGTGCGATAACGCGCCACCTTGAAATCCGACTCTATCGTCTTCATTTATGCAGGGGCGCGCATAGGCTGCGAAGGGTGCCGAGTGCCCGCCGATCTCCGTCGACCGCGCGATTGCCATCCGATCGTCTCGGGGCGAGCTCGGTTACGCGCCGCAGACTCTGTTTACAGGACTAGGGATATCGTTCAGCGCCTGCGTTATAGTTGTTTGCTCAAGTGTCGATGACGTATCGGGCGACGTATCGTGTGTATCGCCGTTAATTCGGTCATTTTTCGCGCGTAGATTCGTCCTTTAAGTGATTTTTTAATGAAAAACTTTGATGGGATTATGCTTGCTCGCAGCGTCGGATTAGCTATTTTTCTTATACAAAAAAAAGGCATCTGACCCAAACTCAACGATTTTCATGATTTTACTATATGTCGCACACGTCGTAACATAAAAAAAAAATAGTTTTTATCGACCTATATTAACTTTGAAAGGTTAAAAATCACAACCACCGGTGAATTCTTAAGAGGTCTGTTTTTGAATATCACGAACTAAAATACCTATCTTTTAGAGAAATAAAATATAAAATATTCGCTGTGGAATGCAAGGATATATCATAATGATATCCAGGCGAGATTAGATAGATAATAAAATTTAGAGGTCGTTTTACTCCTTAGAAGTAAATGTAAGCCGATAAAAGGGCAGGTAAGCCCATATTTTTTATGCTCCACAGTATATATTAAAATCATCAAAACTGACGAGATCTCGGGTTGGATACCTTTCCTGGTTAAACGGATAGTCTTTACTATCAATAACCATGAATATTCTCGATAGAATCTGATAGTTACTTCTCTCGACCTTTATTTTCAAAGTAAACTTCGTTTTTATACCAAATGTATGCAAAAGCTTCTAAAACAATATATATTACAATATTATGTAGATACGCGTGGCTTTCGTAACCTAAGGTGTGGAAAAGGCAATAAGCATTACTTAAAAATAATTATTCGTATAGCATTATCGATTTTAGTTCTTTAAAATATACTATAAGTTAAAGATATATAAAATTTATAAAGTCCAAATACTATTGTTGGTATTGTCACAGAAATATAAAAATAACATTCTTTTGCAATTTCATTGAAAATTCCATTACATGTACGAAAAGCGTAAAGGAATATGAGCATTAAGCTAATGAATATGAACTTTATACGCTTTTAGATAAAGAATGTTCTGTAACATAGATTATGATGGTTGAAGTACTTTGTAAGACAGTGACATCATACAAAAGACTATTCGAGCAATAAGATACTAATAGGGGATCTGTCTTCTTTATAAATGAAAGAGCAGTTAGTCTTAGAAGGATCACGATTTAAATCATCTTTAAAGCAAATGCAATATAGGGTTTTCAGAAATAGAAGTTATACAGAAATTCCCCCTCCCCCCATTTTTTTACCCATCAATATTCACCTTTATAGGAGATTTTGTACAATAAAATTTTCCAAATAATTCAAAAACAGAATAATCGCAGACAATGCATTGTGATTTTGTACAATATGTTGGAACATTCAATGTAAAAAAGAAAATACGTGGTTGAGAAAAACAACGGTGGATTAAAATAAAAGTCAATAAAATAAAACAATAATGAACATTACTAAAATAGAAGCTCCAAACATATCAAGTAATAGGATTCCATTTTCTAAATTATTATCGATACTGTATTGACCTATTAATACACTTTCAACATAAAATACGATTATATTCGTGTCTTCATTTGTGATAAATATCTAATATTTCTGAATTTAATAGAATCTGAATTCTCAATAAACTAAATTTTATAGTGGATTTATTCTTTCTCACATTAATAATTTAATTTTAGATTTATGTGCACTGACACACTACTGTGTGACAAATTACCTCTTAACATAAATCTCCAGGAAAAGGAATATTGAAGTAATGAAATTTCTTTTTTAAACAAAATGGTGTAAAATATCAATGTAGGAATATTTTTACTTAATTTAAATTATCTTAAAGGTCAGTTGTAATTCATTCAGATATAATTTCTAGAATCCATCATTTGCTCGAGAGGATTTAATAAAGAAACATATTATGAATCTAATTGTTACAAATGAAAAATTAATTATGTTTTTCAAAATAATTTTTTGTTGAGGTACGAAAACTAAAACTCATTATCTATTACACCCTTTTATTCTGAAATTAAGAATCAAGAGTAAGATTGGACGATTATATAGAATGATAATCATATAAATGAATAGAAACCCAGGTTAACGCCCTCAGTTTTTAGAAATTTAATACAATTATGCATTGAATGTATGTAATATCTAATAATAATTCTATAGTGGGTATTTTACATATTCCTGAATAGTATCGTTTCAAACTTCACTATTGAAAGTAAACTTTTCGTCGATAGTAATATTTTGTACTCAGCGATGCAAATTATGTGAATTACGTCTAAAACGCTTTTAAGACTGTACTTGGAGACATTAAGTGCGCCGTGTGTATATGCTATGACATAAAAATTTACAAAGTAATAAAGATACTATAGAAATAACAATATATACGTAAAGTGTTTTATTAGCGGTTCATAAAAATAATCGAAAATTTAAGACCTGTTTCGCTGTTAGTGACATTATAGCTCAGTCAATTACAACACATAGTTATAATCATAAACGAAAAAGTATCATGGCTAATATAGTGATCCTCATTGTGCTTTCAGCATCGCTATTGTTTGTCCCAGAACAAGTTCTGGGCGACGTAAGAAATTCAGACATTACTTATTCATTTCCGATTCTAATACTCGAAATAAATTCATTAGTTCCTCTTTTGCAGGATCCAGGCGCATGCAAAAATGGCGTAAGTTAAGTTGCCTATGTAGTTAATCTAGCCTAACCTAGTTATTGTTGAGCCTAGTTTTTGTATATTAAGTCGTATAATTGAAGAAGAGACTAACGCGTAAAGATCTATTTTCTTAAAAACACGTCTATAGCAAATCTTCGATGATTTGAAAAGAACGGATTACCCTGAAGTCCAAAAAAAAATTTTTTTTTTGTCAATGTTACTTATTCTATATTCATATCATAAATTTATCTTTCAGCCTTTAATTGCCCGAGACCATCTGAGCGGCTATCTGGTAACGATCAAGCAGGTGACTCTAAATTTCGATATACGAATGAACTGCTGTTTCATCAGTTCTCGCGAACAATGGCGCAAAAGACCTTATAACGCCTCGTCAACGTATATTAACAATTCGCAAGTGTTTAACGCGCCAAATGTACGTATCGCGGTATGCCCGGGCAGCCTCAACTTGACCCAGTTTGCGCCTCAATCTGCGTTTCGTACGGGCGGGATTTACAGCGCCTCCTGGCTCTCGTTCGTTGCTCGGTGCGAAAAAAAAAAGATCCAATATCTTAAAGTTACTTGTTCTCAACGTGCCAGGCGACGCAGTGGTAGTATACATTAACGAACGCGTCGTGCGGCAATGTGCGCAGCGCACTCGACGTCAACGGTGCTCACGATTTAAAAAGACAATCGGGGCAAGGTGTCTATTCGAAGATAATTTTTATCGATGTTTTTATAACATCAAATAAAGTTATTTATTAATTATATAACATTATTAAATTTTTTAATAGCTCGATAACAAATGAATTAAACGTACTGCAATTAACTATCACTTTTACATATATTGATAAATTATAGTTGTTGAAAATTATACGTTCTGAATCAATCAACGTTATCTATATCATATATACATGCATGTATAAGGAGGCCAAAAAATTATAGCAATGCAATTTTGATCATTCGAAACGCTTTCTCAGAAAACCATCGAATGCAATTAATGCCATTGTTCGAGAGGACGAAAATTATGACGTAAATTACGATTTTCATTCTCACATTCTTTAGCACGGATTAATTTTCAGCGAAATCTCACCTGCGGGAACTATGGATCATATTGTAACGAAGGGGGTGTTCATCCTAAAAAAGTTCCTGATATCTTTTGCCAGGTAAGATCTCATTTATTTGATTTACATTTACAACTCGAAACAAAGAACGTAAGATCATTGGTGTTTTTAATTGTACGATCTAATTTCAGATTGTCATGATCAAAATGCTTTGTGTTAGGGCACATATTGATAGCGAGACTATGGCGAAGACTGTTCAGGCAATGAGATGTCTAGAAGGACAGTAGTTTTAGTGCATGTATACACACATCAACTAATATCTTATGCCATACATTATAAATTATATATGAATAAATTAACCATTAAATAAATTTGTAATTTTTTTTAAGTATCTGCTTAAATATTAAAAATGCCGTCGTATTACAATTGTTTTGTGTAGTAAACGTCAGTGGTATCGTGGAAATATTAAATCTAGCGTGTTGTATAAGCGTTTAAAAATTTAATAATCAAATTTTTAATCTAACACAAGTCATATTTCAAAGTGTACACGTATCATAGCTTCCTTATCTTACGTAACTATTTTAAGGTTATTATTGATTATTAACACGATATGACTCGAGAGACTTCGAATTTGAATCGTAACTCTATAAAATTATGAAAAATATGGTCTCCATCCTGGGACCCACTAAAGATGCATAATGATTACTGTAATATTTTACACTTGAATTAAACGTATTTATAAGCTCCTGGTGTGAAAGTCTCTTGGTCGTTCTCGTTTATTCCAACATACTGGTAAAGCGGAATGCTCTAATTGTAACCTCTATTTTATTTATCTTTTTTTATTTTACCGTGAAATATTGCGAGCGAAAATGAAAAAAAGCGTGCACTCGGCTCTTATCAATTTACAAAATATATAAAACAGGCCAAAAAAAAAAAAAATAAATAAATAAATGAATGCAAAAGCGTGTAATAAATTTCTGACCGTACGCAAAAAATATTTAGATTTTTCGTTTTTCTTTTTATTTTACATAGTAAATGTTTGTATTTTTAACAATCTGCGCATTGAAGAATATTACGGGTCTTTTGAATATGATATTAAATTTTCCTCCGAAATTGCAAACCATCATTCTATTTAAAAGAATCTAGCCAAGATTTCGTCACTCAATACTCGCAAGAGGATAAATGGATTTCACTAGGATTGTGGATGATTAATTCTCAATGGCGAAAAAAAAATTATTAACATGTTTGTAGATCGACATTCTCGCGTCTTCGTCACTGAATAGTCGAAGCTTAAATAATTCTAAAGGCCTCTACCACGAATAGTAGAATTGCTGTAACTGATATCTGGCCTTTACCTCTGTGCTCGATATCCCCCAAAATTCGGAGTCTCGCTCGTGTTCCTCACAAATGATTGTAAAATATTCATAGCATCCACGGCCTGCGCAATTGACTCGGGGAGCTCTCTTGCGCACGCGCTCGTTGGTGGCCGGGGGGGGGGAGAGGTTACTGGTCGGGGGTTAGTTGCCGCCACGGGGGAGACGGGGGAATTTAGGCCTACAATATAGACGGCGAAGTAGTTTCGGAGAGAATGCAATTGTTATTTATGCGCCGTTAGACCCGCTCTCAGCGCTGTTTATTTATTTATTTGTATTTGAAACGGTCGTGTATTTTTTTGTTTGTTATTGTTGTTGTTTTTGTTGTTGTTGTTGTTGTTGTTGTTACAGCCGAACCCCTCGCATCGGCTCGCGGCGTTTCGCTCGCGCGTGCACGCGGGATGGACGAGAATTTAATACATTGACGAGGGCTCGCGCGCGTATAGAGTTTCATTGTACAGGCGAAGAGGCCAGGGAAAGTAGGATAGAGTGAGAGATGGAGATAGAAAGGAGGGTGAAAACGGGATCGATGCGAGAGAGGGAGACAGAGAGAGAGTGAGAGATAAAGAGAGAAGCTTATCAACCAAGCTGAATTGCGGCAGTGAAGCTTGCGCGCCCCTGCTGCTCCGGCTGTTTTGGCACCCCTCCCCCCTTTTCCTCCTCGCGCGCTCTGCACTGTACTCTCTTTCTCCTCTCTCTCTTTCTCTCTGTTTCTCTCCCTGGCTGCCGGCATTCACAAAGTTAGTTATCCAGTCCCGAACGGCCTTTTTTCTCATTTCACGATGATTGTTGGTACTTTTTCCGCTGCGAGCTTTATTTACTACTCTTTTTTCTGCTTTCTTCTGCCTCTAGTGTTGTAAGAGTTCTTTCCATGCCATTTGGATGATTTAGAATTCTTCGTTTCTCTCTGTCTCTTTCTCTCTCTCTCTCTCTCTCTCTCTCTCTCTCCCTCTCTCGCTTCGTTAAAACATTGAACGGAACAATTTAAAAGTTCATTCTAGTTGGGATGAGTTTAAGTGCATTTTGTATGAGAGGTGACAAAAACCAAAAAGTCCTACATTAACACACTAAGAAGGAATTTATTTTATTAATTTAATACTCATATGGATATATTGACGATATGTTGAAATTTTTTATCTTGATTTAACGCTAATGTAAAAGTCACTTTCTAAAAAAAAAGAGTAAAAGTTCCTTTCTTGAATCGGGTATCAATAAAATTAACATAATTACATAGCAATGTAAACAGCGAATTCATATAAATAATCTACGGTTGAAAACTACGATAAATTGTTTCAATGCATACGCTCGTAAACACGGCTTGTCTTTCAATTAAAAATTCACCATCGTAGAAGTAATCAATTCTCGAATTTTTGATTTCATTACGCAAAATTGCTCAGCAACCTGCAACGATGAACGATTAGAGATTCTAGGACGATAAGCTCCAGGAAGGCACATGCGAAAAGTCGCCCCGTCAATAATTCCGATCTGCTCGAAATTCCCGACACCGGGCGCCGCGAGTCCGGCACAGCGGCAGCTCCGAGCCGAGAACTGCCGCGTCGACCGCGCGGAAGGGGGCGGGAGGAGCGAGTGGTAAAAAAAATCTGTCCGGAGAAGGTGTCCGCTATGCCCATCACTCGATGCTTTAGGGCGCGGCAGAGGAGGAGAGGGGGAGAGCAACGGCTCCCGCAAGCGCAGGTCGCTTCACGGACGAGCGGTGAATTTATCGCCGTGCATCAGTTGCATTAGCGCTTATTAGGCGAGGCCCCGAGCTCGGCGCGCGCAATCGGCGTGACGGATCGTATCGGCCTCCCAAATTGAAACATCTTCCCCGTGCCTGAACGAGAGAGAGAGAGAGAGAGACAACTGACGGGGGGTACAATTCCTGCTTCGACGCGCTCGCTTGGGCGCGTTTATTAAAACGCAGCGCTGATGACCTTTCAAAATGGTTCGGTGCTGATGTGTTTATTTCTATCGTGACATCTGCCTGCCTTGAAACGAACCAAGGCAATCGCTCGGGTTTCTTTTTAAGAAAATGCAAAATATTTTTCTAGACGATCGCGTACAAAAAAAAGAGAGAGAAAGAACGAACGAATCGCAAGAAAGCAAAACCAAATTCTATAGGTAAAGCAAACGACTTGCAATGGAATTTAAAATTACACTCCGTTGCTTCAATGTTTATTTTCTGTACTAATGTAACCGAAGCTAATATACTATTTGTACAGTAGCTAAATTAATATTTGCCTTTTTAATAGACGCGCAATATTGCATATTCATTAAAATACGGATCGCTGCCCTCATGTAGCTGGCGCGCATTCCAACAGATTGTAAATATTTCATTATAATAGTCAAATAAAATTCAATTAGTTTTCATGGTAATATCCCATTATTAAAACTGCGTCAAATTAAAAAACGGCTGGCGGAATTATTATCAAACTACGAGTGGGATGGGAGGGAGCAAAGCTCGAGGCGGTTCACGTAAACGCACTTAGTTAATTTTATACGTTTGTCGAGTGAATCCGCGCGGTTTTTTTTTGTAACTGTCCCGTTCTGTCTGTTCCTTTGTTCCTCTCTCTCTCTCTCTCTCTCTCTCTCTGTCTGTCTGTCTGTCGCTCTCGGTCTCGCCCAAGCGACGCGCAAGATAACACTACAAATTTCATTTATAAATATTATCTGGAGAGAATTAAAGCAATAGAAAGCGACGAGGTCGGGTGAAAGTTCCGCGGAGCAGCGTATACGCGGCGCAAAATATAAATTTATGTCGGGCAGATTATGTTTTTCATAAAGCTTATGCATCCCTCCGTCGTGCTTTGCATTCGTGCGTAATATTACTCTCTCTCTCTCTTTCTCTCTCTCTGTCTCTTTCCCTGCCCCCCCCCCGTTCTGCCTCAGACGAGTACACGTTGCATATAAAGTGTAACCCGAGCTTTCATTCGTCCCGTCCCATACTTTGCGCGCGCATTTTCTATTTAATATAAAACATTTTATAAAATATTTTCCGCGTCCATTCTCTGAAAATACATTCATTATGAATCAATGTTTACGAAGGCGGGCTTTTCTATTCCAGGCGACGCGCGTACATTGCGTACGATTCCGTATGCATTTGCATTTTACGGACGCAACGTTAAAGCTATCATAATTTTATTTACCGCTCTACATATCGAAAGTTTACGCGGGGCATGATTTTTCCCCCGTATCGGGAACGTTTTCTCCAATGCGACGCGAAATTTCGCCCTCGCAGCAAATGGTTCCGATCAAAGCGTTCGACAACGCGCTTAGGAGTACATAATGTATACAGAACATCATAATACTGTAAGAAAAACTAGACTTCTTTAAAACTAGATTTCTTTCGGGAAATTCTTAGTATTGCTTGTTTAATTTCTTAATATATATATTCAAACCATTTAAGTACTGAAAATTTTAAAATTGTTAGTTTATTTGAATTGTTGGAGACTATATATATATATATATATGCATCGAGAGCGAACGGTATTTTCACGTATTTCAGTTACATATATACTTTAATAATCCCACATGACTGAGCGCACAGTTGGTCGGCTGCACATCAAACGGTGCGCAGCGGAGGCGGCGGCTGCTCGACGGTGGTGTCAGCTGCTGTCGCTCGCCGTACAAGCCCGCGAATATATAGGTTGGCGAATAATTTTACCGACGGCCCGAACTCCTCATTTTTCCCTCGCGCCCCCCGCCCCGCCCCCGGCAGAGACGAGCGGCACAGTTCACTTTTCCAATTAGTTTTATTAGCCGTTCGAATTATATACAGTTTCATTGTGCCCCGTTGGGCGCCGAACAATACCAGCCGAATTATATTCTATGGAACGACGCACGATTCGAATTTAGATACGCGATTGTACGGCGACCGGGTATATTGTGTAGGTATTATATTGATGGGAACGTTGGGAAATATTGCCGCCCCTCCCCCGTATGTTAAACCAACGATACAATAACCTATTTATACAGGATATCGTTTTAAGTGCGGCCCCTGCTCTGATACGATTATTATGAATAGCCAGGGTCATTAAACCGGAGTTCGGGCCAAGAGTCCGATCGACACAGTAGCCTCTTGTATACAAATTTGTGTAAGAAAAAAAGTGAAGGACGCGTTATTTCAGAATTTTCTCTTCATAGATGTATATATATACAGGTTGAATTTACTTTGTCAGACAAAATTTATAATTAGTCCTAAAGCACAGAATCTCTTAATGTACTTAAATTTGTATATTTTAATGAATTCCATTTAATTAATACGATCAAATACGATTGTTCTGACGATGCTACTATAAACGAACTATAACGCCGCACAGACCGAGCCCGGAATTAGTAACAAGGGTTGGCGTACGATTTCCGATCGAAAATAAAAAATCTAATTGCCTCTGCCAATTTCCAAAAACCAGCCCGTCGCGCAGCGCACTAGTAGAGAAGAAAATAATTCCTTTTTTTTTTTTTTACTTTTTTCTCTATAGTCGCTCGAGAGCTGCTATATCCCGTCAGAGAGACAGAGAGGTGGGGAAGAGCGAGAAGGATAGCGCAAGAGAGAAAGGGAAGAGTTCAATAGTCGCGCGCGACCGCCACCCGCAGGTTTTGAAATCCTCGCGGATCGATGAATTGCAGTTGTCTCTTCCCTTCTCTTACTCTCCTCTATGTTTGTCACTCTCTCTCTCTCTCTCTCTCTCTCTCTCTCGATCTATCCCTCTTTCACTCTCCTTCGTTCTCTGTCTTTGCCCTCTATTCTCGTTTTTTTTTTTTGCGAAAAGCGTCGCCCTCGTCTCGTGCCCGAGCGAACGTTGTCTTCGGACGACGCGTTCCGCACCGGGCGAGGCTGGCGCTATGCCAGTTTAGCTGCTTCTGCTTTGCCTGTCCCTCGTTCTCTTTCCCTTTCTCCCTTCGGCCCTCGTTCGCTCTCCCTTTTCCTCTATCAATCTCTCTATCTCTGTCTCCTTTTCTCTCTCCCCCCCCTCTCTCTCTCTCTCTCTCTCTGTCTCTCTCTCTCGGTCTGCCTCGAACCGTGGCGAAGCTCACCAGAATTTACCTACTTGTGCTAATACGTAATGGCGTTGGTTCGCGCGCGCAAGAAACGCATTACCGCGTTCGCCTTCTTACGGCATGACTTGGGGATAATGTACAGTTGCTACTGCACCGCTACGCGAAAGGAGAGAGTGCCAGAGAGTGGAAGAGATAGAGAGAGAGAGAGAGAGAGAGAGAGAGAGAGAGAGAGAGAGAGAGAGAGAGAGAGAGATAGGTAGCGTGAGGGAGATAGAGAACGGCTGAAATCGTCGCCTTACGCCGGTGGTCCCCGTATTTTACGGTTCACCTAAGGTCCTTTCCCTCTTACACTGCCGATGCGCGGAATACCAATTTTACCTATTCTCTATCCCCTCCATTCTCTCGTCCGCCGCGTGCTTAGTCGTAATAGTTTTGCTTAGTACGCAACTGCAGCCCCGGGTTTCGCTTGCGGATGGTCGCTTCGCTCCGTTGGGTGATGTGTAACGCAATAAAAGCAGTGCTCCAACGAGACTTGGGGGGGGGGGTTACGCATATATATATATATATATATATATATATATATATATATATACACTCAGACACATACACAGCAGAAAGAGAGAGGGATAGAGATACAGGGGCACTGTGTCGGCTAAAAACGGACGGAACGATCGGACCATTAGCGGGGGTGGATTCGGCGAGGTTCTTCCTCCTACGGGGTAGTGAGAAATCGTCGGGGACAGGTGTGACATTGCTAAACAGCCGGCAAACGGTATTCTCGGCTCTGCAGCGCTCGTCCATTACAGATGTTAGCTGCGCAAATAATACCGAACCGCAACCGTAATCATCGTTCGTAGATTAACCTGATTTTTCAAATCAGCCTGGACGTCGCGCGTTCTATTGCCAGTACGATTCTTGCCATTAGACGGCGCATTATTAATAATTTATCACTTGTCCGAGAAGCGTCTGAAAGCTTTTCTTTAAAAATACGCCACGCTAAAATAAGGGGAAGTCGCGGAAAAGGAAGATCAATGCACGAGGAATCAATGCAAATATTCTGCCAGTTGGCCGCAATTTGAATAAGCCCACACTTACATAAATCTCCAATTACAATGTCCGAGTTAGCTACCAAAAAAATAGAGAGACACATAAATTTGACTATTTGTTCCCAAATAAAATTCAATGTTTATGCACAGTGCCGCGCGTCGATATAACGTCGAAGGCACGAATGAAAGAAAGAATTCCACGCGTTATGGAACAAGTTATTTCCAATCTTTTATAGGATCTGCAAAGCCGGCACGCGAACGAATCCTCCGAGTTTATATTTGAGAAAGTTGAGTAACTCTCGAGCTCCCCCGTCCATAAGCCAAGATGAATTTTCGCGCGCCGGAATTCAATATCTATCCCGAGAAATTCCCGAAGCGCTTTTTCCCACTATAGACACAATTTTTGTATAGAGAGGAAGTCGCTACAGGACCCGCTCGCGGGGACAGGCGCGCGGGGAGCCGAATGTGCAGAGAAGGACAGCGACCGCGGGAAGAAACGGCCGACAGAGAGAGGGACGGAGAGCGAGACACGACTGCAGGCTCGATGGGAAAATCAAGACCGAGAACTCGAGGCTTTGTTTTTCCTCGCGCGCTTACGCATATCCAGTTGCACGTGTGCGCGGGCGCCCGTGTAAGCTCCCCCCCCCCCTCCGCGTCGAGTTCGAGAGCGGCTTCGAACGAGTGGCGGCAAGTAGTTCGTGTTTTCGGAGCGCGGGCGCGCACGCGAATTCGACGTGACTAGCCTGGGAGTCGCGCGGCTGCGGCTTTTCGCCGGCGAGCGGCGCCTGGAGGGCGGAGCGCAGCGCTCGCCTACGGGCTCGTTGGAGGAGCGAGCGCGTGCGCCACGTATAGACGAGCTCGGGGGCGCGTGGGCGCGAGAGCCTTTCGCGCGTCTCCGTACGTACGCGCGCGTGTGCGCGAGGCAGAAGTGCCGCACGAGCAAGTTGGCGCGCGGCACTGCCTATAAGTAGAGCCGCGCTTTGATATTCCGCGGGGCGCCTCGCGTGCATTGTGCCTTTGCCGTACAACCCCCCCCCCCTCGCTACTCGCCTCCGACTGCCTCCCCCGCAGCCACTTCGACGAGATCCTCGGCGCTTCGATGCTCGCTTCTTTTTTCCTCTCCCTTGTTCTCACCCCCTTCCCCGCTTTCGTTGTCTGGCACGCTCTGTCTCTCCCTCCCTCTCTCTCTCTCTCTCTCTCTATCCCTCTCTTGAGAGCGGAGCGCGAGACGACAACGCGGGATTGCCGAGGGAGATGAGTCTTTAGGGTACGCTAAAGGACGCGTGGGTGGAGAGGGGTTTGGGGGTTGCGCGTCTCCAGGCGAGACTCCCGCGCGAGGCTCGACCCAATTTTTGCGTCCTACATAAAGTTTATCGTTCCGGAAGAGAGGCGCGAAATTACCGGTGGATTGAAATCCAGAAGCGCGCGGGTAGTTGGATCGCAGGTCGCTCTAAAAGAACGCGGGCGATTACATAACAATTTAGTTTAATCGAATTATATTTATGTGCAGTTGGAGGTAAATTGTACCATTGCAATTTATATTTGATTATTCTTTTTTATTCGTCCTCAGTAATGCCGCTCGATACACGTTACGTTAATTATTCTTATTAATTAAAAATCTATTTCGAAATCCTGCATTGTCTATAGTAAATTTCTAACTAATGCAGGCGATAATCAAGCCCAATGAATATATTGCAAATATTACAAATAAAGCGGTATGTAGATGTTAAATACTACTTATCAAATTATTGAGACCGGTTTGTATATGTTTTCACCCATAATCTCACCAAATTAAAATAAGCATGATGTTTTTACAGATTATTTAATTATATAGATTTTCTTATAATTAAATAATATAGATTATATAGAGTTTTCTCAATCAAAATCTGGCATTTATTTGATAAATGTAAAATCCCAAATGGTGGAGACAAAACCTCCAATTAATATACTATAAATAGAAATATATATTTAATAGCTATCTCTATTAAATTATATATTTTTATAAAAATTAGAACTATCTAGTTTTGACAACTCTGTTTTATAAATGATATAACGTATCAAGAATTGTGCAACAGACTATTTCTAGAAATTTTACTTCTCGAACATTTACTTAGAACTAATAAATATAACAAGTCTGTCTTGGTTACTTTATATTTCTTGAACTAATTGATTTTTTTAAAATATTTATTTTTTATTCGTATGTTTTGTTAATAATCAAAATTACAAGAAAGTAATACATAAGATATATTTTTTGAATTAAGAGATCAATTCTCATATTTATATTCTAATAATTACGATGTATTATTATGAACTGATGTATACTGTATGGTAAGTAAAATGTAACATTTTTTACGCTGTAAATTAAAGGATTAAGGTGAAAAAAAAGTAGTCAATAAACATTGGTTAAAAAACTTCCACTTCAGATTCCTAACTTATTCATTTTTCAGGTTTTGCCCTTAGGTTATTAAATTTTTCTTTTTATTTCCACCACTTTCCTCGAAATAGAGACAATTATTATTATTTTAAAATCTGGGACGAAAATACGCGGCGCAGTACTTACATTCGTATGTTCTTCTCTTTTTTTTTTTTGTCAACTAAGCCAGAGGCATTAAAGGCGTTGATCGCATCATTTATGTAATATGAACTTCATCAACATTTGCGCTTTCCCAGCACAAATTTGTAAGCTCCCTTTTACATTATTTAAGCATATTTTGCATTTATTCAGGCAAAGGACGAAGTTGCGTGTCTATTGCAACGCGGTAACGTGGCACGTATGCTAATTTTGCGGTAACATCAAGGTTTGTCGCGGGAGTCGCGCGAAAGTTATTTAAATCTTTTAGTCGGCTGGGAATTAAACTGAAAGCTCGCTGCAGCAAGCAAGCGGCTCGCTTGGATTTTACATTAAATTTCTTTTAATTCCTTTATTTTATGTTTTTTTTTCGTAAAAAATTGTTCGCTTTTCAAAAACAACTCCTTTACTCCGAGCAAAATCAAGCTGAGAAACTTTCATTTTTACGCTTCTCAACGAGTTACTTAAAGTTTTTCATTTCGCCGGGCATGGACTTTGCCTCCACACTAAGTAACGAGGGGCGGAGAAAAAAAAATTAATACTTCCCGAAGGAAATTAAACTCTTCGCCGGGCTAAATTTCCAGAGATTAATTTACAATGTAAAGTAATAGAAAATTGTCTCGATTGCGATTTTGCCATTTTTGCCCAGGGATCCGCGAGTCAACAGTTAGATTGCGGGGCGGCCGCAGTTCTCCTACAAGAGAGGACGGGGGAGAAGAGCCCGATATATAATCATAAAATAATATCGTTTAAGTCCGAACAAAAGCCGATAAGGGCACGGTCCGAGCGCTCAAAGCTAACAAGACAGCGTCAGCGCTGCCGATAAGAATCCACCCTCCCTCCCCGCTGCCGACGAAATTAAATCCAAGCGCCGATGTCGAAACGTCGCGCGTGACGCTGATCGCTCCGCCCCGCCTCCCTCCATCTCCGATGCCCGGCCGTGTCTTCGGAGTTGATTTTCGTCCCGGCAGAAATGCCGCGGGGTCGAAACGGGGAATCCTCCCCACCCTGATCCGGGTCGGCAACGCGTTCGAACGTAGGAGATGGCCCTCCTGCCCCAGTGACCTTTCTGAGCCAGTGGCAATCATGGCAAATGGCAATCCATCCCCTCGCCCCTTTCATTCGGCCGGCGGAGTTTATGTGCACCGACGTGGATTGAGCTTCGCGGTAGGGAAAGAAGCACTTCCATTAATGTTTCGGTAATGCGAATAGTAATAAGCTCGCCTGCTGATACCTTTGTGCGTGTGCGCGCCCGTGTCGTTAGTCCCTCCATGTACGAGTCGGTGCATTTGCGTAGAGAATCAACAGCGCGCGTTTAAAGGGGGGAGGGGGGGCGGGCACCGATCGATCGAGATTACGACTGCTCGTGTCGCGAGCATCGCGTCAAAAATTCCCGGCGAGAATGCCTTGCGCGCGTTCAATACCGGCATTGCGATAAAAGAAAAGAGAAAAGAAGAAAAAAAAGAAGGATCAACGGAATATTACGCTCCAGCTACTGTTCATTGGCGCGCGTGTCCATGCGCACGTAACAGCCGGTCGCGACGCCACGTCAACTTAATCGCCCGGCTGTAATTTCTCACCCTACGCCCCGGTCCGCCTTCATTCTCCGTATCGTGCTGCGGGGTTAGTTCATGTTCCGACGGATTTTCAACCCTTAAACACGCTAATGCCCGTGGAGGAACGCGGAAAATCCTCGCGATCGCACGCGCCCGATCAGATGGGACACGCGAATTGTTTAGCGTGGGGCTTGATGTGGCATTTTTCATTGAATCTGTCCGGGTTGCATCAAGGATCAAGATAGCTCGTCTTGTTATTATTGTTATGCGGGAGTAAAAGGGAAACAGAAAGTTAGAAAAAATATATATATATAGATATATATATATATATATATATATAGATAGATAGAGAGAGAGAGAGAGAGAGAGAGAGAGAGAGAGAGAGAGAGAAATGAATGCAAATGTTTATTTACCGTGTGTTACATCTGAAAAAAAAACTTTCATCGTAACGTTGATCTATGTGTAAATACTCGGTATACATAGACATTGAAAAATACGTTGTATAAATATATCTGCAGAAGTTTTATTCATATTGTATGGATGATTTAGTGCTATTGTTCTTCCGTAACTGCAAACCAATTTAATAATAAAAATTAACTTGCGAATATGTTTCGTATTTAAAAGGAATTTCGAAAAAAAATAAAAAAACTTCGGCATGAAGTCTAATATTTTTGATCTGGTAAAAAACGTTTACTGCTTTGTACTACGCTAAATCCCTGCAGTATGTTTCATTGAAATTATTAAATGACGGCTTTTAACAAAAGAATACTATTGTTATATTAAATTATTAAATTTTACATTTTTGATCTGCACTATCCATACTTTCTTTGCCAATAAGAATGATAATTGTGATTGTTTATAATTGTTTATGAAATACGAGCGAACTACAGCTTATTCGACTTTAAAAATTCATTGAAGTCATTTGTCATCCGCAATAACAGTTCTCATTTGCCTCGAAGCTCAATTAACCTGTAATTTCGAGCCAATAGCCGATGTCTAATTGAAGAAGGCTTTCAACATCCACGGCGCGGCCCTTGGATTTTCAATTTTCACCGATTTCCTACGGTGCTCTCCGCGCACCGAAAGGCACTTGCGCCTCGGCGTAGCACAGAAATTTCGAGCTCTTTGACAAAAAGTGTTGAAAGGTCCTCGGTAATGTACGAATAATAAATTCGAGTATATCCGCCAATACAAATACACATGCGACACTTCAGACGTTTATGCGTAAACGGAAAAATTGAAGGAGCCCGGGAGGGGGGAGTATTTGGCGACTGAATAGAAACGCAAACAGTAAACGCGAAGCGTGATAGTCGTGATAGAGAGAGACACAGATAGAGAGAGAGAGAGAGAGGGAGGGAGAGAGTGTGAGTCAGGCAGATTGGGAAAAAGGAAGTGCGCGTAAAAAAGAATGGGCCAGAACGGAAGAAAGGAAGGGGAAAGGAAAAAAGCAAGGGAGAGAGAAAAAGCAAGAGTTGGGCGAGGAAAAGGCGGAGAGAGCAAGAAGGAAATAGAGAGTGAGACTCAGAGAGGGAGAGACAGAGAGAGACAAAGAGACAGACAGAGAGAGAGAGAGAGAGAGAGAGAGAGAGAGAGAAGCGTGGAGGGAACGGGAAAGCCTCATCTCTCATTCCTTTTGTGGAGGAGATCACTGCGCAGCTATCATCCCGATAAGTATAACGACGCCTCTCCTCCCGCGATAAAGCCCGCGGGCGCGCTCGATCGAAAACGCGCCCCGGTCTATACGCGCGCGTATTTTGTGTACGCGCGTGTATGTGCGCATCTGCGGACCTGTATCCTTAAAGCGTGAGCGCACGCGCGCGACCTCCGCTCCTCCGCGTTTCTGCGTGTATGCATGTGCGTGCGAGGAAGGTTTTAAGTGCGAGCATGCGCTTCGCGGCATAATGTGAAACTTACGTTCACTGTCTTCGCTCCGGTTCTCTGTCTCTCTCTCTCTCTCTCTCTCTCCCTCTCTGTCTTTCTCTTCCCGCTCGCGCGCAACGTCTCTCGTTCCGTCCTCCCGCGTTTCTCTATATATACCTTTTCTCGATTATCCGCTTTCTTCTTCTTCTCTTTGAATTATGGCGCATAAAGGTGTAATCTCTCTTTCTCTATCTCTCTCTCGCTCTCCCGATCCTTTTTACTTCTACCCCCAACCCCATTTGCCTTATTTCCTTCTCTTTGCACTTCTACTCGCCTCCTTGACTTTCTGGGCTGATCCTGAATTACAAGTGAATGAAAGTTCCCCACTTTTCGTACTAAAAATTGCTTACCTTCATATAAATAGAAATACTTTACTCGTCTCCACGTTTTTACTTGGTTTCTCATTTCCATTAACCTCATAATTTGACATACGTTTCTGTATCAATAATCTTTCCATTGGTTTAGTAATAAATATTTGCAAACTTAATTAAAAATAACATCTAGGATGTATAATCTTAATCTATATAATTTTTAATTCGTACATCTGTATCGGTAAGTTGGAGAATATCAATGATTGACATTTCAATATCGATTTTGCTCTAAATCAAGCTCTCCATTGGTCGGGGTTTTCAAGCTAATGATTTACCGAGATAAGGAAAATGTGTTCACGTACTGTTATGGCATCGTTACATCGATTCCCAAAATGCGTCGGAATTTACGCGCGGACGATTGGTCCAAGTTTAGAAGATTGAGCCAACATTTCTTTTATTCGGAAACTGCTTATTAAATTTACGTTTGACTTAGAATTGGATATTTCTGTTAATCAGTCTTAGCAGAAATTTTCAATACATTAATGCCATTCATTCTGTAGAATTTTAAGGTGAAGAGTGCATGGATAATTTTGCTTTTATATATGAAACACTGATTTTCAATTGTCGATGGAAGTGCACGGAATCAATTAATATATCGATGGACGCGCATTGTTCGGGAATTGTAACGATCCCGGTTATTTACACAATTCCAGCATTAGAAATGCCTGATTTTCAGCTCGACGTTTCTTCGCTACAATTACCTCTCGATTACCCAGGTTTAAGAAAATACGGTCACTTTCAACTCGGGATCGCAGCACAACCCGTGCACTTTGCCAATAGAGAGATCCCGAGCTCGACCAAAGCGTGAATTCAATATTTTTTTCCGAGCCGTTATCTTATACAATCAATTCCATTCTACATTGCAATCTAATTTAGCAGTATATGTAACAAATGAATGGTTTGTAGACATAGGGTGCGATTCACCCTGTACGATACAGTCTTATGTTATACAGACTCAGTGACCGGCCATTATTATGGAATTACGCGACTAAAGCAGCAATGTCGCATTGTAACTTAAGAAGTTCATTGAAAATGGAGGCGAGGATTCTTTCTTGTTTTGGACTTTCGTTAACTACAAGAAATCGGAAGGTATAATGACAACTCGTTTATGAAAACATTGAATAGACCACATACAAGATTGGATTCTATTTACTTTCTATAGCTGAGCAAAAAACCTTTTCACTTGGAGCTTCAAATTAGCTTTTTTATCTATTTCTATCGGTATTCGTATGTGTTTGTGGACAAATTTCGTTATATCGCTAAACTATACAACGACATAGAATCTTTCACGGAAAGTCCCATACAACCCAATACAAACCGAGGAAAGACAGAAATAATTCATTTTGCTTACACGTCGAATTCCAGGATGAGCGCACCGACGCGAACGCGGGACGGCGCGTTTTCACTCACGAGCGATTTCGCGCCCTTCCCTCGCTATCCGCACCCTCGGCGCGCGACGCATCGGCCCTCCTCCGCCCCCCCCTTCCCCCGTCCACCGTCCCCACAAATCCCGCGCACGTATCTACCACTTCGACGGCATTCGCCCGCGGTCGCGTCGCCGAGCCCGGGCGCGGCTCGCGACGGCCTCACAAGTGCCCGTGCGCCCGGTTCGCTTATCCGATGTCGTTTATTCGGCGAGCTTGCCCTTCCCCCCCCTGCCCCTCGTCGCCCAGTCGCTGTAGTCGAACGGATCGGTTCCTGTACACGGGACCCCTTTGGAGAAGACTTGACTTTAAACGAGCCGCGGCTCGGGCGTATAGAGAGGCGCGCGTGCGTGGGATAAAAAAGCGGAAAACGAACCGGCGTGATGGGGGGAGGGGATGGAAAGGGGCGCCGAGACGCTGATACCGCGATACAGGACTCTGGTCTCTCCCCTCGGGCTAGCATTATCTTTCTTCGCTCTCGTATTCCGCCGAGTTTTTCTTTTTTTTTTCTTCTACCTCTACCCTGAAAGGTCGAGGCCTCTATCTCTCTCTCTCTCTCTCTCTCTCTCTCTCTTTTACTCTTCACCGCACCGAGCGCTTCGAGCTCCGTATTTTTATCGATTCCGGGTAAGGGAGCAGCAGCCTTCGTGTAATCTGCACGCGATTCTTAATACTTTTATGAGACGTTATTGTGTTCGTTCTACCTGATCGATATGCGCTCTCTCTCTCTCTCTCTCTCCCACACACACACACACACACACAATCCCTCACCCTCTCGATGTCTTGCATAAGAATGGACGGGTGGTCGCGGAAAATCTACCATATCCACTACCTCCTACCCACATACACCCAGGGGTATCCATTACATACTCTACTTACAGTACCCTGATAGCATAATTTTTATATGTGCTCGAACGGGCTACCAGTTACCTACGGCGGCCGGGATGAATATAAAAATTCAAGGGAATTTTTTCGCTCGCGGATACTCGGGTGCTTGCGAGGAAAATAAATTACAGAGAGGAATATTTTGTAACATGGATTTCCGATCAAGGGATTATGTGCCATATATGAGTGATTGTATATATAGATTTACGTATGGATTCTTCTGGCGAAAAATCTGATGGGAGGAGAATATAGAAAGGGGGAATGTAATATAAGAAGAAAAAAGCTATATATTTTATTACAATTTCAGTTGAAACTGTATATTTTGTAATTAAATACTGTCAGGACAAAATTCACTGTAATAATAATGGAAACCTAATAAATAAATAAAAAATTAATAATCATAGTAATAACAAAATAAATGAATTATTTACTAAATTTTAAATTTATTGGAATTAAGAGTCTATATTATACATGCATTAAATACATTAAATATATTCGATTCGTTTAAATCAATATTATCCCCAGCCTGATCGTTTCCGAATAGAACGTTCTCTTACACCTGTAATGTTTTAATGCCAAGTGAAATCTATGCTCGTATCTATACGACTATTTCTGCAGCTGCTTAACAGTAAAATATTCCGCAATTTCCATGACCGAGCATATTTGAAATCGCCCAATATCCATTGCTATTATTTTCAAAATAAATAGCCTCTCCGACGCCCCCCGCCGTCCATAATTTCCTGGACAGCCGGGTAGTAACGGTTAGGCAAATCCTGTGCGCGTGGATTGGAATATGCACAATCGATGTTTATTAATAGGTATTTGCAGAGAGGTTCCTTTTTGCCTGTACCGTGTTCGCGGATACATATATAAACATTGCGCAATCGATAATTCTATCGCGAGCTTCTTGGGAACGGCATCGACATGTTTTATTGACTTACAGTCGCGTCACCTACCGAATTCAGCGACTCCGCGACACTCTACGAACAATTAATTCCTCAGTTCCACGCGCCGATTTATATAGGCCTTGGGAAATATTTCAAATGAGAGGAGAGAATCGCAATCTCCTATCCCCGCCATACCCCGTCCGCCCTGCGGTTGTGCGCAATCTACCCCCCGGGCTTTGTTTCGTCGAAGAATTTTTGCCGAACAATTCGCGAGGCGCGCGAAAGCGGCCCGCCAAAGCGAGAGTCACTTTATCGAGCGCTCTATCCACCTCTCGCTCTCTTCCTTCCTCTCTCTCTCTCTCTCTCTCTCTCACTCACTCACTCTCGCCTCTCACCCGCGGGAATTTAAATGCGCGGCAAGTTACGACTGCTAAATGAAATCGATAACCGATAGTCCAATCAATCTTCCCGCTGTTCCACCCCGTCCCCTGCCTCTCCACCAGGCCTCCGCCGCGCCCCGACAAAGGAGTTAGGTGGTGGCAGCGAACGATAGCGTCGCGGGCGCGATGATTTACTCCCGCGCCGAATCCCGGAAATGAGGATTTTCTAGTAATCTGAAGCGCGTTCGTTGCCGCGCGCGCGCGCGCCCGCCTGTACGTACACGATGCGTTTCCGCCTCACTTTTGGGGAAAGAGAGGCCCCGCGCGACCCGCGGCCTATCGACTGCGACGCGCCCTCGACAAAGTTCTTCCTCATAAATCAAATACTCGACGCTTCTGTTACTCTTGTTCATTTTTTATTTTTTTTATTTTTTGTTTATGCCCCCGGTGTGTGCGTGCGTGTGTTTTTTTGTCGTTACCGTGCCCGCGGTATACATTAGAGAATGAGAAATGACAAGCGAACAGTCGCGCGGGAATTTATAACATTAAAATGAACAGAGATTGATGATTTATCGCTTAGCCTTTTAACTTCTGTCCGAGGGGCGGGTGGGGGGGGGCTTCTCCTTCGGCTAGACTTAAAATTCGATATAGGCGATTTTGCATTTTTATTCTACAATATAGTCGATTGAATAAACGCTGACGCACGCACGCCGCTCGGGGGGAGGCTTTTTTTCTTTTTAATTGCATTTTTCAGGGTGCGTAATTCTCAATCGATCCAAAATCAAGTTCCGGTAGAGTCGTCGAGTTGGCGCTTAAAATAAACGATTAAAATTAGAAAAATTCTTTAAAAACTTTCACGAATAATAAAAAAAAATACAAAAAAAAAACGGAAGACGAAAATTTTTCATTTTCCGTATTAATCTAAATCAGGGGCGATGTGCATGGAATGGATAAAAGTAGACCACTATTTCTGCAGTTGATTGAAAGTGGAACAAAAGTTCAATATTGGGCGTGTTTAATTCTTGAGCTGAGGTAAAATGAAAAAAAAAGAAGAAGTAAAAACTCACTGTGAAAAAGTTGAGAAAGAAAAATTGAAAATAACAATCTGATATAATAGTGGTCGATTGAATCATTGAAATATAAAATTCTAACTTACAATTTTATGAGAATTTTATGAGATTTTTTCGCAGTATTCAAAAAGTAGAATAAACGTTCATCTCTTCGTTGGGCGCGAGCTACTTGTAAAAATCAACAGACGAAACAGATATCGGTAAATAGTAAACGTTCTTCTAAAAGAAAATAATTTGAACTGAATTATATTGATAAATTCTGTTCGTAACTAATATTTCACTAGAAACTCAATATATATAATATTAAGTCTTATTACGTCAGAAAATCATTTTTCCAGATTTTCTCATTTTTCTGCACGCGACTATACGATTGAGAACAAACATGTTACAGAAAATGTAAATTATCTGAAATGTCGCTTATTAAATATAAAAGAAATTTAATGAATACCAAAGCCCTATCAAGATGTATACATACATACATATATATATATATATATATATATATATATATATATATATATATATTCATACATGTATATGGTTCTAACGCAATCTTGTCAAATGCTAAATTTTCTCAATTTTTCATCAATCATTAAACATCAATTGTAAATATACAAATGTTATTAGCTTCGGCGAGACTTCGAAAAGAGATTTAATTACAGTTGCCTATGAGCGAATGCCTTTGGTTAGCTGTAGTTTTGCTTACTTTTGAGTTGGATGACAAGGAGAAGGGGGGCGGTGACAGAATAACCTGTCCAACAGGGATGGTGCATTTTTAACTTTGTTTCCAGACACTGCAGTGCTTTGCAGACACCGGTAAGGTCGCGCCTTTGTTCCGCGCGCGACGTGATTCGCAGGTTCCGTTGCTATTTATTTCGTCTATCCCCTAACTCCCGAACCCTCTCCGCCGTACGATTCATCCGAAACTTCGTCAAAAAGTCCCGAGGAGAAGAAGAAGAAGAAGAAGAAGAAGAAGCCAGCCAATTACGCGCTTAAAAGAGTCTGCAAGTTTAGATGTACGGGGGAGGGCCGGGAATGAAAGAAACGGCGATGGAATGAAAAGATAAATGCTTATTCGGAACGGAGTCCTGATCCCAATACTTTAATTCCAGCTTTCTGGCAGGTGCGCGGGCAACTTTTGTCGCCCCCCTCGCCCCCCGACGGCCCACCTCATCCTCGCCGCCGGCAGTAGCGATGCCGGCTGAATTTTTCATTGGCCTCCGAGAACAAATAAATAATTAATATGTAATCCTTTCGAAACATGAAAATAAAGGAAGGACAGAGAGAGAGAAAGAGAGAGAGAGAGAGAGAGAGAGAGAGAGAGAGAGTTTAAGATTCCGCGCAGCGTGTCGGGATCGCTCTTGCGAGGCGCAAATTTTACCTACTTTCGTTGCATATTGAGCGAGTTTACTCGCTGTATGAAAGATGATACTCGGTATGGCTTCACTGAAATAAGCGAGGTAACATTAATTTTATAGCTATGCTGCGTTCTTATGCCGCGTTCGTCGCTGAAAAATGTGGGTCAGACGGAATTTAATAAAGCGCCATTTTCGTCACAATACGTTTCTGCCTGCGCCCTATATTATACATCGACCTATAATTTCACGGCGTTACCTTGATTGCGCTGTGGGTCGCTTTGAACACCACGAAATTTCATGCGCAATCCATGCTTTCTGCATGTTTAAGTCAATAACAAGGATAATTACATTTGTTTCTCGTGATAAGAATTGTAAATAAATATCGATACGTATATATTAAAATAATTTGCTAAAAATCGTTGTGTCCTCAAAATTACATTGAACGGTAGAAGAAGAAAGAAAACCAATGCATACTTATAATTTGACTAGAAGTCATCAGGTCTCCCTTTCTCTGTCTTGTCCAAATTTGATTTTCGGGACGTTTGATTTGCATTGTGCAACCTCTATAGATGCCGAGCCGTTCCGTCATTTGAATTTCAAATTTTGGAAAGATATCATTTTGAGATTCAAAGTTGATTAAAACTATATTTCACCGAATGCATTCTCGAAAAGTAAATCTACCATTCGAATTCAAACAGTTTGAAAAGTTTTTATTGGCAAAAGTTAGTTCCATCATATTTGCAGTAAATTAAAAATTTCAACCGCCTCATATTCGACATTAGAATCAGGTTAGGACTTTTTTTTGTTCACTTCCACGTTAAAAAAATCCTTTGTCAAAACTTTTGTTTAAAATTCCCGAGAGATATAAAAATGATTTAAAATGCCCCATTTATTTGAGTGAGCGATATCGTCGAGCACAGCTCAAAAACGTCTTGAACAATATTGACGGATGAAGTTTATTTTCTCTTTTATTTGTACAAATGCAGTGTCTATCAATAAAACTGAATTTTTATTGGTTTACGAATTTCTGGTTTTACTTCAAAACGATGCTGTTATTTTACTTCGCCTTCGCTCAATATTTATTAGAATAGAGCTCTTACATGACAGATTCACCATTGTACTTACTAATATGATTTTTTTTATTTTATTGTCTTCTTAGACTAAAATATTGACATTATTTTAATTTTAATTGTTGCATATCATTTATTTCTAATTTAAACGTTTTAATTCATTTTAAATTTATATAATATCCTTGAATAAAATTAGACCTTGGCAACCATTATTATCTTAATACACTTATCTAATTGTTTTAATTAAAAGAATTAAATGAATACGTAATTCTTTTGAATGAGAAAATTATCCTTCTCTACAAAAATTGACATACTTATGCTGCAGAAATTTCAGTTCAGGTACTTCGTTAAGCTTACAACGTTCAATTTAAAAATGAAATTGGTAGTAGTTTTACTGAAAATTGTAAGGTGTTATAAAATATATTTAGAACAATTGTTTGCGTATGAAAGTACTTAAATTATTTAACTTATTTAACAATCTCTATACTAGTAGTCGTACTTCAATTTACGTGGAAACCATATCCTTGCAAAAATAAAGCAGTTTTAAGTGGAAAAGTCAATATTGGGTCGGACACGCAAGTCATTTCTCAACGGCCTGAAAGAAATAATAAATATCTATCAGTGATTCCGGCAACTTGAACTAGAATTTCCAATGCGAGCTTCGTAATTTGTCGTACTGGATATATATATATATATATATATATATATATATATATATATATATATATATCAGTGCCCTATCGCGCAGCTGGTACGTCAATTTTTGATGAATGAATGGGCGGGGGTAAGCGTCTGGACTGGCTACCCGCGTTATCGGGACTTTTGCAAATTTATAACGCGATAAGCGCGAGTGGCGGCAGAAGAGCAAAAATTGACCCACTAGAGCGCAGGCAAATAGGCGCGCACGGGTAAGGAGGCCCTCGTTATGCAGCCACGGAGCCGATAACGAATTTTCTGCGTTTTCCGGCTTCCACCCGATACTCTTTTTTTCGTTCCCAACTGGAACAGTCCTCTGGAATACTAGAAGAAATTCGCCGTATCTGTGCCGGTGCATTCGAGGTAATTCAGTTCGTTAGCACCCATTCTCTTTTCCCAAAAATAATATTAGATGATTTTCAGTGAATGATAGGGAGTTTCAAGAAATAGGTCAGTACTTTTTTAAGAGAATTGTTTAAGAATTGTATCACGTAATAGTTTTTTTTGTGTACTTACTTATTGTGTAATTACTATAGAAAATTTATTATTTTTATATATTACTATAGAAAAAAGTAATGAATTTTATATTAATTTACACTAATCAATTAGTAAATGTAAAATTAGTTATTCATTTGTCATAAAGCCGATCTTCGATTTAGCAGCTTCGATCTTTTGAAATAAAAGAGAGCTGCTCTTCTACGCTTTGTATAGTTTCTTTTGTGTAAAGGGCTTTCAGGAATCGAGGACATTCGCTCCTAATTTAGGATGCAGAACATCCATCCCGATGACATTTGGGAGAATAGCATTCCCTAGCTAGGTGCATTGTTTTCCGAATGGTTTCTACGTGTATGAGAAACAAACATGAGAGTAATACGTAAGTGTTCTGTTGTCCTTTATAACAAGTCAGTAGTTTTTTTCTATAATGAAACGTAAATTAAATTATTTACTTAATGAAAATGCTAAAACATTCCGGACATGATAGATTTTATAGTTTTACTTAAATATCGATTTATAGACAAAGATTAAACTAAACCGACAATTTTGAAGCCTTAACGCAGAGCAAGTTTTAAATAATTCAACGAGACCCTATCTTCATTTTCTTTTGCTCAACGTTACATCAGATAAAATAATATTTCATTTTACTTCTAAAAATGGATATGTGTTATATGCGAATGACTTCTTTCGCGCTTAAAACTCCTTTTAATTCTTTTACTTACAGGACTTTCGCTGTATGTACTTTAAGAAATTATTCTTAATATAAGTATAAACATTTTTTAGATACTTTATCGTTATTCAAAATTAACCAGAATTATGTTTATAATAAGAATTCAGTGACTACGAAAATTTGAAATCTTTTGAAATGAGACGAAATTAATAAATATAATATTAACATAATAATGTCTGTATTTTCAGTGTTTATTTCAAAAAACTATTTGTTGATTTCTGCGCATAGACATCGATGTATTCGTAAAATACGTTATACATTAGGTTGTATCATTATTATTATAAAATTACATTGAAACGATATTATTAAATTAATTTTAATTTGATTTTACAGAGTAGTTATTAAACCCGGATTAATAAGAATTGGAAAAAGTAATTAGACAAGTCCGAAATTATTGATACAATTAAACGGAATATTCACTCCGTTCAATTGTAATTAGATTAAATTTAAATCAGTTTAATAAAAACCAAAGAGGGTTATTACAATCAAAGAAAAATTTATGCAGATAAATTTAAAAAAAACGAAGAAATGTAGCTTTTAATAATAATAATAAAAATAATGTCAATAATAATAATAATAATAATAATAATAATAATAATAATAATAATAATAATAATAATAACAATAACAACAATAATAATTATTATTATTATATAAATACACAATACCGAAATTTAAGACCGTAATCTACGATCAGCAATTACATGGATAATGGTCTTAATTCATTCCCATAAGCTGATATAACTACGCGAATCTGCCGGCATTATTTATCAATTGCATCGCCTACATCAGTCTGGACAGCGCAATATCCGCGGCCGCTCTCCTACGTCTGACCTCTCCCATATATAACTGCCGGGCGGGATCGCGACGCCATTATGCTAGCCCCCCACCCCCAACCTACCCCTCGCGCGTCCCGTTGCTCCCAAGGGATATCGGAAAAATGGGCGATCATGTCGGGCGATAAGTCGACGGCATAATTCCCAAGATCGTTCTAGGTCGACTCCCCAACCCCGCGCCCTCCCCCTTCTCAGTCTCTCTCTCTCTCTCTCTCTCTCTCTCTCCCCGCTAAGGTCGTCGAAACAAATCCGCCGGATCGCTATCGCGCGAGGGCAGCAGCTGCCCGGGAGGAAAACTTTTGGCACTAACAACGTCGAAGTCAATCTTTCTAGCGCTCCCCCCACCCACCTTCCTGCTCCCCCCGCCGCGCCTTCCCAACTCGTACCGAGAATCGCCTTTACCGCTAACGTATAGCGACACTCTATAAAATTCCGCGCAAAGCTGCTGAGGGAGAGAGAGCCCGCGGGCGCGCGTGTTTATATATATGCTGGTGGGTCAACGTACCGGAATCATCGCCAAAGACGCGAAGCAGCGGAGGGCGGCGAAGGGGAAGGGGTGGGGTGGCTGGTGGGTGCGGGCAAAAGGAGAAGTGAAATGTGGAAAGAGTTCCCGCGCACGTTTTCCTGCGTTAGTCGTCCCGTGGTCTCGCTTTTTCTCCACCCTCCCCCCCCGCCCACCTCCGCCGACCCCGGTCTCCTCCGTCGCGATTTATGAAATCGAGCGATCGCTCGACCGTTCCGCGCGTGGATTATATACGTAATGCGGAGCGTAAGGCGGAATTTTCAAAAATTTTTCCGGCTTACGTCGGGTCGAAAACTTTCCGCGCGACCCGACGACCGGCGAGTTAATGGTGTGCGGCATTCGATGTTATTTTGCTGGAGAAATAGTCGAGCACGCGGGGGTGGCAGGTGGCGGTGGGGCTTTCGAGCTTTCTTATCTAGATTAGGGCTGTAAGGAGACGCTGAAAATATACGCTTTAAGTCGCGGCGATTACCGCGAGGCAGGGAAATAAAGAAAAATAAGACGAGGGGGGGGGATTTGAGCGAGCGCGCGCATTTCCATGATGCAAGGGAGCTTAAAAATGAAAGATCTTGAAAAGATGGGGAGCAGAATTGGCGTGCGGCAAAAGAAAACAAATCGATAGAGAAATAATTTTGGGAATATTAAATATTCTATTCCGCGAAGTAAAGTATTGATTATTGTTACAAGTAGGACTTCAACCGTATCGCTAAATCTTTCTCAATGCTTCCTATTGACAATAATGTGAGAGGGACACTGTTGCAGCTTTCGAAATGGAACGAGCTCGAGGTAAACGGTGGTTCCTATAAAATAGACATAAAGAGCAATGTTTTGACATTGGAACCACGAATTGAAAAACAAACAGCTGGACAAAGCACGAGGACCTTAAATACTTTTTACGGCAAATACCGTCGGTTAATTATTGTATACCCCGTTCGTTGCTTTCTCAACAAAATAAAAATATCTGCAAGTACCTTTTCATGTAGCAATTAAAACTTTTTTTTAATGGAATTACAAAGTACGAAGGTTTTGCACGTGAATGCAGTTATCAACTTTTTTCTTCCACGAGGTAAACAAATAATAACCGCAGGAAATCCTGGCACATTGTTCTACCCTTTAGATAGTTAGTGGTGAAATGTTCTCGCTGCTCACCTGTAACAGAAAAAATTAGTTTTTTACTTCAAGTCGTGATTGATCAAAATTTTTTTTATGATAATAAAACAGTACTGGAACTTTCAGGCTCAACCATAAAATGTTCCGCACTATATTATATTACTATTGACATTTCAAAATATATTGATAAATGAGAGAAAAACGTAAAAAGAGAAATAGAAAATGAATGTACGCATTTGTCTTATATATCAAAAGCAGGTACCGACTTTGTGATTCTCAATTTTCTTTCCCTTTCGTATCGCGATTACAACTTTTAGCTATTTTTTTCGGATTTTTATTTAGTTCACAAACAAGGCATTCGATTCAATGGTCTCGATATTCAAAACCATTTTTCCGAATATCTCTTTTCAGTTCTGCGAAGTTATTTCGGTACGTTGAGTCAGCAATCAGAGGGATACTTTTCCTTTAAGGGCAAAGCTGTGAAAAAGCTGAACTTTTTAAAGACGGAAATGCCGTATCGATTTTCTTCAGTATTCCATTTTTATATTTCATTATTAATTGTATATATGTATATATAATATATATATATATATATATATATATATATATATATATATATATATATTTTATAATATATATGAACGAGAGCCGTTAATTTGAAAGTGTAATTAAAACAAATGTATTCTCCGTTCGAATAATCGGGACGAGCAGGCTGGAAATATGGCGTCAAAATTGAATTCACTTGTTTAACGTACTGCAGCATGATTTTCGTCCGTATTTACAAAATTTTGTACGCTTAGTCAAATTTAAGCGGGCCAGGTATAATGCACGCAGAAGTGTACTTTTCGGCGGTGGTTGTTGGGTGATGATGTTGGAGGGGGGGGGGTATCGTCAATTCCGATCATTGTTCTAGGTCCCATAGCAGCCGAGGGACTAAAACACGTAAGCGTCGTTATGAATTTTTAAAATCAGTAAGGGTATAAAATAATATATTTATATATTCGAGTGGATGTACTTATATTTATGTATATATATATTTTTATATACGAGTGGATATATTTATATATATTAGTGGAATGTTGTATTTATGAATTCTCCATGAATATCCAGTGTACGAAGAAAATTTCTTTTTAGTGCCATAATCGAAGCGACAAATGCACCTCCATTAAAATCTGGATCATTCGATTTATCACTAACGGCGATTGTTTTACCCGCTTATTCGAGAGTATTTGTCTTTCTTTTTTTAGTTGAGCCGAAAATGCGCCCAATCCACGCCAAAGATATACATCGAGCACCGAGTTCCAAATCCGAGGAAATTCCACGCATTATCGCCACCCGGTATATTCACATGTTCTCAATTACATCGCGGAGCAAAACAATACCGTTCGGAAATTTGAAAATTGTTCGAGTCTTAGCGCTCGGCAGCACCGGTAAAATCGAAATCACCCTCCTTTTATCCGGAGCCGGCACCTTCGGCGGCGCATATATCACCCTTTACTGTCGCATTACACCCATGCGCGCGCGTGTGTGTGCGGGGCGGGGGGGGGGGAGCGCCCGCTCGCTG
Source organism: Sycobia sp. Sy_11 (assembly GCA_018907035.1). NCBI lineage: Eukaryota > Metazoa > Arthropoda > Insecta > Hymenoptera > Epichrysomallidae > Sycobia > Sycobia sp. Sy_11. The sequence goes on from JACCIC010000028.1 coordinate 2,255,643, forward strand.
CATGCCGTGCGCGCGGAGCGGCTTCGCGCGTATTGACCAGGGGACGTTGAAGGGGGGGGGGATGGGCAAAATTACATTACTCCGGGCGCAAATTTATTGGCGATCTCTTGGTCGAGCAGCGTAGGTGTGCGCGCGCTAGCTATATCGGATAGTTGAATTAAAATCGAATCCGAAGGGAGCCGTATCGCCGCCAATCGCCGCCGCTGTCCTTTCGACAAATTACGCCCGGGGGCTAAAATCTGCGCGGGGACTCGCGCGTAAAAGCTTTTTCCGAGTGACGCAATAAAGCACAGAACGCCCGGCCCGTGCCGCCGCTGCCGCCGTCGCCGCACGGCCCTCCTCTCCGCGTTCGCTTTGGTACTTGATCATAAAGCTGATAATGGAACCTCAAGGGGCTTTGCGACCAGTATTACCTTTGCCCATTTAGTCGGGGAACGGGGGCAGTTTTTTTTTTTCGGAGTTCCTGCCACCTACTGTTATTTAAGTGCAAATGGTAGCTTACGCGGCACTAAAAAACAACCATTAAATCTCCGGGCCACGGTAGATCCCTAAGATTATTTTTATTGCTAAATAGATTTGAAAAAAGCGCACTGTTTTGCAGTTTGTCTCTAGTAACGTTTTTATTTTTCAGCTGAGACGCAAAATTTTCCGAAAATAAAGATTGTTCTGAGATGTTATTCTCTATGAAATTTGTGCCGATGCTATGATTAAAAAAAATCTGTAATTATTTATAAATTTATCAAGAAACTGAAAAACGACCGTGGATGATAAACGAGAATACAAATAAGTCTCTCTTTCATTAGAACAGTACTAAAAGTCGTATTCGTTGGTCAATTGTATGTAATTGATAGAAGATATGCTCGTTCGAAGTCACTTTTATAAATATCTCATTTTCGGACACTTTAAGCAAGGATTTTTGTTACACTATTTAATTTACTTTAAATTCTAATAAAAATCGTTATCTGAAATGAAGTCACATAAATTCGAACCAAAATATTTCGGTTAATTTTTGAAACCCCTTTTTACATTATTACAAGCATTAAGTTGACACACACATACACACACACTGAACATGTTAAAAATGTTTATCTTTCTTCAAAATAATTAGTTATACTGTATTATTTCTGAAGCCACCTGAATTTAATTGTTAGAAAATTAATTTATTTAATAGCAGAATTACTTTAATATATTTTTAAAATTTTTCATTAATACAATAAAACCCATTATTATAAAACGTACAAAAACATATGAATTTTAAAATAAAAATACGTAAATGCATAATCTGTAATAACTTCAGCATTGAACTTTATAACTTGAAAATTTGATGCGGGTTAACTCTAAGTAGTCCTTAAATAGTGTAAAAATTTTCGAACGCTTTAAAGTTACCAGCGCTTTAATCCAGCAATATAAATGAGTTATGGGCTTACGGCACATAGCGGAGCTTTCAAATTTTTAAACAGCCAGTAATATTTCGCTCCTCTTCGAGGATTAAAGAACGTAAAAGCTTATTAAATGAAAATAAGTGTAATCAAATAAATCCTTAATGCCTGGCATTTAATTCAAAAGAGGCGGGAGAATTCAAAAAAAAAAGAACTTAGAAAAAAAGTTAGTTACGAATCGCAAAACTAATAGAAACTTTCTTCATAACAAAGCCTGCGAGAGTTATTTTTCTTTTATCTAAAAATATCAGAGATAAAAAATTTGTTGTTTCATCGCTTGCCGTTCCTTCTCTCCTTTTATTTCGTTTGATTTTTTTGTTTTACAGAAAGAGCCGTTAAAATTTCTATAAACTGCATTCAATGAAAAAGCAATAAAGCGACAAAAAAAAAAGAGGAGGCAAGAAAAAGGCATTTTTGTTTCTCGAATACGCCAAGCCCGACAACTTGGCGGCTCGCGTAGCAGGCAGCAAGTAATAAAGCCATTGTGTTTTTGTTCCCCTATCGCGGAAAAGAAGTATAGTAAAGCCGGCATCGCCCACAGCAGGGCAAGCCACCATCGTGCTTTGTGCGCAATGGCGCACCTGCGAGATACCTGCGCGAAGAGCAGTCGCTAAATAAAACAATATATGTGGGAGAGTTTCGCCCAAGGGGCATAAATAAAGTTCGCTAACGGACGCGCTGGCTTGTTTGGCTTACGTATGGTTTTAACGCGTTACATCCTCATTGATGGATTTGGTCGGGCCTTCGGATTATGAATCGATTTCCAAACAAAAGATCGTACATCATCCGATTAGTTCAGCCTAATCTATTCAATCAAATCTCATTATGCCGCATTACAGTGAGATTAAACATCGATACGGGCGAGGCAGTCGAAAAAATGGTATAAGTAAAGATCGTTACATAAAATTTTGACCTTCTACTCCTACGTGTATATAACGCATGAATAATCCATCCAGTATTTTAGGCTTTAAGATCCAAACCGTTTCGTTATTCCGATTAAATGAAGAAAAACAGAATTAATAATAGAGCGGGAAAGGTATCGCTTTTTACGGCCCGCGGGCTGACTAATTAAACCCTCCCCCCTTTCGGCCCCCCTCTTTCCCGCCACATTATCCGCGCTCCACAGCGGCGGCAAGAGGGCCCGGGGAGAGGATGTATTTAGCCAAAGTACGAGCGCAGCACTTAGTCATCGACTCTTTTGTAGAATAAACAGAGAGGGAGAGAGAGAGAGGAGAGAGAGAGAGAGAGAGAGAGAGAGCATCAGGCGGAAACCCTGGAATTGCAAAGGGCGCACCGGCAAGCAATATCTGCCAGGCTAAATCCATCTCATTAGTTCAAAACCTCCGGCGCATAACTTTATTTCGGTTGTGTTTATTATCCCCGCGCGAGGATGTGTATATATGTGCTTGGGATTGCGCGGGACAGGCTCTGCGTGCCCTCTCTCTCTCTCTCTCTCTCTCTCTCTCTCTTTGCACACAAGCGTCAGCTCAGGCGCGCAAACTCCACCGCTACTATATAGTACGGCCATTTATTAGGCGATTTGAGCGGAAGTCAAGTGTCGAATTTACAAAGCCCAGGGTGCCTATATATATATATATATATCATATATACATATATAAATCGCTGAGTCTGCATGGAGATATTAAGCTATACAAAGGAAGGGAGAAAGAGGGATGGTTATAGAGCGGGAGACAAGGAGAAAATATAGCATGCGTGTGTGGGTGACTGAGGCTTAGACTGGGGCGGAGGGGGATGGCAGGGTGTTAAGGCCATCCGGAGTGTCCCCGTACTTTGCGCGTCCAGTCAAGCAGTTACAATTACCAGCACCTCGGGCCCTCGTTGCAGGATGCTCGTTGCATTTGCATTTTGAGCACATTTGAATGCAGATTCCCTGGGAGAGAGATGGCAGTTTCTAAGTCTCCTCGGTCTTTTCCCTATTCTCCGTCCCGCTCTTCCACCGCAAGCACCCCGCCCGCTTCCAACCCCGCTGCCTACGCCTCTCAACCGCTATTTCTCCGCCCTCCGCGCTTTCACCTACCTTTTTTCCCACTGGCCTCTTTCTCTCGCTATTTCTCCCCTGTTTTTTCCCTTTCTCATTTATTTTATTATATTTGTATTTATTTCCAGAGAGAATAGAAAACTTGCAAAGTATGCAGCCGCCATTTTGAATTCTTATCATTTTAAACGCCTTATTATCTTATACATTCGACTTTTTTCTGATAAGGTCCGCGGTTTCGTAGTTATTCTCTGCCAATGAAATATAGAAATATTTATTTCAGATTTAAAACAAAGAAGATTTGACTGTTTTCTAGTAAAATTACTGCGAAGAACTATTTATTCACTCCTTATAAATAAAACTATTGTTGTCTTTTTCGAAAAGTTGAAAATTAAGGTAAAAAGTTGATTAAATTCGTTGAAGAAAAGTCTTTCTATCAGACATTCTTGACCTCGTTCAACACGAACGAACTGTAACAAAAACATTCCTCCAATCAGTATCTGGTCTGAGAGAAATTTAAATCCTTCTTAGAGCTACATCAAGCGGAATAAGCTGCTCCTATCAACATTGAGACACAATAGCGGCTACGGCAGAGACTAAATAAATCCAATTCGTGCATGAAACAATCACTCTTGTTGTCTTTTATTTTTATTTTATCTTTTTCTATCAAAATACACAGTGGATTTTAAGTAACAACCTCGATCGCACTCATTGTAACTCTACCTGCTGAGAACCGGAGAAAAAGTACGTTAAATGCCTGAGAGGTAGAAAAAGAACGTCAAACCTGTAAAAGAGCAAGAGGGCTTTACAGAAAGAAAGAGGGAGAGAGAGAGAGAGGGAGGGAGAGAGAGAGAGAGAGAGAGAGAGAGAGAGACAGGCGCAGAGGGAAAGGGAAATTCATGCGGCATTGTGCATCCACGAATTTACAAGTTTAAGTACTTCCAACGGCGCTCGGGCAGCCGCGGGGGATAAAAATCCAGACAGCCGCGTGCTTTTGTATAATAAGTCAAACGCCGAGGCGCGCGCGTACTGGAACTTTGTTGGTCGCTACACCCGACCTTTCCTCTCCCTCTACCCCCACCCTATCCGCCGCGGCGGCTACGTATAGCCTATAACCGCGCGTAATGCCAAACATTGCGGAATAATTAAGGCGCGGGTGGGCGGGGGGGGGGGTGTTGTAGGGTGAGGCCGAGAAAACGGTCGAGCGGGATACGTATATTTAAGACCGCTCGAAGGCTGAAAAGGCAGGCAGGCAGCCTGTCGGGATAGCGAGCCTGGGGTACATATATATATATATATATATATATTATATGGCTGCTCGTTTCACCATGTAAATGCAATCCTCCGACCCCCTGGCAACCCGCTCCGATCCCGCGCGCTCTTTGCGCTCCCTATACGCCCCTCTCTCCACCCACGCAATTCAGAAATCTGAATTTTGAGGAGAAAGTGTAGCGCGCAAGATGCCCGGGGGCCGAGCGAAGACAACGAAAAATCCCCTCTCGCGCCTTCTTTGGTTTGCCAAAGTGATGTCGACTCTGTCTGCGAGTAATCTGAATTTGATTTTTGCATCGGGTGTGCTTTGTAAGAAAATACAAGGGGGAGGAGCGAAGGAATAAAATTGCGGATGGAAAATAACGATTTCAGAGCGCGATTTTCCGATCGACAATAACGTGACAATATATTGTTTCCGAATATATTTTCCGTTCGTCGATTCTTGTGTACATCGCAGCGAGGAGCCGAAAATTTGCAAACATCATTAAATTCAAAGAACGCCGAATTCCTTGGGAGCTGGGTACATCGGCGAGATCATCGTTAAAAAGGAAGCAGCATCATGTATACACAGTGTCTTCATCTCGAACGTCGGAACTTGCGGAACTAGCGTACGAAAATGCCCTCGGAATCTATTATAGATCGCGCCCCTCCCCCACCTACCCCACCGGGGCTTATAGATATGTATACGAATAAATCAGCGCGCTCTAGAATCTCTCATCCATTTTATTCCGCGAACTTTGTTTTCATATTTCTTCTTTCGAGTTTATCGTCCATTTCAACGTATTCATCTTTATTACACATTGAAGTGTATACATATATCATCGTCAAGCGTGAACTTACTCTAAATAATAAAAAAAAATAGGGGGGATCCATCAATCATCCTTATGGATCAAAACTGTCTAATCATACATATATTAATTACTTTCTACAATCTCGAAACTCCTTTTGTGTGTATGGGTGTATATGTGTGGGGCCTCGCCCTTATCCACTTCCAGCCCCTCCCCCCCCCCATGTTCTCGCGTCTTCCGGTCTATCTTTCTAGCTCGCTATATATCGCGCGTTTAATTGCGAGGTCGGTGATACGAACGGAACCCTATACACTGTATAACTTGATTACTTATTTTAGAGGTCGACTAGACTTGCCGAGAATCCCCGTTAAATGGATTCTCAATGTTAATTGGCTCTATTACTTGCAGCTCCCTCGTTTAATATTAATTCATACGAGGGCTTAGGCTGCAGATTATAAAAGATAGCGTGTAATTGTTAATGAAACTTAACATTTTACGTATGCATATTGAAAATTCATGACAAAGCAGATATGTAGAGAAAAATTTATTGTTTACATCTTCCATCATAACGGCTGAGCTAATAGTTATTCTTCCCCTTTGGCGTATTTCGAACGAAATAAATAAATTATATACGCTTAGGAAGTATTTAGCGGATGGATGTTTAATATCTCATTCAAATACCATCCTTAAAGTCCGCGTGTCTTTCAGCATTATCATTAATGAGCCAACGTCCACCCAATGTGAATTTTAATTTTTAGCCTATGCGGAAGGCTAAAATCTTTGTTCCTTTTTTTTTCCCACTAAGTAAGTGTCGTATACACCTAATTTGATTATTTCAGCAGATGAGTGGCTCCCTGGCTGCTTTCGTAAAGCATATATATATATATATATATATATATATATATATATATATATATACGTATATAGCAATAAGCTTTGAGGCAGTCGGAATTGCGGTATCACCCGTGTGGTTGCCCGTGGCCGTGGTCTAGGCAGGCCAGAAGAGAGAGGGTCGGCGATCCTTCTCCCCGTGAGCCGCGAGACCCTCATCCTTCAGAGGCTCAACCCCAGATAACGAACGTAACGTGGGGAATTTTTAAATTCTTTATTAGACGAATACGTGTAATTATTTAAGTCTTAACGTTAGATTAAAATAATTGCTCTTTAATTAATGCCGCTCATTTTAATTTATTAGTTTGTCATTTATAGAATTTAAGCTTCTATTTCTCGCGGCATTTTTCTTCTACTCGCACTGTTGATGTCTTACTATTTAACGAATTTAAATTCTCACGATATCCAGTCCATTCGTAATACAATTTAATATGTGTATATTTTTTTGTCTTTTATTCCAGACCATTTAATAATTGTGCTTACTGAATAGTTTTTATATAAATAAGAAACGTATTTATTTTTCGCATCCAGTTTATGTCGGTTCATTTATTATTTATTTTTGCGGATTCCAAAGTTTGCAAAGCCCTCGGGACGCCAGAAAAATCAAATATTTTTCGACAGTTAATGTTTCGTTTCGTAATATTTACTGCAATATCGACGTGTTATGCCCAAAGCAAAAAATTGTGCAATATAGAGAGGAAGGTTTTTTTTCCAGTACTTTTATTTATTTCTGATATTTAAATTAGGTTAAAATTTCAACAAAAATTTTAAGATTTTCTTTTATAGGGCATTCAATTATAACCCTTTTATCATATTTTTATGTTTTTCATGATTCTGATAAAGATAATGAAATTCAAAAATTATAAAAATTATATTATGGCGAATCCAATTGGGTGTATATGTATTTGAAAAGTATTACATTTAAGGCCAATTCTTAATAGTTAATATTTATTCTTTTTATTATTTGAAGTAGCATTCTAATTCCAATATTGTATGAGTATTCCGCAAAATAAAATGATATGTAAATATTGAATCTGAAAATGATAGTTTTTAAAATAACAGTATAACAATACTGTACAAATTTGATATATTTTATCTAGCATCGTTTTATTGATTATGTTGATTGTGGAAAAGTACGGTGTAGAAATTTATTTATAATTTTAATACATAAATTTTAGAGGCACTTTGATTTTACACGAATAGAAATTTCCGGTATTGTTTATTTAACATTAATTACATAATCGGCAATTATTGTCAAAATAAGTAAACGAGATAAATAGAACACGGTTTCATATAGAACAATTCATTCCATACAGATAAGATGCCGTAAAACTGGAGTTGTCGTGAAGTCAAGAAATGAAAGTAGGAAGTAATATTTCCTGCATTCTTAAAAGGATTAAATATTTTTTTTTAACCATTTCGTTCTATTTCAGGAAACGTCCTATATCAGCATACATTAGATATGTTTGATTATCATTACATGTTTCTTGAATTTAAACAATACTTATAGTCACAATTACATAATGAAACTCTCCGTGCGCCAATGAAATCCAGTCCTGTATTTTTAAATACTTTCTTTTTGTTAAGATTTCAAATCGTAAATATTACCGTGGAAGACAGTGTCCATTTATTGTTAATATATACCTCCAGGGAAATATATATATATATATATATATATATATATATATATATATATTAAATATCAGTAAATCAATAAACGAGCTGCTATGCACGCGCATTCGATAATGCTGGTTCGCGCTTTCATGCCCACTCCAGCGCTCGCACGCGCGCGACTCTCGTGCATATCTTATGCGCCCGGCGCGCCGCTGCGCCGTGATTCATAACACGGCTGAAGGACCGAGCAGTAAACATTGTTGCAAGATGCATGCCGCTGGAGAGAAAGAGAGACAGAGAGAGAGAGAGAGAGATGGAGAGAGAGAGAGAGATCGCAGAGTGCAGGAGCCACTTTCCGCGGCGTAATGCGACACGGAGCACCCGCCGGCGATATTTATTGGAACTACGTATGCGCTCGTCGGGGCTGGATGCATTCGGTATAATGCGAGGAGCCAGTGTCGCAGGACATCAAAATGGAAAAGCGCGCGGTCGTCGAACGTAATGGATGCGGAACATGAGGAAAGGTCTGCGTACGGGGTATAAGATCTCGACCTCTTCGCTCGACCGACCGCCACCCTTCCACCGACTCCCCTCCCCCCACGCCACGTTCGACCCGAGTTGAAATAGCGTTTTTATCCCCCTTTGCTCGCGTTGTTCCGACGCAGCTCCGCCGTTCCCTCATATTTCTTTGCTTCCTTCTATACTTGCGGACTTTTGCGGATTTTCTGCCCGATCCTTCGTTCATTCGCTCTCCGTCCGTCTATGCGTCCGTATTATATCGTGTATTAGCGTTCCATAATTTAAAAACAAGTACCATCCGCGCATCAATTATATATCCTGATTAGAACTGCTCCGTAATCAACCTGTGTAATACGATGACGAATATACATATGTAGGAGAACTTGCACCTGGGTCAGAATTTCACGAATTAGCCACGAGCAATTAATGTTCCGGATTGTATCGGGAGCGAGAGAGGGAGAGTGAGACAGAGAGAGAGAGAGAGAGAGAGTGAGGGAGCGCAATACGCGTCGAGGCAGGCAAGCGCACACATCATAAATTCCCGCGTTTCGTAATCAATCGCGCATAATATCCGACACTGGCGGGAGCGCGCGCGATCCACCGATCGACATAAATAATATTCCCGGGACGACGAATCAGTATCACGCTCGCATTAAATTCCGCGCGGGGCCTGCCGGCCGAACCGAGCCCCGCTGTCCGAATCATCCCCCTGGACGCGACGCCGCGGCTCCGAGTACGGAGCAGTCGCGCGGCGTGCGTACGCATAAATTACTCCGGTCGTCCGTCGATTTAGAAGCGCGCGACCTCGGACCTCGGCGAGCGAAGCTGTGTGTGTGTGTGTGTGTGTGTGTGTGTGTGTGTGTGTTGAAGGGGTAGACGGCGAGCGGGAGGTGGTTGGGGAGAGGGGGTAGCGAAGAAAAAAGGCCCGGAGCTATCTAAGCCAAGTGAGCGGGCGCTCGAAATCCGGAGCTCTCGGAGCGGAGGTCGAGTAGCGCGACATTTCCGTTCGGTCGAGGGCGATACGCGCGAGGGGATCGTCCCAAAGAGGTTATATCCCTCCCCTCTCTGTCTAACTCTCTCTCGCTCACTCTCAAAATATATACGGCTAAGCCCGGCGCAAAATCCACAACGCGGTCAACGGCTGAGGGCCCTCTACTGACTCCCTCCTACCCGGTCCCTTCTTGAGGGATCACACAGGCGCGGAGCTGAGCTCGGCCCCTTCTTCGACCGAGCGCAGAAGCGGACCCGCGCGATTGGCGCTTGACCGACCCGGTATACATATATATATATATATATATATATATATATATATATATATATATATACAGGGAAGATGGATGGCTCGAGATATATCGAGCTTAAAGCTTTGATCTACGCCGCGCGCCGAGCAGCTCGACACTCGAGGACTGCTATATCGCCGCCCGCGCAGCCCGGTGCCTTCCATCTCGCCCCATCCACCCTCCCCGCTCCTCCTCGGTCATCCCCGCGGCAGCAATCCTATGCACTTCCGATACGCGCCGCGCTTTCCCCGACCTGCCGGCTGGCGCGCGCCTCGCGCTCCGAGCGGCTATAAAACTTAGCGATCTAGTATACGTGTGTGTGTATGTATGTCATTGCGTTTATGTGTGCGTCGATCTGCGTGTCGGTGCGGTATGCGCATACCCCGCGCTACCTCGCCCCTCCGTGGGTAGCTTAAGCGGCTTTGTTGTCGTACAGGGCGGCGATTTTCTTTGTCTCCTTCGTGACCCGGATTCGTATAATTGGACGGGGCTCCCCCGGTGCCCGGAGTTTCCCATTTTCTGATCTGGCTTTGGCAGCCTCGTTGACCTCTAATATAAACATTCGTAAAAAGATCCAGCAATGGGGGACTTGATCAACTGGAAAACATTTTGATCGACTGGTTTATTATGCCGTGCGCGCTAACTTCTTATTCTACTGATAAATGCTCAAGGATTTACACGCTTGACCATGTCGTACACACTCATAGAAACGATAATATATATATATATATATATATATATATATATATATATATATATATATATACCATTTTTTGCCTCATAATATTGAGTTAGAAGTTCAAAGGAATCTAGGGGAAAAATCATGGCTTTGAAACAAGATGGCGAAATGAAATTAGCGCATTGAGAGCCGTGTCTTTTGAACTTTTTTCAAAAAAGCGAAATCCTTTTGGTAGAAAAGGATACTTCACGTGTAATTATAATAGGTTAATGTTTCATCAGAAAAATATTTTCTGTGTAAAGATAAAAATTAGATAAAAATAAAAGCATCATGTTTATATTTGATGAAATACTACTACCTTTGCTTGGCCATACTTATAGGTGGTTTTAAAATATGTATAAATACCAAAGGAAACGGAATATAGAATAATCTAGCAAGTACAAAATAAGATAAATACGGGTATATTACGGTGGCAAGACAAAGTACAAAGCCTAATGATACTGTATACTCTAAGTTGGTTAACGGTTCATTTACCGGACTTACTCCTGGTTCTTTTATTTTGCTTTCAGAGAAGAAAGTATAAGGCGTGCAGAATGGACATTTAAATTTAAATTATTATTAAATAATATAACTGCTTATATTCCAATACCAAGTATATTTTGTCATGAATCAAAACTATAATCATTAACAATTCGAAAATCGCAATCGGTACTCCATTTACCCTGGAGTGGTTTGTTGAAATTCTCAGTAAGAATAAAATGATAGAATAAATTAATTCGAAGTATAAAAAGAAAATATATAATTAGAAAAATTACTTAATAAATCTCATTAAGATACAGTGATGAAATAATCGTTTCGCAATATATGTTTACATACAATTTCATACAATTTATTAAAGTCCGTTAATTGAAGCATTATTAGAATTATATTATTCTTGCTCTTTCTTTCGTAAAATAAAAAGATAAGATAATATGAACCATTAAAATACTCATCAAATTAAAATAGAATTTAAGTATAAGAATTAATAGGATAGATCAACACGATATGATTTCACGAACTTTAAACAATAGATTATGAAAAAAACAAAACATAAATGTAACATATTATTTAATTAACATTTAAATTTCAATTAAGTAATCCATTGTGGAAGAATATATAGAATCTGCAGTATATACAGAAATGTACGTAAGTATATAAAATTAACTTAGTATAATTGTAATTAATATGTGAACGAAGATGCGAAAGAGGTAGTTTATTCGAATCATCATAATCGAAAACACCATTACGGAAATATGAGATCCAGCAAACTTTATTGCGGATTGATGTAACAATTAAATTAATATATTTCGATTGAAAGAAGGAGATAGAGAAAGAGAGAGAGTGGCACAGTCAGACAGAGAGAGACAGAGAGAGAGAGAGAGAGAGAGAGAGAAGAAAGAAAGAGAGCAAAAGGGGTCTAATAAAAAAACTAATAAAAGGGGAATAATCATGCCACTATTTCTTGTTAATGTTATCGCTGCGTCGTCTTTTCAACCAATAATAGCCCGATGACTACTTCCAACGCAGTTTTTAATTTCATGTTTATTTTTTTCCTCCCTGATTACGCAGGAAAAAGCTGACTTTAATTAGACAGGAGCTGAAATGAAAGAAGAAGGAGAAAAACAAAATAAGAGAAATAAAAAATATATACCCTCCAAGTCTGAATTATTAAACATTAAAAGCGGGTATGCGTGCGGCCTTGGGTGGCTCCGCCAGGCCAGCTTTCCATAAAATGCGCGAAAGCGACGGTTTAAAGAGCGTCGCTCGTCGTAAAACTCGCGGAGCGAGAAATTTTTTGCTCCATAAACTATAACTAAGTCGTTGAGGCGTGTATAGCTATTCACCGAGCGGCGCGCTCACGACTAATTCACCCGGGGGCCGCGGAGGGGGACGGGGATGGGGGAGGTGCAAACACCGAGGGGGACGACTCCTCCGAGCATTGCGACACTCGTCACGCGCGGCCCCACGTGGCTGTTCAGTGTTTAATTAGAAATTTTCGTATATCACGGCGGATCCGGTTTATACGAGGGCCGTGCTTGCATAAGTCGCATGTGTATATGCATATACATATACATATACATATATATATATATATATATATATATATATATATATATATATATATATACACATAGCCAAGTGGACAGTGAAACTCTCTCCCTCCTCCTACTTCGACTCTCCCTTCGTGGCACTTGGCCTGCCCACCTGTACAGTGAGACACACACACACCCACACGCACACAGACACACACATACCCTTACAGAGGAAGGTACAGAGCACCGAAGTCGCGGCGAAAACTCGCCGGGCATGCACAGTCAATACTTGCTAATGAATGTCTTTATTTCGTGTTTTATGGCTCTGCGTACCGAGGCAGCGGCGCGCGGGCGCGCTGAGCGACAATTCCCAACCGGCTTAAATCCCAGGCTCCCTGTACTTCGTCCTCGTACTATACGTGCGCCGGGCCGACGAGCGGCGGTGGAGTGTGCGAGGTTCGAGGGAGGGGGCTGGGTTGGGCGCACGGTAGATGCTTCGGGGTGGAGATGGTCGCACGGACTCGGCCCACTCGTCCCGGCCGCCACTACCGTCGGCGCGCGCAATAAACAGCGCGCCAGCGCGCGACAATGCACTTGGGCGACATACGCGCGAGCGCGAAGCGGAGCGCAAGAGCGATTAGCCTGTCTCTCCCTCTCTCCCTACCCCCCCCCCCTCCACCGCTACACCTCTGCCTTTCTCGTGCAATCCCGCGCTGCTCCCCCGTTCGCTCCACGTCCTCCCCTGCAGTCGCACACGTTCGGGAGCGCTCTGCCGGCGCACGGTACACGTGTTACGCCCGTAGTCGGAGACCGCAAACGTCCCCCTAGGCACCAGGTACATACGTACGTCCGTTCTGTACGTACGTGTATATATATATATATATATATATATATATATATATATATATGCGCGTACGAGTTTGTCGTGCCGCCGCCGCCGCCGTTTACAATGGCGGATCAAGTTTGAGGGTTATCGCTGTTGCGAAAGCAGCCCGGGTGAGAGAGCTGCTTACCTTAAATAATGGCGGTCGGGCACGAGGGCGCAATCACGGGGCAGACGCGCGGCGGCACGAAATTGGCCAATCGCTTTTTCCGGTTTATGCTCATTTGCATTATATCGCTCGCGCGCGTTATATAATTTCATTAATGTAATTGGCCATAAGGGAAAGTTGCTGCTTGCTTACAAGGATTGTGAATTAATGCTAATTAATGGATTGGAATGATTATTCCTATTACTGGTATATTATTATTATAAAACCATTTATAATTCCATGGGAAATTTTCCTTTCTTTTTTTAGATAAGTAAAAAAAGTCCACGTAATAACTGCATATCTTTAACTATGAAACAAAAACAATTGTTCGTACGATGAATGTTTTCATTCATTTCATTTCTATGTGCATACGTTCGAGTAGTACCGCAACGCGAGAACGCACTGTTGCCTCGAATGCGCCGTCAATGCCGCTTCTCATCTTAATCCGGACCTCCAAATTTCATCCCTTCTTCCGTTCTTCGCCATTCCTAAGATGTTTTATCTCTTTTTTAAAACCAAACGGTCGCCGCTGTATCCACCGTCCTCGTCGTCGAGTCGTAAATTCGGCCTTGATTCATTAATCCCAAAGCGTAGCTCCATCTGTCTCTCTTCCTCTCTCTCCTTTTCTCTATTGTCCAAGAGAGAGAGAGAGAGAGAGAGGGGGGTAGAGAAAGTGGAAGGTGTGCACTGGGGGACAGGGGTGCAGATCGATACGCAAGAGGCGCGCACACGCGGATCGCGTCGCCCGAGCCGCGGGATCGAGGCGGCGAGTCGCTCTTAAATAAATTACAGACCTGGACGGGGACCAAATTGCTCCCCTGAAGCTCCGTCTCTGTCGCTCTCATCCTCTTTCACCCGTGACTTCCTCGCCACCGCCACCCACCAGTACTCCACCAATTTCGCCACGATCCACCGGGGACTATCGGTGCGCGCCGGGCGCGTCGATCGCCTCGCGCCAATATTAACGCCGTTAAACGCGATACCTGGTCGATGGCGCGGAGGTAGCGCAGGGCGAGAAGTTAGTCGCGGCTCTATATAGTATAAATATATATACGTGTGTATATGTGGAAGGGGTAGCTCGCGTAAACTGAGCCAGCTGCCCACTTAAACTCGTCTACCGAGTACTATGCGTGGGGTAATTGGACTGGGTCGACTGAGTATTTAGAAATCTATATAACTGAGACTTTTTGTCGCTCTTATACGTCTTTGCGGTTTTCAGCGTGATTTTCTTTTTCCTGGATACGGTTTCCAACGACCGAAAACTTTCCTCCACCACGCTTGTTTTCCCGATTCCATAATGCTACTTTGATTCTCGTTTATTCCAGTTCGAAATATAAGATGTTACAGCTCTGCTTCAAAATTAAAGCTTTAATTTCATTCTGAGAGGGAGTTCAGCTCGAGTTTTAAACGATTTAGTCAGTATTATTTTAAACGACTTCTTGATAAATTTTTTCAAATTTGTTTAATAAAATGGATTTCTAATTTAAATAAATTCGTAACATAAAATCGCTCGCAATGTTTATACTAGCTTTACGTGTTAATTACTTCAAATGACTGAATCTTGACTGTTTCGAGAAAATTGCACTCGAGAAAGGAAAATAACGGAGATAAGAAGAAAGAGTAAAGCGGAGGAGCGGGAGGATGAAAAACTTTAACAGCCGACCGTTCGCTTCGTGAGTTCCGTTACGACTCGGCTTTTAAAACGACCCGACTTAGAGAAATGGAAATCAGGTTAAGGTAGGCGGGGGGCGCATCTGCAGCTATCGAGCGCTTTCATGCCCGCCCAACCCCTCCTCACCCCTGCGCTCCTGCGACGATGAAATTATCAATTTTAACGAATCGATTTGCCGCCCGAGATAACTTTAGTAAATAAAGAGCGAGGATCGGCCGTGCGCGCGTAAAAAGTGTTAAATTTGACCCCCCCCCCCATATACATGCCGTTACACGAGCCGGAATGGGAAGTTCGAACGGCGGCGCGCTTGGTAAGATTCGAATGTATAAGATGCGAAAATCTTGGATAACTTTTAATTTATACTTAAACGAGAACGCAGAAATTTAGTACTAATTGAACGTCTCTAAGCGTACTTATACGGGAGGGGAAAAGTTTAATGGTAATTATCGGAGACGCTTCGCGTTGCGCTGGGAGGAGAGATCGGAAGATAGTCGCACTAATTTGCGTAAATTTCCACCTCTCTCCCGCCCCCTCCCCTCCCCCCGGTTAATTTGATGGATGATCCATCAAATTTATATCGTAGAAACGGGCAGAGTCAAAGACAGGCAAAACTTAAGCGAACGGGACACGAGAACGGTAGTCGTAATGGTGAAATGGTAAATCGTACGTGGCTCCTTCGATTTTGGCGATAACGATGTTAACCCACATATACGTATCTACCGCTCAAACGCGCGCTCGAGCTTCCCTTTGACCGCATGCGCGACGTCGATGCGAGCGAAGAACGAAAAACCTTTCCCCTTCCGCCCTTCGATCTTCCGGGCATTTCCGTGTGTATTTCCAATAGAGATCCCGGCAAAATCAAATTTATCCGGTCATCCAATTCGCACAGAGGTAATAATCGAGGAAGCAAAGTAAATCCAAAAAGACGGCGAGCTCTCGACGCCGGGGACGACGCACGACACAAGAAAATAAACCGCAGCGTCGCATCGCGGCTTCGCGCGATACACGCCTAGCGGTGAGCTTCGGGGAGGACGAACGGAATGGTGGGAGGGGGGGAGGGAGAAAAAGAGGGAGAGCAGGAGAGAGCGAGAGAGAGAGAGAGAGAGAGAGAGTGGAAGAAAATGCGAGGGAACGCGAGACCGTTCCCCGGCTCTTTGTTTGTTCTCCCTTTTGTTAAGTAATATAAGCCGGCGCGACATTACCACCGCGAGAGATAGCTCGCGCTGCGTATGCGAGGTCGCGCGCAACCTTTGGCTTCTGCCGCGCTGAAGAGGGCGCGAGTTTTGTTTCTCTTCGGCACATTGCGCGCGAACCGTTCGCCGGGCAGTTGTTGGCCCGTTGTTACAGCCGCTTTTGCTGACCGCGCTGCTTTTTCATCCGGGCCCCTTTCCCTTTTTTTCCTTTTTTCAAGCGCAAAGAGACCAAACAAATTCTTGGAAGAAAAACAAAATGCGCCAACGGGATATCGCTGCGCAGCGGCACGGCGAGCACGATATTCTTGTAAATGGTTTTAACGAGGTTGGAAGGGAGAGGGCGATAATTGCGAGAGGGTAAATTCTGATACCTGTGTATGTAGAGCATACGTACTTATGCATGCCTCGGTAGAACTGCTTAGACCATGCAGATTTATTTCGGAAAAAAAAAACTCCTAGGTTAGCTCTAGTGTTACTAAAGGAAGTTCGAATTTTGGATAGAGATTAATTTCGAATAGAAAATAAATGATGGAAAGTATAAACTTGATAGAATAAATAATTCATGCTTATTTAACGTAAGCGAGGTGCTAATGTAAAGTGCGCAGCTAAAGTCTTGGATTTATGTAAATTTTGAAATTTATCGAAACTAAGGAACAGCACGAGACATATCCTTTGCGCATATAATTACTTTAGTTAAACCAACCCAAGATTTTGACTACATTTTTGAAACTTTTTATCATTTTGAAGACTATATTTAAATAAAGGTTCAATTTCATGCTTTATTTTTATTTACTTAATAATTTATTTTAATATAAAATTATGCAATATGTAAATTATTTACTCAGATTCAGTTAATAGTTTAGAACAATTGTTTTGGCATTATAATATATATTCGAAAACGAAAGAGAACATACTGAATTTTTAATAAGAAATGTGAGGGTTCATCTTAAACATCTACCTGTACTGTAATGCCTACAAGAAATACGTAAAAAAAACGTACAACAAACTTTCTCATAACAGTACAATTGATATGAGTTAAATTTTAAACTAAAGTAGTGAATTTAATTAAAATTTTTTTTATACATATTTTATCAATGTTCAGTGACAGCTTTATTATTCATTATTCTTATTTAAATATATGTATATATTTGATATTTCCGAAAGCATTATGTTTTTACAGCATTATATTTTTATTCATTCATAAATGTAACAAATGTGGTTTAAACGTTGGTACAATTAAGATGTTTATTTAAAGTTCAGTAAATGAATTTTTTTGCGTGAATAACTGTCGACACATGCATAATCAGCATCGAAAACAACATTAATTGTCATATATAAACTATTAGGCAACACAAATGTTAAAATAAAGTGCACAATTATGAATCATCGAGGCATTTCAGTTTTGTTTAGCGTATACAATAATAATTCTTCATGGATGTGTCTCTGCTATAAGTCATCATCCGCTATGAATTTGACAGAAATTTGTCGAAGATGTTTTACTTCGAAGTGAAAATTCAGATCTATGGCCTTGACTGTAAATTAATTTTTAAATTAAAATGAAGAAAAATCAATTTTTTCTAAATAAAGAGTACCAGTTCTATAATGTAAGGTAACTAAATGATGGATTGAACATTAGCAAGTTATATTAGTCCGAATTGGAAGAGGATTAATTTGATGAATAGTGTTTATGTAACTTGTACGCACGAACATAGTAATGCAATTTACCATTGAATCACACAAAGAAATATTAATTAAAGCTTCTACTAATATATAAGATGGTTAAATTATATTTGTTACGCCCATGACTAATAATTAGCTATTTATCGATATCATAGCATTCAAACAGTTTATGATGATTACTTCATACACAAATTGAATATGAATCATTATTTCGTATGCAAATACAATGCTTTTCATTTAAATATTTTACGAATGAAACTATTTTACTAAATAAAAAAGTAACATAATCATTTGATGTACAGGAAAAGAGCCACTAAATAATACAAAATATTCTCCGAGGAATATCTCACTTTGCAAAATGGTATAAAAAAAATCTGCTTATCCCCGAGTACCAATCGACAACTCTCCGAGCTCTCTTCGAAATTCGGATATACCGTACGAGCAAAATCCTTTTTCTCCCGTCGAAATCCGCCCTCGCAATCAGCATCGCCCCTCCAGATACCCCCCCCCCCTCGCCCCGTAACCAACCTCTCGCCACGCGCAGCCACTCCGAAATGACGATGAATCTTGCTCCGGAATTCAATGGGCGCTTTTCCGCACTCCCTTTCTTCCCTTTTCCCGTGCAGCCAGCTGGTCTGGCTTTTCATTAAAGGAGGATAGAGAGGTGGAGCAGCCCGGGCGGTAGAGCGCGCTTCGATTTTCCGGGCGCGAGGCAGCGCGGCGAGAATGAAAGAAAGCGCGAGGGCGGCGAGAGATGAAAGGCTCGAATCGCTTTCCACCCATTCGCAGATTTTTCCGGCACTGCTCGCTCGATTAACCGGCCGAGCGCGCGTCGAGCGACCCGCCGAACTGGCGTCCTGGCGCGGCGGTCCGCGTATTTTCCGGGACGCTCTCGAACACGAAATCCTGCAGCGAATAGTGCGCCGGGGCGGGCACGGGGAGGGGAACGAAGGAACCAAAAAAAAAATTCGGTCGAAATAAAAAATAGTTCCTATAGCGGCGAGTTTCGTTTCGATTGTCCGTTAAAAATGAAAAAGAAACCAGGCACTGGGTCCGAAAGGTTCCGGTGCGAAATTAATAATTCGCGTCACTTTTCATTCGTTGGCGTGTCAATGTATATAGAAGGCGAGAGGGGCCGAGCGAGGAAGAGAGAGAGAGAGAGAGAGAGAGAGAGAGAGAGAGGGAGCGATGGCTTAATTGATCGACCGTCGGAATTGAAATTGAAGATTACGACAATAGAGTTTTAGTTATTTTCGTCCAATCTTTTCTCAAAATCACTTGACGCTATTTCAGTTCTCCATTAATTTACTCGGATATGACTTATCTTATAGACGGATTTCTGTACAAATAGATTCTGAATTAATGAATTTCTAACGTATTGAAAAATAAAATAAAACTTATAAAAATAAGTGATGTTCCTAAAGCATCAAGAAGATATGGTAAAGTTAGGCGGTGGAGCCAGTAAGGTTGCTCTTTACTGACTTAATGTATAGATTAATTTTATTTTACAATATTTATATTTTATTTTGTTCACTTTTATTTTAAATATACTTTTATATCTAGTACTAATTTTTACTTTATATTCTACGAGCCTGATTGCAAACAAGGATAATCATTATATAATTACAATTATATTATTGAATTATCTCTGTAGGACCGATATAAATATTTGATAATTTAATTTACAATAGTCCAAAGAAGTATAATTTTAATTTTGAATTGGACAAAGAATGTTTGAATAAACAGTATTTAATGAGATCGAATGAAGTCCATAAAATTTGGCGAATTGAAAGCATCGATTTAATTTAAAAATACTAACATTATATTTAAAGCATCTATAGGATTAAGTTATTTAAAAAAAAAATGCATTGGCTCATTTGGTAGAATAAATTTATAAAAATTAATTTGTTTGCAAACAGACTCGTAATAATAATTATTATTATTACAAGCCCACTAATAAAAGGACATTTATGAATAATAAATAAATACGCCAAATTCAGCTAAGTACACATCAAGTATTAATAATTTTGAACAAACAAAAACCAGTTTTATCGTTTCAAATAGACGTGAAATTGGTTCAGTTCAAGCATTGTCTTCGTACCCCCCCCCCTTCCCCAGTCCAACCAAATCCTTGAACTCACAAGGAACTGTCACGTAGCGAGAGCGAAAAAATACACTCGACGACAAAACAATGGCAAAATACGAAGCTCCGATTGGCGCAACCACCCCTCTCGGGGCTCGGGTAATAACGTATTCATCGGAATTTCTCGAGTCAAAAGAGCCTGACCGCGCATACACTTAGCCTACCGTGAAAGGTACACAGTCAGAGAAAAAAGAAGTATAGGGGTCCGAAGGGCGGCTGACTGGCGTCGCACGGACGCGCGCGTTGTTAAAAAACAGAGGGCGAGGTAGTGGGGGCGAGCGAGAGATAGAAGAGCGCCGGATTCTCCATCTCCGGGCGCTCGGGCTTTCGTGCGAACTAATTAGCTAATTAGCGAGCCGGAGATCCCCGGGGGCGGGGGGGGGGAGCGAGGAGGCGAACTGCCAAGGCGGGGAAGGAGAAAGCGCCCGAAAGGCGAGCGCACGCTCACCAGATATTTATGAGCTTAATGGAGAAAAATTTCCCTTTCATTCGGGCGCCCCCCCCCCAACCCATCCCATCCCAGGCCCCACAGCCTGCACGCGCATCTGATATATAAACGGGCGGACGTATCATCCTGCTGGGGCATACACACGAGTTTTCAGACCTGAGTCCCTGATACGGAGACTCCGAAATGTCCAGAGAAAGCGAGGGTGGGAGGCGAGCGTGCGTGTGCGTATGTGTGTGAAACTGCGTCATCCGTGTCTGCCCGGAGGAAGGAAAGATAAAGAGATAGAGGATATAGAGAGGCGAGCTGCTGTAGACAGAAACGCGACCCCATCCGCGCCGGGGTGAAAGAGAGCTTCCGAGGCCGCAGGCGGTGGCTGCTGAGGGGGTTGGGGGTGGGGGGTGGCAAAGGGGGCGGGCGACGGCGGCAGGTCAGTACGAGGGGTCGAGTACCGAAGCCGCCGCTGAATCGGCCGAAATGAAAGTATACAGAAAGGAAGAGCGACAGACCGGGGCGAGGCCGACGGCGACGAAATGTTATGAGAGATGACGCTCAGCCCGACTGGCTGATCGGCTGTTCTTCGTTTTTCTTCCCTCTTATTCCGCGTAAGCCCGCGCCGTGTGCGCCTTTCTCTGTATTATCCCTTTCTCGTCGCGGCGTTCTTTTTCCTTTCTTCTTTTTTTTTTTTTTTTTTTTTTTGCTCTTCTCGTCCCGTACCGCACGTCCGGCGACGACGGCGCGCGGTCCGCGAACGGAGGAATAACGCAGAGATAAAAGGACCGGGCCGAGTGCGAGAGTCGGAGGGTGACAACTAACTCCTGACTGATGTGTCCGCGAGTTAGCGATGGGGAGCATGAGAGGGAGACAGAGAGAGAGAGAGAGAGAGAGAGAGAGGGAAAATGAGCTCTTCGTTTCGAGAAATTCTATTCTACCGTGAAGAGTTTCGTACGCTTTAACGCTTTTGTGTTCGCTGGGTCGGTCGTCGCCGTCGTCGGAAACGAGCCCGCGCGGTGGGGCGAGTCGAATGTCGCGTCGATGCTCCGGGGCGCGTTCGCTCATGAGCCCGAAGGGACGAGAAAGCCCGCCCTTCCCTCCACCCCTTTGGCTTTTCCACCGCGTCCTGCTCCTACGACGGGACCTTTGGCGCGAGAGCGCAGACATAATTGCTTTTAAATTTAATTTCGAGGACTCGGCACCGCAAGTTTGGACGTAGCTCCGCACCGCCGTCCAACCTGTTTACGACGAGCTGTAATATAAGAAAATTTTCATCCAATTTTCGGCCAGCTCGGACCGGAAGTTCGTGTAGAAAACGGACGAAAGTTTTATGTATAACCCACCATAACGATTATATTTGTCTGGATTTGGTCTAATTTTTATTTCTTTTCCCTCTGATAGTACTTCATTTATTTAAAATGCATGTAAAGTGTATTTCCTTAAACAAAAATAATTTAAATAGACTGCAGTATCTGAATTAAACATTTGACATAATCATTAGATATTAACATAAATTAACATAAAATACAAAATATAATACACTAATTCAGCGTTTTCTTATAGTGAGTTGCAAAAATAAAAATTATAATATGTTAAAATAAAAAACAATTTTTCCGAAAATCTGCATTTGATTTTCGTTGGTATAAAATTGAAAATAATTTAAAGTATTAAAGAAGAATTCAAGCTGTAATCTAACATATTAAAATAATTATATTATAGAAGATTCAAAGTTCTCGTAAGATTTTATATTAGATAAGACCGTCATCATTATAGTCGGCGTTATGTCATACATACGTAAGATTAGAAATTTAATGAAAACTGCAGAAAAGGAGTACTTAAAAAAATAATACGTGTTTATTAAAGAATGCAATAAGAATTTACAAATATCTAGGAGTTTTTTAAATTAAAAGATGTTGTTCTCATAAATAACAAAACACAGAAACATCAAAAACATTTAATAAACTTGTATTGTAAAAATTAGAGAATGTATATTACAATTATAGTTAAAAATGTTTTATAATTTTAATAATATATTCAAGAATGAGAAGAATCTTACTAGAATATTAATAAGTGAAAAGAAGGTAATGAACTCTTCGTTAATGTGAATTCGCACTATATATTCTATAGTTTAGAATTCGCCGACTGGTCAATTGCGGCAAATTTAGTGCTAAACCGACTCCAAGCACCTGCAAGAGGAACGCACTTTTTTAACCCAAGCGCCAAGCATCGGTTAAAATTAACTCTTTCCTAAGTCCTTCATTGTTCTGATCTTTTTTAATATTCGAATAACCAACAGATAGCCATAAACATTACAAATTTAGCTCAAGATTACCATAAGGTTATACCTCTCATAGACAATCAAAGTATAACATAAGGCGACGAACGAATACCCATTACGTATCTCTCGCCAAAATAACAATCCGCTATTCCATAAGAATTTGGTACTGGATCCTGAGTTCTGTATCTTCGACTCACTTGTAAATCATTTTCATTATCTATTGCTAGCCTTAGAACTAAATTGTGCGAGAATAGCATTAGGCGCACCCCCTCCCCTAAACCCGAAATACCAACAAAGAGCCTCGGACATTCGTCGAGCCCCGCCAAGCGTTCAGTCCTCAAAGCTCCCCTAAAGAAAGTCCGCCCAGACAGCCCCTCGATACACCGTCTCACCGAATCCCGACACTGGAGTGAATCTACGCTTGAGCGAGACCTTTAAACTAGACGAGCGTCCTCTAACAGGATGATGCTCGTCCGGATACCGTGACGCGTACCTTACGAATCGCTCGCTTTGACTTCTCCCCCGTAGTCGTAACCAGCCCGAGACCAATAGACACGCACGCGAGCCTGGATAATCAGACAATCGTGTATGCGGGCTTTCTCTCAAAGTCAGCCGACAATAATAATCATTGGAAACTTCCACGAAGGACCACGAGAGGCGTTGTTACTGCGACGTCTCAGATCCTAGAGAGCGACCCGTTACGTCCTTACGAGCTCATCACCAGAGTTGCTCAGCGTAACCCTACGCGGCGAATACTTTTTCGCGATCTTTAGTTATTATCGATCGCGTACGCGCGGCAATCGTGCATCGATTAGGCGTTCCGTTGGTCCCAGCCCCAATATCAAGGTCGCTCGCTTCGATTTTGTTTTGGATCGCAAATTATCGGATGCTGCCCGTTGACCTTATGGCTTCCTCTGCCCATTCTGTTCAGGTCAACAGTCGCGTTCTATTATCGCATGCTTCCTCCGTGCCGATCGCCCGTCAAATATTCCCTTTCATATTAAATAATATAATTTTGCCAAGGCAGAAATCAGGCCTCACGCTCCGAACGCACAAGTATCATTATTAACATCCGACTCTTGCACTCTTGTTCTCATAAATATATAAAACAGGATTTCAAATCTTTGATAAAAGCCAATTTTAGTAGGTCAAGGTCGAAATGTCAACGCGCATGCACAGTGAATTCTAATCAGTGTCGCGCAGTGCACTGAAACTTTCCGTTCCTTATACGTCTCGTCGCATAGAGATCGAGGGAGAAATTCAACTCCCCGATGTCGACAAGTTTACTCGACAACTTTTTCAATTAAGCGCCAGTCCTCCCGAGTCTATTTTTCCTCTTCTCTAACGCAATAAGCGGCACTCCGGTTTTGGCCTCGTCGGCGCGTGTCGCAAAATAATATATATATATATATATGTGTGTGTGTGTGTGTGTGTGTGTGTGTGTGTGTGTGTATGTGTGTGGGAGGGGGGGATCTAGGTACGTGTGTGTAACCATGTCTTGTACCCCGCGACATTATTTCAGCTCCCAGCCGTACAGCCGCGGGGCGATGTACAAGTGGCTCTATATAGCCTCAAACTCATAGATCGCTCTCTCTCCCTCCCTCTCTCTCTCTCTCTCTCTCTCTCTCTCTCTCTCTGTCCCTCGCGCGCCATACAGAAATAGAGTCTAGTCGGGCCGCCGCGAGCGCATATATAATAGGCGCGCCTCGCAAAGGTACATTGACACGGCGGGGGGCTCGGCGAGCCGCGGGAGTGGCGTGCCGGCGCAATACCGCGCGGCCGACGACGAGAAGTGCGAACTGCTTATGTGGCTGCGGTCGTCGCCGCGCGAACGGGCCGCGTGTACGCGCGCAGCGAGGGAGCCCCCGCGCGTGCACACGTAACGCAGCCGATACTACGGCGCTCGACGCGCTGCGCGCGCCCGCCCCGGCGTGTACGGCTCGCCGAGCGCGAACTATTCCGGGTCCTCTGCGCCGTTTCGTCTCTGCGTCGGAGCGCGATCTTTGACAGGAAAAAACAAAAAAAAAAAAAGGAAGAAAAAATCAGCCCTAATTCCTCGAGTGCTCTTCGCTATTTACGGTTGCAGTACTGCTTCCATCCGTCCACCCCTCCCCCGACTCTCCTGGCTTTCCTCAGACTTGACTTTGACGGTTCTTTTTTAGGGAGCGCAAAATAACTCATGCGGGGTAATTAGGGCAGCGCGCGCTTGCGTAACGATTTTTGCCAGTCCCCGTGCGCGTTCACTTATATGCATACAGGAGTCTATTTCCGGCTAAGGTGAAAGCCATGAGGTGCTAATTTTAATTAATTGGTTAAATTTAACTAAAATTTTAGCATTTATTATAATATGTTATAAATGTGTGTGTATGTGTATGAGTGTGTGTGTGTGTGTTTGTATGAAGACAGGTATTCAAGGAACAGTGGAAAGTGTTTATGAAAAATTCAATACGTCAATATAATTGGTTAACGAACTCTACTACACTGCGTACTTCTGGAAATATTTTCACTAAATCGATATCGATGTTTGTCAAACTTATTTAACTTTTACGAAAAAAATCGTACTAAAATGTTAAATTGAAATAGAATAGTAAATTTTATCCATATTTTATACTAGATTCCATTCGGAGTTATAAAAAGAATTTGCAAAAAAAAAATGAAGGATAATCAATTATTTGAATATGGAGATGTACAGTTGTAAAGATTTAAATATTAAAAAAAAAAGGATAGTAGAACATCGCGTATGGATATATGATATGAGACTTTAAAGCATTACAAAGAACGGTGATAACGTTCTCCAACAGAATCTGAGGCCATAAAGGAAGGGATAACTTAATATTTACTGAGTAATTCACGTACTCTGGGCGATCGCGGTTTAACGTATATCCTATACAAAGGCTTTTTTCCCTGTTAAAAAATTATTTGACGTATATCTCACCCTTCCGCGACCAATTTCGCTAATGGTTTTATTCGTTTGATTTTATATTATTTCATTTATATTATTTATTCGCTGATATTTTAATTATTCCATTTATTTTATATATAAAAGCGGATGTATTTTTCAACGGCAAACATTTTATCGAATTAAATTAATACAAAACTTTTAAATCCTTTTATTTTACGGATAGATAGGAAGAATTAAAAATTTTTTTATGTATGAGAACGCAATATTGCTCCTATGAGTAGTATAATATTCAATAATCGTTTGATTGTTCTCGTTTTTTTTTCTGATTGCTTCGGTCTTTACCCACCATACTACATCGATGAAAACATTTAGGTCGTTCAGAATTCTTTTGAATCCTGTATTTGTTTATGTATCATCAATAATTCAAAAATCAATTTTTTAAACTTTTTTTAAAACAATTTTTAAGTGGTCTGAATGACAGTTTACGATAGTTTTCTTTAATCTTCTTACTTACGATAAGACATTGCGAAATTAGCATCTTCGTTCCAGTACTTGTATTTACATCTGACGTTAAAATTGCTCAAATTCCTTCGCGTTGCAAACTTATATTGACTCAAACATTTCTATGAGAGTGAGGAACATATTTTGCTATATACTTGAAATAAAGAACTTTACAGCAGATGTACTAGGCGATGTAAAATGCGTAAGACTATTGAAAATTGTTTAAAATATTTTCGATATTGTGCTTGTTCGAATGAATAAAAGTTTATTCGCACGATTATTGCACCTGTTCTGATATTTTGCTTTTTACTGAGTGTGCAATGGGAGCTTGACATTTAATCCTGAACCCGTTCATAAAATTTTCAAAACTAAAATACGAAATTAATTATGTTACATTTGTGTAAAACAATTATTTGATTTTTAGTTACTGTATAGGTGAATTGTAATTCGATAATTCTATCGGCTACAATACTGGAAATCAGTCTACATACGCATGTTTGTTTGAAACTTGATAGATACTTCGATAGATATTTTTAAAACGCACTGGATATAAGTTTCAGTAAGCTACATTTACGTAACTTTCACTAGTTTCTGATCTGGTGGTATAAGTATGTACAGGTTGGGAAACTGACTGGATGGCAACAAGGAGTGAGCTGAGTCTTGGTAAGAAGCATTAAATCATGCAAATTTTTCACTTTGCCACTTTTCAAAGTCGCATCACTGCTGATAATGGTACTACAATTACCACTGAAAATTGTTCAATTTTTTAAACTAAATATGTCATAAAATTTTCGTAAACTTATTTTAATACAATTTAAATATTTTTAATGAAAAGTAGACTACAATAGTGAATTGATGATGAATGTAAATCATTTTACTTGAATTGTGCGTATTATAAAAAGTTTTTTTTGCCGAGGCAATAATAATTGTAAATTATGTAAAGTCGCACAACTTCTTAAACATTTAATCCTTTTTATACTTTACGGCCATGGTAATTTCTGTAAATCAACTCGACTTTTTTGCCCATGAAACTTGATAAAAAAGTTTTCTTTTAATCGTAAACATATTTTTCTACTCGGAAACTTAAACAGTAAGATCGTGAATCTCGGCCTCATCAAAATTTTCAGCTCATAAAGTTGCACCACGAATTCTACCTCCCCCCCCTCACACCTTCCCCCATCCAGTTTTCGTTCCCTGAACTAAAACTGAAACTTAAATGTAATTTCCACTTTTTCTCCACCTCGGATCGCCCCGCCCGAGCGCGAGCCGGCGAGTTCGCTTGCTCGCGGCATTACGGAAGCGCCTCGGAACTTTCGGCGGCCGAAGAAACGCGTTTTCAAATAAATCCTTATAATAGGCTCCTCGAGATGCATCCCGTGCCAAAGACGTCGCGCGCGTACTCCGCCGTGGCCGTCCCTCTTCGACTTTGTTCCTTCGCGAAAAGGGAACGCTCGCCCCCCACCCCTGCCCCGAGGAGCCGTAAACGCCGCTCAATATTCCGCATTTAATCGGTAATTTACGACAAAAATCGCGGCGACCGGCGCGCCGGATAACGAGGTGGGCGGGGCATCGCTCCGCGGGCGAGCTCGGGGAATCCGAGGAGCTTGGCGCTGGCCGAGGTCTCGCTTGCTCTCGCCTGCCCCCCCCCCACGCCCCGCGGCAGCGCCGAACTCCTTTGAGCGCGGAGACCGCGGCAGTGCGCGTGCTTTTATAACGCCTCGCGAATCTAATCTGGCAAAGGGTTATACGATATCCCGGTGAAGATACCCACGTCCGACGGCGCGGAATCTATTACCCAACGCGCTCGCGGAACGGGTAGCGGCCGCAACGGCGCCCCGTACACTTGAGACTCGCGCCTCCCTGTAATTCTCACGAAATAACTTTTCTGCTCATCGTATCATTGTACACCCCCCCCCCCGACGCCACCATCCATCCATCCCTGCGCGCGCGGTTGCGAAAGCGTGTACGCTCCCGAGCGCTCGCGCGCTCACCTTTCCAATCCTCCCGGTCGCTCTTTCCTCCGTGCGCCGCATTTTGCGTAACGCTTTTGAGCTTGTCTCGTTGAGCGGAGCCGATGGCCCCCGCATGGGAACGAATTCCGAAACTTTTTTCGCGCTCGCCTATTGAAGAGTTCGAGGCTTACGTTAATAGGCGAGGAGAAGTTCGCCCCATGGAACTTCTTGTTATTAGCGCGAAGTAGCGGGATTCTTATTCTAACGCAGCCTGCCGGTTTCGCCAAATATGAATATGTGTTTTATAAATCCAGAAATTACGGCTTGTTAATGGCTATTTATAAGAATCAAATTTTCCCGCGATGCTTTCTAGTTTATGTAACCGTTACCGTTTTCCATTGTCTTTTGCCAAGCCTTTTTATTTCATTACCTGCACTATAGACATACGAATATGTTTAAATACGCAAGGATATCGTCACTCTGCATAATTTTTATGCTCTCCTGTAAAAGTGCGACGAGCTTCCTCTGAGCGGAGGCGTGCAGAACTGTACTTCGGGGATCCCCACTTTTCTGTTGGAAAATTTTACGGCCCACGGGATAATAGATCCACCCCCGTCCCCGACCTGCCCACCGTCCCGATCCTAAAAAAAGAAGAAGGACTTTAAACGGAAATCTGAAAAATGTAATTTCGTAACTAATTTTCTCGCGCGAACACTGCCGGATCCAAGCGTTGCATTAACGGGGAAAATTTCGCTATAAAAATGCGCCCTGGCGCCCGAAGTTAATAAAAAATAATCGATAGAGCGCGGGTCGCGCGTTACGCGGACGGTATGACCGGCCTTCACGAAGACAATTAAATCATGCCGAGCGCGCGAGGCTGTATGAATACTGATGCCGCGATCTTGCGTCAATCCCGTAACAAACTGCGTATATGCAAAATTAACATTTTCCTATGAGCCGTAAAGTAATTGCGGGCGAATGGAAATTGGGAAACTTTTTGAAGTCGTAACTTTTAAAACTTCCCTCCCATGAAACATGTGTTTTATGCTCATTTAACCGAACGAAGCAGTTTTTAAGCTAAACGCTCTCTAATTACCATTCCACAGATTATACATTTCTGAATTTTATTTTATAGAATATCCGATATTTAATTTATAGATACAAACGAATTTACTTTTTAATTAATTCGCTTGAAAACTTGATCAATTCTTCTAGTAACTAATAATGCTTTCTAGTGGTTTTTTTGTACCTTATGTCGACTCAATGTGGTCTGAATATCAAAAACAATTTGAATTTCAGTTTTATGAAAGATATTTGTCTGTATATTAGCGTTAACGATGTCGCTTAAACCAAGCGCATTCATAAATACGAGAAAATAAAATATAATTTCACCGAAATCACGATTATACACAAAACTCGTAAATAGTTATTTACTAAAATGCTGTATATAACTATCAATACGTTTTAATTAGCCAATGGGAAAATGCATGCGATTTTCAGAAGTGTTTCATTTATGACCGTCCACGGTATTGCTGCAATACCGTTCCAGGTAGTCCACCTTAATCGGTATTGTTATTTTCAAATGACTTTATTACCATGGAAATGAGCGTTTGAAACGGTAATCGTATCGATAAACCTTTCAGAACTCGCCGAGCCCGTTTATTAATAGGGATTTTACAAAATCACTACTACCATCCACGGGTTCAGCGATTCATTAAAGTTTTATTCTATTCTACCTCTGAAACAATTTTTGACTCGACAATGATAATACTTCCAACATATGCTTATCGATCAGCCCAAAATCGTAAGAAATTTTCACCACATTTACTTGATAATAATTTGAATTTCGATACATCAATAAAACGTCTACTTTGTAAAATTCGTTTCCATAAAAAATCAACGGTTTAAGTTGGTCTTTGAAAATTAGCTCTGACCCCAGATAGTGTATTCGATTATAATTAACCGATAGTTTCTCTATAAATTTATTGAATATTCCAAATTTTAGTATGTAGACAATGTCTACCCTTCACTGCCAGATAAATTTATTTAAGTGGTTCTCGAAGAACTTTTATGTTTAAGCCGTTACCCATCGGTTTGACTCTATGGCAACTATTTAATGAGATTGTCCCCTCAAAAACAGACCGATTGTTGATTTATCTACGCTAGACAAAGCTGTTTCGGCAATAAATGTCCCTTATCGAATCCCATCCATTTGTGATATCAATGATGTTTAAATGTAGTCATGTCACTTCCAGATATTTCAATTTCGTTGAAAGGGAATATTACCGGACGTAGATCAAAGCATAGAAAATAGAATGTTATTCCAAGTAGCGAGGGATCATCCAATAGATATGTCCAAACTTATATACTCCAACAACAATTGTAATTTACATAATTATCTACGAATCCAATTGATCTGTGTACAAGATAAGCTTGATTGATCTAACAAATAACAGACTTTTAGAAAACAAAATTTGCTAGCATTCTCCTCTACGCCAAAGGAATGTATGGATTACTATCTATCTGGATACCTTTGTAAATGGTCAACCCTTTCAAAGTAATTGCATTAATAAAGTGCGTTACTCGTAACGAAAGAGAAGGAGAGAGGGAGAGAGAGAGAGAATCAATATTTCATCTCGCAATTTTCACTGTGTAAATTGATGCTAAAAGATAAATGGTTATTGGTAATTGGGACTATTGAGAACTATTGCTGAGTCTTAATGTAAAATACAAATATAATTTTTCAAGTGGGAAAAGTTTTGTTTTAATCGTTATAGTCGTAATATTAATATCCATCTAATATAAAGCCACGCAATAATAATAATAATAATACAACGCAATAATAATATCCGCTGAAAGTAAAAAGATAAGTAACGAGATCTTGCATATTAATCATTATTCCATTATCTAACATGCAATATTAGATTAATTCCTCTAAGGAGGCATAAATAAGTCCTCCTAAAAGGAAAAGACGAACAATTCTTAGGTCAAGGGAAGAAAGTAATAATTGAGCGATAACAAAGCGATAAATAAATCACTTCTTAAAAATATCGAATCCTTTAAATAAATATTGGAAAGTACCTTGTCACTTCTGTACGTTTCGACTGGCTATTTGCATTTTGGAATATTAATGTATATCGATGGAATGGTGACCTCAGTTAAATTTTGTTTAAAAAATCCGTCAAATATTATTATTAAGCCCTCTGTCGTCTTCCTCTCGAAATAAACGAATTGAAGGAACTGGCCAAAAATAAATCTGATGACCTTCGTGACTATATTTCACCCGCATCTCGTTGATTAAAAGAAATCGTTGTGCTTGCGTTAAATCATATCGCCACCAGTGTCTTCAAATAAATATACTCATTATTTAGGATAATTTCAACCACAAACTATGAAATTATTATCTTAATAGTAAAAAATATCAATCAAATCAGTTTTATTTTTCACCTCTGAAGTATTTGAAAAGAAACTTATCTCTTGATTACTGTTTTCGATTTACGTAACGAATGAATCAGCAAAGCTCGTCCTTCTGGTAACGAAATGGTCTTTGAGCCACGAGTAATTGAGAGCGGCTATCTCGGAGCCTTAAATGAATATAGACCTAACAGAATGGGCCAAAAACGAAGAAGAAGAAAAATCGAGAAGAGACCCAAGGTAAAAAATAGGGACCATTCCAGCCGGGAATACTTTCTGCCCGTGGAGGCTTAAAGCTTATCGCCCTCGTTCAGCTGACGTTCGGCGACAGGACCGCAACATTTTTCAAGAAAGAATGCCGTTCTTTTTTTAAAAAGCGCCCCGACGAGCCACCGCGGCGCCGTTGCCGCCGCCGCCGCCGCCGCCGCTGCAGCCGCTATCGCAGCCGCGCTACTCCCCCGAGCAGTCACGTATTAAGCACTTCGACAAATTACCGCGTTCAATCTCCCCGCCGCCAAGTTCCCATATACACTTACAGCCACATATACACACATGATACAGATATATATATATATATATATATATATATATATATATATATATATATATATGAGCGCCTGTAATATAAGCCAAAAAGGCGAGCTCAGAAACAGCGAAAAGCTTTTCGTCTCAGTCTTCAAGATTGCCCGAAACAAAAGCAGCCCCCCGGCGATCCTAAGTTCAGCCTGGTAAATAATGATGGCCCGAAATAGCTCATACATAGAGATCTGAGAATCTCTTTGAATGCCCTCCTTACCTTAACTATACGAAGCAAGAATTCGTAACATTAATAATTTCTTATGCGGAGAGCTACAATTTCAGATTGTCTAATGCGACAGCCTTATTCTGTAAAGGGATCAATGGGCTAGTGAATAAACAGTACACTGCTTAAGAAAGCAAAAAACTTTTAAACGTCAGATAAAAGAGAAATTCTATGGTTCAAGTTCAGCTAGTAGTTACTTAATTGCTAGAAACACTTTCTTCATCGTCAGATATTAACCTGTCACGACGGACTTTACCATCAAATATGCAACTTTCTTAAATAACCCTTTTCAGTTGTCCACAAACTTCATTCACGAGACCGGGACTCGCTTCGGGGCTGGTCCCGGCTATTTTCTGAAAAGGGCGAGTCCACAATGGCGCGGCGCTTCCACGCGGTCATTATATGATCCCGTTACAAGTGCCGCCGCTTTCGCCGGGGCCGCCTCTCCACTATATAAGAATAGAAGAGAGATAAGTAAACACGACCGGCGCGGTTCCTGCAGCGGATGCCACCGCTGTGCCATTATGCCGGTACATTACGACGCGGGGAAAATATAAGAGAGGCTATCGGGCCATTTCACATCGACGTTATCTCGCTTTAAAACGCCGTTTCTCTGGTTAGCCCGGGCATTTATCGTTCCAGCGCCCCTCCCCCCCTTCCCACCTCCCGCCCCCGCCCCTTCGCCGCCCACCTTCCGAAACGTGGATTTATACAGGGTTCTTCGCGCGCGGCGGACGCGCGCGCTCGTGTGTCGGTATCCTCTGTGCGTATAGGCTGTCGAAAATCACGCGCCCGAGCCGGTGCACGCGCGGAAAAGCTTCGCGCTAGCCGGCCACCGAAGCCCGTCGCCGCCGCGATATTAACCCATTTGGAAGCGGTAATCGAGACGATTTATTGGCCTCCGGCAGTGTATCACTTTTACGGGTTTTATAACCCGGGTCCAGAGCCCGCCATTAATTATTTATACACGGCTGCTTGCGCGCGGGGGCGCCCACCCCCCCCCTCCCCCCCGTGTGCTCCTTGCCTGGATCCGGATGCAGCGAGCGTATTGTGAGGAGGCCGGGGGAGGTAGGGGGGGAGGCTGCGCGCGCCACTGCAGAGATCCTCTTTTTCGCGTGCCTCGCGCAAATATTAATATTTCACTCCGGGCTTTTATCCGGACTTTATCGGGCGATCGTGGGGTCGCCGGGATCACTTTTTCGGCCTCATAAACGCCGACGATCGATTTCGCCCCGCGATGGCGAGAATTCGGGGGGGGGGGCGAGAGAGGTCGTGGCGGTGGGAAGGAAAGAGGAGGGGGGAGGGAGGAAGAGAAAGAGGTGACCACAAGGATGCCGATTGTATTTGCGCTCTATCGTCTCTGTGGACTCTTCGTAAGCGGATTTAGAGGTGCCTCGGCTGTTGTTTCTTTCGCATTGGCCAGGGAAACAAAGAGCTCACGTGCTTAAAACGCGGAGGGCGAGCTCAGCTAGATTTACCGTAGCTGCACCTATTACTATGGATTCGAGGCCGTACACTTTTACATTATAAATCATTGCAATTAAATACGCTGCTCGGGCATTGGTTTTGATTTACTAGTCGACGAAACAATAAATGAACGATTTATAGGAATGTCGATTCCGCGTTATTTAAAAATTATTCATTAGTCTTTTCTGAAGGCAAAAGAACTTTTTCTAAATAGTTCACTAGATCGCGCGTGACTTATTTTCCTCGTTTAACGAAAAATAAATAGTTTTAAATCTGATCAATGCGAAGCAACGATAATGAACCGTTGATTATTATTTTTACATTCTCATTCCTAATAAATTTGAATTATCAATGAGCTGAGTTATTTAAACACAATATAATTGAACTTTAATTGTCAAACTAATATGAATTAATAAGGTTGAACTCCTAGTAATTGACACGAAAGCTCTAAATAGGTTCGGGTATTAATAAAATATTTCAGCGTTATGATAGTGTAGTATTATGTTTAAAAACTGACGGGAACATAGTTGGTAATATGTTTTCCCTGTTCAGCAAATTAATCTGATTCTCGCGGTTGGTACGGAATTACTGGGAAACTCCGTCCGTTAAAATATTGTCAATTATAACTTTACAAAGACTTGTCTTTATAACTTTTTGACCAGTAAAACTCAAAGAGCAAGTATCAAATTGAGTTTTGCATAGTTTGCCAATTCCAAGGGTGTCGAGTTGCGAGAGTATAAGGTAAAATCATTAGCCGTCGAAGTGCCTAGTTATTACAAGGTGTGATCGAAAGAGTTAAGACTGCGCAAAGGGAGCCCTCAAGCAGAGAAACGTTTCGAGGAAAATATATAGGAAAATATATCGTGGATAATATGTAAATATCGTTCAAAAAAAGCTCGTTAGAACGTTTATTCGCAATTTTCTTTGAATCGCTCATTATATTTAATAAAAAAATTACTTTCTTTAAAAAAAAAAATTAACATAAAATTTCTGTCGCACTGTTTTTCAAATTCTACAGTCATTCCTTTGCCGCGAAAGTGATCGAAATAATTCAGCGCAAAGCTTTCACATAAAAACTTAAGTTTTTAATGGAATTACGATGCTCGGACCGTAGCGATCAGCTGCTCCTTCGACATGTACGAAAAAAAAGTTACATCCAATCCCTCTCGCTCGATTTCTTTATCCTTGAATGACTAATTCGTCGGCGAAACACCTTTCGCCCCCCCCCCTCCGGTGTGTGATCTGCATTTTCAATCGATCCTTTTAAACAATTAAAGCGCAAAAACTGTAGCGAACGCAGCACTGCAAATGGCGCGTAAAACACTCTCAATGACGAACTTCAACGTTCCGCGCCTTGGCGCGCCGACTAAATACTTTCTAGCAAGATCAATACTTTATCGACACTCGTACGCGGCGCAAGCTCGTGCGCGATCTATTCGCGGATGCCTCGAGATACCGATGAGAAATTTAAAGAGACAGCCGACGTACAGACTACGGGATTTTCCGTAGCGACCGACGCACGCGCGATCCGTGCCTGTCAATCCAGCGGCAATGGGCTACAAAAGAATATTGCGAATCCGATACTCATCTCGATAGGGAAACTGTTACGAGATTACCGAGTACATTTATAATGCATACATGCTTAAGCGTCCTCGCCGCTTTTACTGGTACACACGACCGATCGATATTCAAACTATACATATATAGTACGTGTAGAATATATATCGGAACAAGAACACTGATATAGGAAGCAAGTGGAGAGAAGTAGGGGGAGGGAGAGAGAGAGAGACAGAGGAGGGAGAAACAAAGAGACAGCTAGACAGGCAGAGACAGAGAGAGAGAGAGAGAGAGAGACCTCATATATATCGACAGCTGAGATAATCAGGATTAACTATCGAGCGATAGCACGGGAACTGTGGAAAACCGATTAACAAGAGAGCAGAGAGAGAGAGAGAGAGAGAGAGACAGAGTAAGAGATAGCGAGGGCGCAAGGGATGAAGGAGGGAGGTAGGGGTGGATGGCGGTGGATCGAGAGGATCGCTGGGCTCGCTCAAGAGAGCAAGGACGTTTAGGTGGATTGTCTTCGAATGGAGATTCGATATTCTTCGAGGTCACGATGCGTGCGGAGCTCTTCTTTATGGAATTCAGGAGCGCTATCGACGTCTTAGTCAAGGGGAGATTAACTTCACGGGCGCCGCCCTCGACGAGCGTAGTACGATGCGAAGAGCGGGAGCGGGCAGGGAGGGGCGAGGGGAGAAATTTGAGAGTTTTCTAATTCGAAAGATATTTGCCATCTTAAAGGGTCTTACCGCAAAGGCTTCTCTACAGGGTACTTTTTACACTTTATTTCATGTTTATTCAGCATTTTCTTCGCGATTCTCCCGGCTCATTTACATTGGCGCTTAGTTTTCAACTAAAGTCGTGTATTAACTGGTATTCGAAGGCGTTGAAATATGCGCTACATATATAAATTTGGTATTATTTATAGATCATGTATAATAAGAAATTTGATAAATAAAACACAAATGACACGGTGAAGGAGAGATACGGTGGAGATGGAAAATTACTTGAATAAAACGACAGCGGAGTATTTCTGCCGGTTATTTATTCGCCTATTTTTAGCTCTGCTTGTAGAGACTATCTTTCATGGACAATAATAAACTTTCCTAAAGTATATATATATATTACTTGGAATAAACATTCCATGTTGATATATACATATACGAAGGAGCTATGGATATTACGAATCCAAATTTGGGAATCTCGGGGTTGACTTTCGGATAGTCAAAAATACTTTCGGAAAAGTTTGATCAGGATCCATTTGCTAAACTTGAGGATAGTATATATGCTGCATGTAAGATGAGACATCAGCTTGAAAATACTAAAGCAAGGGATAAAATTTCGAACTCTTGGATAGATGCGATATTGTTCTTTATTTAATATTCAGGTGCTGAGAGAGTGAGAGAGAGAGAGAGAGAGAGAGAGAGAGAGAGAGAGAGCCGAAAAACAGTAACTTTGATAAAATTTAAAAAAACGGGAAAACTTTTAGAAAAATTACCTCTCTTATATACGAGTACAAGTATATCCGGGACGCATACTGTGTCCTTGTAACTTTATTGGCGAATAAAAGTCTTTATTAAATGCTCTTTTCGGCAGTAAAAATAAAAAATTTTATCTTAGCGAATGCCTACAGTAAGTAGTAAAGTTAAGTAGCATTATTACCTAATGGAACGATTATCCCTCAACGATAATCCCTCATTTGGATTATGCTACGTTATTGCAGTTTTTTGGTACTTCGTGTACAATTTCTTATACCCTAAAACCAGTAGATGGCACGGTCAACGTTCGACGAAATTCCCCGTTTTTTCCCCATACCAACTCGCACACCCATACACTCGACACTGTATCCGATGCTCGTCGATTAAGCGATGCCATTGTCCGGGCGGCGATCACGCTGTCATCCATCACATGGCGCAACTATCGAATTATTAGAAAGCAAACAATGCCTGTGTGTATTAGGGATGAGCGAGAGATACTGCGGGTCAATGAGGCAGCGACGACGAGGACCGAAAACGATTAAACGCCATTGTCTAAACTGAGATGCTTATATATATATATATATATATATATATATATATATATATATATATACGCGCCTGTGCTTATGTGTTGACAAGGATTATATTATTGCTAATGGCGCTTGATGCAATGTGCAGTTGAAATTTATTATTTTGAAAAATGAGTTAGAGTGTTCTGCGTGTCCTGAGAGGATGGGTTGGAAGCGATAACTGAGGATGTTTAGTTCAATAAAACTTCGAAAGACAGTAATTATAAAAATGAGCGCAATAGTACGTCAAATTTTGATGCTGAAATAAGATGATTTTAACTAAAATTTGAACGAAAATAAATTGCAATGCAGATATTGAATGGAGGCGATTCCTAATAATAAATGAAACCGACATTCTATTGCTTAAAATTTTTCGTTGGAAATCTCTTCATTTTTTATCTCGCTTCAAGTCATATTATTTCAGCATTTGTATTTATACAATATTATTAATAATTAATAACCACCAGTAATGGTATTTTACAGTAATCTGAACAATTTCAAATGCTTCGAAGCGCTTACATTGCAAATAATTACAGTTATAACTAAATTTCCTATGCAAAATTTGATGATATTTAATATTCGGGAATTTGACTTCAACATTTACAATCTGCAATATAATAATTCAGTTCGGCAAAATTATTTTGAATATGAATTTAATTAATTTATTTAAGAATTAAATATATAATTTATTATTGTATAAATATATGTATATATATATATATATATATATATATATATATATATATATATAAAATAAACGATAATTAAATTCAAATGAAGTAGTAGAAACTTTTCTGAGCAAAGTTATCGCTAAATTCACAATTTAAATATGAATTTCATATTAAAATTGTTAATCCGCTTTTATTATTTTCTAATTGGAAACTTCTGCCATTATGAGTGCCAGAGTTAAGTGAAATTTTATCTCCCTCTTCAAGCTATCACGACCTCGTGCTGTTTGATATGTATATGCGTTAAGTAGGCGTGGTTAAAAGATCGAAATATTTTTTTCCATTTTTTAATATTTAAAGGCTTTAAGAAGGTTGTTCAACTGATTAATAAGTATACTTAAACGTTCACAGATATCTAAGGGTTTCGATTTTGAACATACGCCCAAGTATCGTCACTTAAAATCGGCTGTGTGGATGAATTGTTTCACAATCCTACACTGATCAATGTAATTTTCATTTATTGTCCCTCGGCGAAACACATCTTTCGAAAATCAATTAAAGAAGCTCTTTCGCTTCCTTTTTTTGGTATCGTAAAATAACCATTACGGAATGACAGCGGGGAATTTATCACGATTAATTGGCTTTACGCGCGCGGATTTACAGCACTTAAAGATTCGCCCGCTTGGTATGGGAGCTCTTGTAGCTAATTATAACGGTTCGCCGAAGTCTTATTATAATAGTCATACTTGAAATGCACGCTCGCCCCTTCGCTTCGACCCATAGAAGCTGTATAACATCCGTCCATCTCCTTTGTAACACTTCCACAGCCACACCCCCCAGACACCTCCCCGCCCCGCTACCCGGTGACCTTTCTATAAATGCAGAACGGATCATGCGCGAAGAATGGACGATGATCCAACTTTGTTATTTCCCACCAGGCGCGGAAGGTCGTTCGCGCGCGGCCGCGCTAACCCGATATCGCTGCCCACGTGCGAGACGTTCTCGAATGCCTCGCTCCGAGCGCTGGTATTATACGAGCGGCGTCTCTCTCTCTCTCTCTCTCCATCTCTTCCTCCCTCTCTACCTTCCTCTCTCCTTCCGCGCGAGCGTTTACGCGCGTCTGTAGATGCGCGCGGGCGCAGGCTGAGAGAGTTATTGTCGCCCGTTAAAATTTCACGCGCGCGGTGGAACATCGGGGCAAAATTAGAAAAGCCTTGGACGCCGGGCGGGGAATCGCTGCGAAAAGCCGATCGAGGCAGCGCAGCTCGCCCGCGGCTGGAACTCTCGCGAGCGAGGAGGACGAGCGCGGGGCAGACGTGCGGTAGCGGGCGAGGGGGGGGGAGAGGGGGCCGGGGGCACGGGGAAAGATGCGCCGGGCTATTTTCGCCGTAAGCTTTTGGCCCTCGGCCACCTCGCGCGACGCGGTTCGGATCTTTCGCCGCGAGGCGACGGGAAGCTTGTTCCGGGGGGGGGGCGGGAGGGCCGCGGCGCGTTACGCGAGCCCGCAAAAGCTCTACCAGCGTTACGTCGATTACGTCAGCGGGCGCACGCGGTCGCGGCTCGTGTGCAGGCGAGGATGTATTACGCGGCGCATGGGAATATTGCGCCGAGGCAGAAGTGTCTTCGAGTGCGCTACTTGGCATTGCGTCACAGCCGGTGAGGGCGGATTTTTCCTCGACGCTTGGTGAGCATTGGATTCTGTTGCATTTTTTTTTTTGTTAATTTAACGATTACTGCATATATCGAACGATGTGTGTTTTCATTTTATCTGTAGAAGGTTGGGGAGCTAAAAAATCACGCCCCCTGTTTGCTAACGTAACTTCAGCGTTAGACCGAATATTTATCATGTTTTCTTTCCCAAAAACGATTCAGTGATAAAAATTTATAGAATCGCAAGAATATTATAATCTTCACAGAATTAGTTTCCATACGGTGGATAACAGAATTGGCGTCAAAAAAGTTCCTGATAAACAGTAGCAAATTTCGCGATTTATACAAATGAGTATCAATTATATAAATTAGAACAATCTTTGAAGTTATGCCACTTAGTGACTTTGTTTTCAACGCTCAATGGCTTATTCTACTATCATTTTCCGCGTCGAGACATGGACTATTCCAAGATTACGATGCGAAATTATAAATCTGCTCATTTTCTTTCTAAAAGTCGATCTACCAGTATTTTCATGAAAAATTCCCGTCAGTAATCTTTGATAAATTATCCATTTTTTTTATTCGCACAGCTCGCCCACCAGACTGACGACATAGAGATTCAGCCTTACATAATCAGCGAACGCGTATATTCTCTTGCTGCTTGAACGATATATTTCTCTTTTCGAACAGTTCCAATACTCGTACGAATACGAGATCTGCAAAATAATACCGCGTAGGCAGAGATCGCAGCTATAAGGCCTCGGTGGGGCGGGGGGTGGGGGCGCTAACTGCGTAGCTGGGAGTGAGAGAAAGGATTTTTCTGCCTTCTTAGGGCGCAGCCCACTTGACTTGTTCATGTGTATGTGCCTCTGTTTATACGTGAGCGCACGTGTGTATGTATAGGACGACGATCAATTCCGCCGACTCCGAGGAGCTGGAATGTTCGCGCGCGCGCGCGCGCGCGCATGGAGGCGCACTTCCGCTCGGAGCGCCGATACTCGGTAGTCGGTATAAGCCTGCGCGCGTCTCCCGCCTTACTGCTCGAGCGCAATATTCTCCCGATTGTCCCGGCCTCTTCTCCAACGTCGTCGGGCCGTCGGCGCGACACCGTTGCCCGCTTTCCTTGCTTTTTATTTCCGACCCCTGTGCTAAGATAAAGCGCAGCGTGGGCCAAAATGAATTTCGTTAAATGGCTAAGCTTCTCTCACTCTCTCTCTCTCTCTCTCTCTCTCTCTCACTCTCTCAGAAAGTCCGGATTCAATTAGAAGGCGAAGGTATATATTGCTATTTAATTTGATCGTATCGAGACTGAAAAACCAGACCTTTTGTATTTTAAGAGTGCCGCCGCATAGCCAACATAAACTACGCTATATCTAGATTTAGTTTTTCTAAGGTGTTCGAGGTAATTGAGAAAATTGTATATATAAATATATATTTATATACGCTTGTGCACGCGCGTGTGTGTGCGTGTTTGCGTATGTATAATTTCAAACTATCTCTTTGTGCGCCAAGAGCGATTGTGGGCTTGGATAAATAACATTGAATTTGAAAGTATAGGAGAGGAAAGGCCTTTTTTAAATTAACTACTGGATATACCATCTTCAGTGCAATTGCGAAACAATCAAAGCCCATTTCGCTCCGTGTTTATTCTGTATGTTTCGTAGCGGATCGGCTGTTTGTTTTGCGCAAAGTTTAGCTGTATGCCCCTACTAATTGACATAAATTCCATAATTCAAATTATTCAAAAAACTAAAATTGACGAAAAGGAAATAGTCGTTACTCACAGTTTTATTTCGATCTCAAACCCCTCAATTATTCAACAATAATGTGGGCGAAAGTTAAAAAAAAAGCGAATAATAACACAAAAACTTACGTATATAATAATGGACGAACGTGATTCATCCGCAGA